>JAXLNO010005125.1:0-85343 GCA_038087875.1 Malacoraja senta
GGACAGGTGTGGCGAGGAGCCACGGCCTGTCCGCTTGTACAATCGAGAGGCTTTGCTGGAGCTACAACCCAAGCTGACTCAGGGGACATCAAGCCACTTCTACCGTTTGATGTTGGATAACATCCCTCAGGAACTGAATAAAACTAAAAGGAAAAAGAAACGAGGAAGAAGAGGGGGCATTCGGAACCGCCTACGACGGAGATTCAATCGGCTGGCCCTCCCATCCATCATCCTTACAAACCTGTGCTCTTTGAACAACAAAGTGGACGCGATACGGACATACATAAGGTAATGTAATGAATTTCGTGAGGCATTCTTATTGTGCTTCACGGAAAGCTGGTTGCAGTCGACTATGCCCGATTGTCCTTTTGATGTGCCCGGATTCACCTTACTGCGCGCAGACAGGGATGCAGCTGACTGGAAAAACGAAGGGAGGCGGCATTTGTGTATACATAAACGATCTTTGGTGCCGTGCGCACTCAGTAAAATATAAGATCTGTGACCCCAATGTAGAAATTCTCAGCATGTGGTTAAGACCTTTCGATTTGCCTCGAGAATTTGGGTGCATTTTGCTGTTTGTTGTATACGTGCCTCCCAGCGGCAAAGCATCATTGGCGGCCGGGACAATAGCGGACTACGTTGATGATCTACAACTCAACTACCCCGATGCACCGGCAATAGTGCTTGGGGATTTGAATCAGTGTCGTTTGGAGACTGTGATACCTGGATTCGAACAGTACATCAAAGACAAAACCAGAAAAGACAATATCTTGGACAAATGTTTTGTAAATGTCAAAGGCGCTTATGCATCCAAGTGTAAGCCACCCATATTGAATTCTGATCATAATGTTGTGCACATGATTCCAGTGCATTAGACCAAACTTAGGAGAAGTAAACCAGAAAAGAAAGTGATAAGGACATGGACAAATGAACATCAGGAACAACTGAAAGCCTGTTTTGAATTGACAGACTGGGAAACCTTTCAGGAGGGTTCACTAGATGAAATAACTATAGTTACAAACGATTATATTGATTTTTGTGTACAGTTGGTTGTCCCCACTAAGGAGATTAAAATCTATCCCAACAATAAATCATATGTAACTAAGGACATTTAAAAAAGTAATAAATACAAGGAAAGTGGCTTTCAAAAACAAAGATTCTGGGGCACTTAAACAGACAGAAAAATTACTGAAAATAAGATTGAGGGGAGTAAAATTGGCGCACAGACAGCATCTAGAAGATGCTTTCAGAGCCAATAACTATAAAAAGGTGTGGGATACAATGAAATCTATGACAGGAATGTCAACCTCATCTAAATCTATTGTGACAGATAACGAACTTTCTCTTTCCAACGAACTCAACACTTTTTTTGCCAGATTTGAATCTCTAGTTAATTCTACTAAGTGCACCGACATCCTTAAATCTGTTATACCTGCTGTCTCTGACAGAATTGTCATCACTGTAGAAGATGTCAGGAAAACATTTCAGTGTACAAATACAAAGAAAGCTGCTGGGCCGGATGGATGCAGCACTTTTCTCTTGAGGAACGTTGCAATACAGCTGGCTCCAGTGAGGCACCAAATCTTTTAGGCTTCTGTGGACACACACACTGTCCCTCTGTCATAGAAAACGTCGCATATAAAACCTTTGCCCAAGATTCCATGTCCGAAAGAACATAAGGATTTCAGACCCATAGCCCTTACCTCCTCAAATTGTGTTTCTTATTTTCTTTTGGTGCTCTTGAAATTGAATTCTGCCCTTGATTTGTGTACTGTGGTGTTTTTATATTTAATTTATTCCGATTATGTGTTTTGTATTTTTTTGTGATTCTATGCATTGTAAGGTGTCCTTGGGTTTTAGAAAGGCGCCAGTAAATAAAATGATTATTATTATTATTATTACCTCGGTGATTATGAAATCTCTAGAAAGAATTTTGCTCCGACATTTCATCAGTACAACAAACAATAAACTCGATCCATATCAATTTGCCTATAAGCAGGGCTGTGGCACGGTAGACGCTGTTGCCTCCTTAGTTCATATTATTTCTAAACATTTAGACAAACCCAACACCTATGCAAGAGCCCTCTTTCTAGATTTTTCGTCAGCTTTCAACACAATACAAGCAGACATTTTGGTGTCAAAAATGGTCCAGCAAGAACTGAATTCCTATCTGATTCATTTGTATGCTTCCTTTCTCACTAACAGAATAAAACCCTTTCATCTGCCATCACAACCAATGTCGGGGCCCCCCAGGGTTGTGTGAGTTCAGCTATGCTTTTTACCTTTTACACTGATGATTGTCGTACAGATACACCGAATCAATATATTCTAAAGTACTCAGATGATACAGTTCCATTATCTCTGTTAAGTAACTCAGACAACCCTGGACTGCACCAACTCGGCGTGAACAAACTGGTCAAGTGGACTGATAATAATGCCCTTGAGATTAACACAAAGAAAACGGAAGAGATAGTATTTGGCTCACCATCTGACTCACAAAGTTTCTCGTTATCCATTATGAAAAAATCAAGCAGGTATTTTCATTTAAATACTTGGGGGTAACGATAGACCATCAGTTATCATGGAATGACCACATTGATAAGATTTGCAATAAGACATAGAAACATAGAAATTAGGTGCAGGAGTAGGCCAGTCGGCCCTTCGAGCCTGCACCGCCATTCAATATGATCATGGCTGATCATCCAACTCAGTATCCCGTACCTGCCTTCTCTCCATACCCTCTGATCCCTTTAGCCACAAGGGCCACATCTAACTCCCTCTTAAATATAGCAAACCATAAAGACAAAACAAAGAATCTGGTTTCTCCGCCGACTTAGATCTTTCGGAGCAAGTAGACAAATCCTTTTATTATTTTTTACCGCTGTGATAATGAGTGTTTTACAGTACTTTAACACTACCGGAGGATTGGCGTACTGCGCGTGTTGTTCCATTGTTTAAAAACGGTTCTAAGCGTAAACGTAGCAATTATAGACATGTTAGTTTGACGTCAGTGGTGGGCAAATTAATGGAAAGGATACTTACTGATAATATAGATAATCTAAGCATCTGGATAAACAGGGTCTGATTAGGAACAGTCAACATGGATTTGTGCCTGGAAGGTGATGTTTGACCAATCTTCTTGAATTTTTTGAAGAGGTTACTAGGGAAATTGATGAGGGTAAAGTGGTGGATGTTGTCTATATGGACTTCAGTATGGCCTTTGACAAGGTTCCACATGGAAGGTTGGTCAAGAAGGTTCAATTGTAGGGTATTAATGGTGGAGTAGCAAGATGGATTCAACAGTGGCTGAATGGGAGATGCCAGAGAGTAATGGTGGATGGCTGTTTGTCAGGTTGGAGGCCGGTGACTAGTGGGGTGCCTCAGGGATCTGTGTTGGGTCCACTGTCGTTTGTCATAAATACATCAATGGATACCGAAATACCCCAAGGGATACCGACATATCTCACTGCTGTGTGTTCCATACAAGCTCCTGGAACGTCTCCTCCACACACGTCTCAATCCAGTGATCGACCCCCAGCTGCCTAAAGAACAGGCTGGCTTCCGAAGCGGTAGGTCAACGGCGGACCAGGTGACCCTCCTGTGCCAAGACATAGAGGACAGCTTCCAGGCAGGGGAGAAGGCAGGCGCTGTCTTCTTGGACCTCATAGCTGCATATGATACTGTCTGGCTGCGTGGACTACACATGAAGCTTATGGAAACCATCCCAGACAAGTACATGGTGATCTTCATCATGGAGATGCTGAGCAACCGCAGCTTCAGGCTATACACCAGCAACGGGCAATGCAGCAGGGTGAGGAAACTTAAGAACGGCGTCCCACAGGGCTCAGTGCTGGCACCAATGCTGTTCAACATCTACATCCATGACCTGCCTGCAACCCAGTCAAAGAAGTATGGCTATGCTGATGACCTGGCCATCCGACTCAGTAAGCCATCCTGGGAAGCAGCAGAAGAGGGCCTCTCTGAAGACATGAACATCCTGTCTTCATACCTGAGGAACTTGTGCCTTAAGCTCAGCATGGGTAAGACAACATCTTCAATGTTCCACCTCAACAACAGGGAAGCGACCCGCGAGATGAACGTCATGGTGGATAACGCCCGGTTACGGTCCCAGCCTGTCCCCACGTACCTCGGTGTGAAGCTCAACAGAAAGTTGTCTTTCAAACAACACCTGGAAGGTGCCAAGGCAAAGACAACCGCCCGTGCCGCACTGATACGCCGCCTAGCCGGCACCACATGGGGAGCCACGACGAAGACACTGCGCATGTCCACAATGGCCCTGGTGTTCTCAGCCGCCGAGTACTGCGCCCCGGTCTGGTGCCGTAGCCCTCACGCCAGGAAGCTGGATGCTGCCCTCAACAGCGCCCTGCGGACTGTCTCCGGATGCCTACGAGCCACCCCAGTAAATCAACTGCCCGTCCTCGCTGGCATCGCCCCAGCCAACATCAGACGAGAAGCAGCCACGCTGACCCTCTCTCGAAAGGCACAGACCAGTGAATCCCACCTCCTCCATCAGATTGTCACAGAGACACCACGACGAGTGCGCCTCAAGTCACGGCACCCCTTTGCCACGCAAGCCCAAGAGCTGCTCTGCACAACACCGGCTGATGCTTCTAAGGCCGCCTGGGTCAAGAAGAGATGGAGAGACCAGTGGAAGTCAGCGGAACCATCTAGGCTACACCAGTAGTACATCAATGACCCCATGGACGTCTCTGGCCAGGACCTGCCCCGAAAGCAGTGGACAACCCTCAACCGCTTGAGGACAGGCATCGGACGCTATGGAGTAGCGATGAAGAGGTGGGGCCTCATGGACAGCGCCTCCTGCGAGTGTGGGGACCCAACACAGACAGTGGAGCACAAAGTCACCAGTTGCCACAAACACCGGCCACCAAATGGTGAACGAGGTCTGATTGACCTGGACGATGACACATTGGCCTGGCTTGCCTCAACGGAGCTGCAGGTCTAAAAGACATACGACAGAAGAAGTGAATATTCAGTTTGCTAGTATGCAGTCATGTTGTAGCATAGTTAACATACAGTGAATAGGATTTGCAGTGGCATTAGCTGGATTATGTCTATTGTATATTTTGCCCTATATGTTTCACTGTATCAGAAGATTTGTTTATTTCCATCTAAATGTATATTTCTGTAAAGGACAGTAATTTGTGTATCTTCCTTTTCCTTTATAGTTTTCACTCTTTTTCAATGACAAGAATGTGACAGCACTGAAAAGTCATTAAACGTGAGAGCTGAGATGCTAACTTCCTGACTCGCATTTCGTTATTGAATAGAGTTTGGCTGGCTGTCAATCTACGTTCTACTGCTCACAAACACGTAGGGAGGACAGTTACAACGTTTGTTTTCTCGGGACTTGCCTGCGCATCCATCTTTTACCTCATGGATTCCAGCTCCGGTTCCAGACATCCCAGTTCAGACCCAACTATAGGGAGGTTGCACGGCTGTCGAGGTCACGACCCGTGTCCCGTACTATTGCCACGCAACGCCAATTGGAGTACACGCGGTGAACTGCAGGTAAGCACTCACCATGGCTTCCAGTGTAGCGAGCCCGTCCTCTGCCCCCGTATCCGTTCAATTCTCGCAGTATGCCTAAAATCTCGCAACTGAGGAGTACGAACAATATGTGCAAAAAGTCTCCTTGAATGGTATTGATCCTTACTTAGTGCCTGAAGCTGAGAGATCCCATGACATCTCCCAACTGCCAGAACTTAATTCCATGGACATCATGGCACTACCTCATCTCAACGCCCAGTCCATAAACAGCAAAGAATTTTCAGGCCAAGTCATCTGAGGCTTACAATCAGTTTGCTAATGGTTGGTTACATGACACTCGTGTATACATCGCAAATAATTCTCCAGACTTACGAGTGGTGTGTGGAAAAGTAAGTTTTCTATCATTATGCTAATACTAACTTATGTTATTTATGCTATTACTTATTGGAAGCTATTTTAACACTTTTTCTTTTTCTTTTCAATTATCCTCATACCACAGGATCTGCACTCACAAGCTGTCGGCGTGAATTCTAAGCCATTGATGCCGTGGGTTTTTGGGACAAATGGCCAGATATACAGTGCTCACTGCGATTGCAAGGCAGGGCTCGGAGAAGTTTGTACCCATGTAGTGACGCTTCTCTTTGGGTACGGATTAGTGAGAAGACAACAGTCACCAGGTCAAAGCATATTGGATGGAGCCAACGAGAAAGCAGGTTAAAGCTGCGCCTGTCAGCAAAGTTAACTTCTCTTCTGCAGCAAAGAAGAAAAGATGGTTTGATGCTGCCATAGATGGGACTGAGCCAAAACAGCAACAAACCAGAGATGAAGCTCCATCAGTGTCATCCGCTTCTTGTCGAGCATCGGAGTTGCTGCAGGACAAAGTACCGAGTGGACTTTTGTTAGGCACGTGCCATCAGGGTAGGCAAGGTAGGCACTGCCTACCCTGACTAAAATTATAAAATGGTAATTATTAAATATACATAGTAAAGGCAAGGGAGAATTATGCCTACCTAAGAGATCGATCTCTTAGGTAGGCATAATTCTCCCATGCCTTTCATCCGCAGTACATGTAATACGCGAAAGTATGTGCCGTCGACGCTGCTTCAACCCTTCAATGACAAGGGGAGCTGAATCTAGTTGAAATTCTGCCTTTACACCGTGGTCTGCGCATGTGCAGCGCAAGTTTCTTGGCGGGTTTTTCAAACATGGATCGTCTTTATCTTAAGAGTATCTTATGAAACAAAGAGAGAAGAACGTAGTTCGTGTACAAATAATGCGGTAAGTAGATTTCTTTGAGCTTTATGTTTTTAAATACCGTATTTCCCAGCAATGAAGACGCTATTGTTTACCCAGAATATAAGGCACGACAATTTACCAGCAGGCCGAAGGTTAGGTTGTTAGCCAAGAAAGATAGACTTGGCTGTTCCTCAGTACAGCAACATCAAGAACGATGTTGCTGTACTGAGGGATATCCAAGTCTATCCCTCATTGCTGGCAGCTGATGGGAAGCGGCTGTAAAGTGGGAAGCGGTCGTAAAAGGACAGCGCCGCTGGGGGGTTGGGGGAGAGTTTCTTTCACAGCATGTGGGCAGTCTGGCCAGGGGTAAAGTTGCGGGGAGGGCAGGAGCATTGAGAAGAAGGGGGTCGGGGATCATGCCAGAAACTCACTCATCAACTCAGAAACTCACACAGCAACTTTACCCTTCTGCGGCGCACCGGGCGCTGAGTCACCGCATTGTGGCCGGGGAGGGAAGTAGCTCAGGTGACTGCGAGCGGACGCCGGGAACGGACTGCGGAACCGGCCGCCGCCTTAGCTCCTTCTGCGACCTGCTCACCTCTGGCAGTGCTCTGTGTCTGAACACCTCTCTCCTGCCGCTCGCTGGCCTTGCTCATGTCAGCCGCTTCCCGCAAATCCTTAAATTCCGACTGCAGTCGGGAGCAGGACATGGCCTCCCTTGCTGCGCTGGGTGACACTGCATGGTATTCACTGCCCGGTCCGTGTCTTTCAATGTAGATCAACAGTGAGGGGAACAGCTCAAGAGTGGGTCTGCGGGCGATGGATAACAGGACAGCAGGCGGTGGAGCTTACTCCTGTGTCAGCGCGAGTAACCTCAATTGGCCCTTGTTCGCGCTGACGCAGGAGTAAGCTCCACCGCCCACTGTCCTGTTATCTGCCAGAGGTGAGCGAGCCGACAGAAGGCGCAGGTGTCGGCCGGTTCCGCTGCCCGGTCCCAGCGGCCGCTCGCAGCCACCCGAGCTAATTCCCTCCCCGGCCACAATGTGGGGGCTCCGCGCCCGGAGCGCCGCGGCAGCGGTGAGTGAGTGACTGGCATGATCCTCGACCCCCTCCTTCTCAACGCTTCTGCCCGCCCCGCAACTTTACCCTTGGCCAGACGCCCCACACGAATGTGAAAGGAACTCTTCCCCCCAATTGGTCCCTTGAACTAGTATTGTTATTCAAAAAGCTCACAACTAATTTAACTTGTCCCGGTGTGCTCCTGCTTTTCCTGCCATCTCTCCACCTGCCACCCTCCACCCATTCAGTGATCCACCCATTCAGTAATTCAGAACGAAGGAGATTTGGAAGCCTTGGTCAAATTGAACTGTTACTTTCTTTATTTTTATTTTTTATTTTTTTGAGCGTGAGAAATTCTATGTCCTGCAAGCCTTCTTTCAAAATGTAGCAACTCAAAATGGGGGATGCCTCTTCTACACAGGTGCGTCTTCATTGCCGGGAAATACGGTACTTTATTAAGAGATATGGCTTTTGAAGACAAATTACTTTATAAAAGTCGACTGACAGCTGACGGAGAGGAGAACAATCTGCGCATGCGCGGTTTAAGATTTTTTTAAAGCTGACTGACTGCCTACCCTGAGTATTTACTCACGGCACGTGCCTGGTCCCTGATGACAACACGATTGGCCATACTCAGCTCTGTCGACCCTTATGCAGCAAGATTTGATTCTGCTGAGACTTATAGAAATTCCACCCATTCTTACAGACTTAACGGACAAAGACACATCTACCTTAACATATGCTGATCTTCTAAAGAGATGTGCAGATGTTGATTATACTGTTACGGAAGAGGGGGCAAAGAATGTGGAGGCACACACTCGTCAGCAAGCCAAATCAAATCTCTGGTTTCGGTATCAGGCAGGACGCATAACAGCATCAAAACTGAAAAGTGATTGCAGGACAAATACAGGTTCTCCTGCAATTAGTGTGATCAAATTGGTGTGGTACAGATTGCTGTGCAGATTTAGCACTGAGGCAACAAGATGGGGCTGTGATTATGAACGGCAAGCAAGACAAGCTTATGAGGATTATATGTATACTGTATACTGAACACTCCGGTTTCATAATGAAAGACTCAGGACTGATCATAAACCCCAAGTATCCTCATTTGTGTGCAACTGGATGGACTGGTTCAGTGTGCTGAGCATTGTTGCGGGGATGAGCGTTTTGGTGTTTGTGAAATTAACTGTCCGTTCTGTAGTAAGAAGGACATGTCTTTAATGTCAGCTGCGGAGGGCGAACAGTTTTGTCTTCAGAATGTGAATGGTGAGCTTCATCTGTCCAATGAGCATGCTTACTACTACCAGGTCCAGGCCCAAATATTTGTCTCAGATAGTTTTTCGATTTTGTGTTTTGGACCAGTGATGGCATTCGTCCCCATATAGAGTGTATCGTGGGTAATCATACTTTTTGGACAGATGTTGTAGCTGCTGCCACTCAGTTCTTCAATTTAGGCGTGTTACCGGAGCTTGTTGGCAAGCATTTTACCAGTCATCCCAAAAATATGTCAGAGAATGTCATAGAGAACGATGACCAGGATGAACATAAATGCTGCTATTGTCAGGAGGGGGAAAGTGGGAAAATGATCATGTGTGATAACCTAAAGTGTCCTATTTCGTGGTTTCATTTTGAATGCCTGAAATTTCCAGAAAATTATGAAACACCAAAAAATATGGTTTTGCCCAGATTGTAGGCTGCTCCCAAAATCAAAAAAGAAAAGCTCCCAAAAAGAAATGAACGGCAAGTGTTGAGCTGAACATGTTTCTCTTAAATACCAAATCTAGCATTTGTGTACCACGTTTGCCTTGCACTGCATAAAGCCACGTAATAGGCTATTTTACTTCGGAGTCACGTTAGTGACTACGTGAAGAACTCGTCCAGCACGCGTGCGCGACATTAGCGTTCACGCAGTGCAACAGCGACGAACGGGAGTACAGGCGCTCCCGCTACAAGTTTAAAAAAGCGGACCATCAGGGAAGTACTTACTCTGAGGTCGTACTTAGGAAGCTTTGCTCTGCTTTGTGAATTCCAGGTTGAAGAAGCTGGAAAAATGAGCAAAGCATTGCAAGGGAAAAAGACCGCCCCCCATTCGACTCCAACAGAACAGGAGTGTCCCATCAGTGGGGGGCGAGAGGCGGCACCTGGATTGCACACGCTGCGGTCCACAATCATTAAGACCGAGCCGAGCCCAGTACCGCTAGCGCAGCCAGACCAACAGCAGCGGACTGGAGGTAAATCAAAACGAAAAACTGACCGGCCGGTGATATCAGATAACTCCGATGAGGAGGACTCTCCGCCTGAGAGCGGCAGAGGTAGCCGCCTGAGCCGCATGGAAAGGCTCATGGAGCAAATGCTCCAGCGAGACTTGCTTCGGGAGCTGGAGCAGTCTCGCCAACGGAATTCAGGCACTCCCACACCAGTGCCTTACAATGCACTGGCCATCGCTTCCCCCTCAGCCGAGGGCAGCGTTGGCGACCAGGGCTGGGCTGGTCAGGAACAGGGGTCATTGGCCGAAGATATCGGGAGTACGCATGGGGTACAGGACCAGGAAGAGCTGCTGGGTGTGGTGAATCGCTACGTGGCTACACCACGAGCAGGGCGGCCATTGCAGCCAAGACTGGCGGCCAGCATTGACTACCTGTCCCTCAAACCCCTAAAAGAACAGGTAGTCAATGAGGCACTAGAACTCTACTCGCCTCCGGAGAATTGCAGTTCACTCAACGTACTGGCCGTTAACAGCCAAATCTGGGGGTACGTTGGACAGAGTATCCGGAACCAGGAGCTAAAATTACAGCGTATCCTCAAGCTCCTGACGACAGGTATAACATCCTATGCTCGTTCCGTGGATAGGGTGGATATGACCACCAACCAGCAAGACACTCTGGCTCTGCTGTGCAACACTCAATATGAGATAAACAACCTCCGCAAGGAGATAATAAGACCTGCCCTCAATCCCAAATATGCAGGACTGTGCAAAACACCGGCCTCAGAGCCACAGATCCTGTTATTTGGAAAGGACTTGTCAAAACAAGTGAAAGACCTGGAGGAAGAGTCCAAAGCATTCGGCCTCATGAGGGCAGGCCCCGGAACGAGCAGACCCACACAACCCAGACGGCAGCACCCCACCGCGTCCGCCAGTCGACGTCAAACTTATGGGACTGGTGAAAGCTCGGGTTCTACATTGGCTGCGATGCGCCGGCACCAAAGGCCCTCACGCTGACTCACCCACACCTGCAACGGACCCCAACT
This sequence comes from Malacoraja senta, assembly GCA_038087875.1. Taxonomy (NCBI): domain Eukaryota; kingdom Metazoa; phylum Chordata; class Chondrichthyes; order Rajiformes; family Rajidae; genus Malacoraja; species Malacoraja senta. The sequence continues at coordinate 11,074 of JAXLNO010005125.1, forward strand.
GCACTTTATCCAATGCCAGATCCATGCCCTCAACAAACACTTCCTTTCCTACGTGGACTCCACAAAAGGATCGGAAACTTGCTCGCCTCCAGACCGGCCCATCCAGAGCTGCCAAGTAGTACGTATTTTCCGTATTTCGTACGGAAATCTGATAAGAATACGGAAGTACGATTTTGCGTTCTTAAATTCGGATTTAAAAAAAAATCCGACCATAGATTATCGTAAGCCATAGTAAACGCGCCAGTTCATCGTGTGGGGAAGCCCAGCGAGTGAGCTCAATGACGCAGGTAATTGTCAGATCATCCAGACCCCGTAACCCTTGCCCTGTCATTGCATTCTCAGATTGAGAACTAGCGCATGCGACATGTGTGCTTCAAACCATCTGTGAAAATGTACATGTTTTTTTCTCTTCCTATATCCACGCAGTCTGATACTGCTCACAGTGGCTAAACGATGTAGATTGTGTGTTTTTTATTGTTTTTTATTTCATGTAACATGTTTCTTTGTTTTTCTCTTTATGGCAAATAAAAAATAAAGTGAATTTTGTTGTCACAATTATGTGCGTGAGTGTTTTTCTTCCTGACTATTCATCATCTACATTATATTGGTTATAATACAATGTGCAATGAGAATACTGTTGTTAAACTGGAAATGTTTAAGTTCCAAAGAAAATGATGGGAAAATGTGGAAGATGATATTTAGGTTCATAAGAGAAAAATAAAGTATGGATTTTTAATATAATAGTTCTAATTTCTTTTAATTTTATTTAATACTAGACCAAGAGCAGTTGAGTCTGGACCCCGAACGTGCTTCAGACCCCGGGGTCTGGTTCCCGAACGTGCTTCAGCGTCTTGACGGCGTGACAGGGTCTTGAGCCAGCGTGAGAGAGCCGGCCCGGGGGGGGGGTAGTTGAGGAGAGCCGGGCGGCAGCAGCGAAAAAATAAAATGTCGGCGTTTTTGGAAGAGAGCCGGGCGCTTGAGCCAGCGTGAGAGAGCCGGCCCGGGGGGGTGGGGGGTGGGGGGGGAGGGGTAGGGGAGGAGAGCCGGGTGGCAGCTGCGAAAATCGCTAGTGACAAGAAGAAAAATGTCTGCGTTTTTGGAGCAGAGCCGGGCGGCAGCAGCCGTTATGGTGGCTGGCCAGCAGGAGGCAACAAAATGAGTGAGTGGGGGATGGGTGTGGATTTTATTTTAAAATGTGAACATAAAAATGTCTAAATCTAGTAAGGAGTGTGTTAGGGTATGTAAAAGTGTAATGTCTAGCGAAATGGAAAAAATCGAGGAGTTTTCGCGTGTGGTTTTGGCGGAGCAAGGAATCAAAGGCCAAATGTGACACCCACAAATAAATAAACACATCCACACACACACAGAGTTTTAAAAGTATATAGATTTAAAGAGAATTGAAGATACATTTATAATAGAAAAGGAAAGAATATGAATTTCTACATGGATGTTTTAGTGATAATAGTAATTTGACTGATAACCCTAAAAAAAAACCCAATAACAACATGTCAATTAATATAAATGCAGAGGGTGGTATGTCCTTTAGTGGTAAATGCAGAGGGTGGTATGACATCTAGATATTGAGATGTCAGTGCATGTATTTTTAAGTATACTAGAGTGGATGTAGACTATGTGTGGTTTGATTTTACACAAGCGCCTTAGCTGGAAGTTTAATCTTACACATTTTTATTTTTGTTTCAGGTAACATCATTGGTAAGATTAAGGACAAACCTTTCTCCTTGTGACAGGGGACAGATGGAACAGTTGTATCTAATTGTCGTCCGCTATTATGATGACAATGTGAAGCAGGTCATCAGTGCTCTTCTGGAAATCGCAACAACAAAAGAAAGTTCAACTGGAAAGAACATCTTCAAACTGCTAGATGATGTACTGAAGCAGTATAGCAATCCTTGGAAAAACATAATATGTTTGGTGCTGACAATGTGGCAGTTTTGATGGGCATCCACAATGGCGTAGTGGCTTTTGTCAAGAAAGAGGATCCAGATGTGTTTGTTCTTGGGTGCCCATGTGACATACTGCATCTTGCAGCAGAGAAGGGGGCTAGAGAGTTGCCATTCTCGCCTGTTGATTTTCTGATCCTGATATACTACTAACTTGAAAAATCCAGCAAGAGACACAAGGAGTTCAAAGAAGGACAAAGCCTCTGCAGCATTTAAAATCACGCCATACTGAAGCACGTATGCACAAGATGGTTCTCTCTTCAGAAATCTCTGGACAGGCTTTTGGAACAGTGGGCTGCTCTTGTGGAATATTTTCGCAGAGAACAGCTTGGAGGAGAGAAGAGACTGAGTGAAGGATTATCCTGGTCCCCCCCACCAAGAAACAAAAACTTGCAACTACATGTACTGTGTCAGGATCAAAGAGCAGCAGATCAGACAGTTCAAAGACGTCGAAATTGACATCAAAGTCTTCTGGTGCTCCCAGCCAAGTAGCTGTTTCTACAACAAAGACCCCATCGTTGTCTCATGGAGATCCTTGTTCTTCCCAAAAGGCTTCTACAGTGCCATCTACATGCTCTGGTAGTACTAGAGCTCCAGGTTTGTAGAAGAATACAGTACCTGCAGCAGACAGCAGCAGACCAGACTGTTCTAGCAGGAATGTAGTTAGTACATATAAGGCGACTCCAACAAACAAAAGTGATGTTCTCAAAAAGCAGACTATTCCTGCTCGGGTTCGAATTCCTAGCTCTTCTAAAGAGAGCTGAAAAAGCACACTGAAGTAAAAAGACAAAGTTAATGTTCAAGCAAAAGCAACACCTCAGCTATTTGCTGGTATAAAGGATGGTGTGAAAAGGAAAGCTTTGGCTGAAAGGCGTGTGAAAACATCTGCCCTGTCCAAAGCAGCCTCTAGCCATACCACACTGACTCAAGACAGGAACAAGTTGTACTGCTTCTTTTTTCTGGACACAATACCGCTGTTCAATAGAGTAAATTTGGACTTCAAGAAGAGTCACCCAAAGTTCATGTTTTGCTCGACATCTTACAGAATTTACTTCATCAAATTCTCCTGCGATTTGTCAAACCAGGGGTACTTCTGAAAGCTACAATGCTGGACAAGTGTGACTACAAAAACCGTGAGAATCAACAGGAAGATGAAGATCTGATAGTGGGTACAAAAGTGAGGGCATTTCTCTGCAGTGGACAGTTCCGAGATGAAGAGAAAACAGAGTTTTTCTCTTCTGTGAGGGAGTATTTTGGGGCCTCCTGTAACTACATTCTCATGAAGTTTCTCATGCAGGATGAGGTACTCAAGCATGCCAGAGTGGCTAACACTGCAACGCGAGTGGACATGACATATTCTTCAGTTGCCTACTTTGTCAACAGATTCCATGATTTACTGGAAATTGAACAAGATGAGCTGGAGATGGAGTTTGCAGACTACCAGGTTGATAGCTTGGATGGTGTGATGCTAGATGAAGGAGCTGACTCAGTGTGGACACAGATATCCTCCCTGAAGGATAAATCAACTGGCAAACAGAAATATCCCCATTTGTCAAAGGTAATGCTCACCTTTCTCTCATTTGTACAAAACAACGCAACAGATGAGCACATATTTAGTTTGGTCGGAAAGAATGCTACGGAGTTGAGGCCAAGTCTTTCAACATCAACGTTATCAGACATTATGACTCACAAGTTCTTGAGTCAGGCCATGGGGAAATGTTGCTACCAAATGACTTTCAATGATAAACTTCTGGACAAATGCAAGAAAGCAGCTATGACATATAATACACAATAAACTGAATGAACTGCAGCAAAGTGAAAGTGAAATGAAAGTGAATATTGTGCAGATGATGTTCTATGCCCACTTTATGTTACCAAATGACTTTCAATTATGTCACGCACATCACACACAACAGGTCAGTGTGAAATTGTCATTAGAAATGACTAACTTTATTGAATACAAGTTATTCACTTGGGTATAATAATACCTTTAAAGTATTTTTTCCTTTTTCTTTTAAACAGGTCCAGATTGCATTCTTCCTTTCTGCAAGTATGTAATTGAATTCATTTTAAAATAGCATTTACTGTGATGTTGCAATTACTTCTCAAATATACTCTCCCATGACAGAGTACTAGGAGATATTAACATCTAAGATGTTCCAAGAGTTATGTTGTGCAGCTATGAAAAAAATATAATTTCAACATGTTTATCATGAAAAATTGACAGGCTCAACACATATAATTTCTTTAACAGGATGCATTCAATATAGTTGAATGCACTGTCAAGTGAGATGCATAGAAGACATATCAATTGATAGCAAAGTTATGCATTCTTGTACTCTTACATGGGTGTGACCGCACATAAAACATTAAAAAAAATTCAGCAAAATGGTACCGCGTAAAAATACTGATTTCCCTAGCAAAATACTGATTTTCAGGTAATAGAATACTGAAATGCTCTGACAAAACTTGGCAGCTCTGTGTATGTCTTTGGAGTGTGGGAAGAAACCGGAGCACCCGGAGAAAACCCACGGGGTCACGGGGAGAATGTACAAACTCCGTACAGACAATACACGTAGTCAGGATCGAACCTGGGACCCGGGTCTCTGGCACTGTAAGGCAGCAACTCTACTGCTGTGCCAGCATGCCGCCCTAACAGTGACTTGGTTGTATAGATTCACAACTAGCTTACTGATAGAAGATGGATGTGGTGGAAAGACTATATTTAGGCTGTGGTCTGTGACTAGTGGCATTCCACGAGGATTTGTGCAGGGACGTCTGCTGTTTATAAAAATACTTGGAGCCAAGCATAGACAGTTTGTTTAGTATGATTGCAGATGACACCAAGATTGCTGGGGTTTGGACTGTGAGGAAGGCTGCCAAGATGTACAATTGGATATAGATCAGCGACAGAACAGGTTGGAGAAATGGCAGATGGAGTTTAATTCAAACAAGTACAAGGTGTTGCACTTTGCGAGATCAAATGTAAGGAAAAATATACAATAAATGGCATGACCCTTAAGAGCATTGATGTACAGAGGGATCTTGGGGTCCAAGTCAATGAATCCCTGAAAGTGGCAACACAAGTAGAGAGTGGTAAAAAGGCATATGGTAGGTTTGGTTTAGGTCAGGGCATTAAGCATAGTAGTCAGGAAGTCATGATGCAGTTTTATATGAGTTTGGTTAGGCTACATTTTGAGTATAGCGTGCAGTTCTGCTCAGCCCATTACAGGAAGGATGAGGAGGCTTTGGAAAATGGGCAGAGGTTTACCAGAATGGCGCCAGAACCCTGGAGGTTGCGGGTAGACCTGACCAAGGTTGACCTGGTCGGGCCGGCGTTGGAGCCTCGTTAGTCGACGAAGCCCGTGGTCATCAGTGCCTGGGGCTGCAGAGCCCACGGGTGGGGCCTGGGTCGGCACAAAGTAGGCGTCCGGAGAGGGCCCGGCAGCGTTAGTGGACAGGTCGGTGCGGCAGTCGATGATGGCGCCGACCGATGGACGAGGACGGACACGTGGAAGTGAGGACGTTTCTGCCGAGGAAAGGAATAAAGGAGGACCTGGCGTGGGGGGACCGCCATGAGGGAGAGGGGGAGAGCAATGGGGATCCAGCATTGGGGGGACCCACGTGAGGGAGGGGGAAGAACAATGGAGGACCCGGCGTGAGGGAACCGCCGTGACGGAGGGGGAGGAAGAGAGGAAGAACAAAGGGGGACCAGGCGCGGGGGATTTGTAACTTTGTAAGCGCCCTTTATGGGCGACTATTTGCGTATCTTAGGTATGCAAGCAAAGAATTTCACTGTGACAAGTTACATGTGACAATAAAGTATTCAATTCAATTCAATTAGAAGAATATAAAGTTACGAGAGGCATAGATAAGGTCGACAGTTAGAAACTTTTTCCCAGGATGGAAAAATCAAATACTAGAGGGCATAGCTTTAAGGTGAGTGGGGCAAAGCTTAAAGGAGATGCGCTGGGCAACTTTTTTCTTTATGTGCAGGTAGATCCAAGATGGTTTTGGCAGCATGTTTAGCAGACATTGTAGGCTGAGGGGGTTTGTTCGTGTGCTGTACTGTTCTATGTTCTATGTATGACGCACAGGTGGTATCCTCATCCCAGAGATAGCCTCTGCTGTCCTACTTTCCACAGCTGCTGTAAAGTGTTGCTGCTTTACATACGTCACTCTTCAAATGTGTTATTCATTATACAGTTCAATATTCTATATTGTACAATAATTAGTAAATGTACAGTATTATTTGATTATTACTCTTCTGTAATACACAGCACTGTATAAATCTCCAACAAGATCCCACTACTGGCCACATCTTCCCATCTCCACCTCTTTCTACGTACCGCAGAGACCGTTCCCACTGCAACTCCCTGGTAAACTCGTCCTTTCCCACCCAAACCACCCCCTCCCTAGGTACTTTCCCCTGCAACCGCAGGAGATGCAATACCTGTCTCTTTACCTCCGCCCTCGTCTCCATCCAAGAACCCGGACAGTCTTTCCAAGTGAGGCAGAGGTTCACTTGGATGCAGCAATCATTGACCTACCAGCATCACCAGCCAACTACGATGTCTTTATAGAAATGCTGAAAAAATCCTCTAGGAAGAACATCCCAGAGGATGCCAAGTAAACTTCATCCCCGGACTGTCAGAGGAAGCTAAGGAACTCCATAAGGAATACAGCAACTGATTCCAGGCTAATTCCTTTGGAGATGATACTCTGATAACTGGGGAATGAATTATGAAAGCAGCGTCAACCAAGTGACGTTGGAGGTGGCAAGAGCTGATCGAGTCTACAAACATGACTCAAAACAGCAGGAAAGCCTGGAAGACAATAAGGATATTATGAAACGACCACACAAAACCTCAACCCCGATATGATGCCACAGCAGACCAAGTTGCTCATCAGCTCCTTGTGAACAGTCGAGGAATCTAGACCACCACCCTGGTAGAGCTAAGGTCCCTAAGACAACAGATCAACAAGGGGATACTAACCTTACCAGACCCTTCACTATGGGTGAACTCCTCCTTGTAATGAAGAACAACAAAGCAGCTGGACATGATGACATTCTATGTGAACAAGTCAAACACCTAGGACCAGCTGCCAAACAGTGGCTTCTTGACCTATTCAACAGTTGTCTCAGAACGAACAAGCTACCAAAGATGTGGAGACGAGCAAAGATAGTGGCTATACTGAAGCCTGGAAAATATCCAGCCGACCACAAGAACTTCCGACCCATCTTCCTGCTCGGTCATGCATACAAATTATTTGAGAGGCTAATCTTGAATCGACTGGGCCCCATCACGGCCAGCAGCTTATTCCTGAGCAAGCAGGCTTCAGACCTGGAAAACCCTGCACAAGCCAGCTCCTGAATCTGACCCAATTCATTGAGGATGGATATATGTGATAGGACTTATTACTGGTGCCACTTTTGTAGACCTGTCAGCGGCTTATGATACAGTCAACCATCGAATACTTGTGCAAAAGCTATCCAAGATCACAAAGGATGCAAACCTGACAGCTCTGATCCAAAACATGCTGGAGAATAGACGCTTCTTTGGAGACCTCAGGGGTGATCGCAGCAGATGGCGCAGACAAAAGAATGGACTTCCTCAAGGCAGTGTTCTTGACCCTCTGCTTTTCAACATTTACACCAACGACCAACCAATCCATCCAAGCACCAGGAGCTTCCTGAATGCTGATGACCTCTGTATCGTATCTCAGTGTCAGTCCTTCGCAGAACTTGAGACGGCCCTCACTGAAGCGTTAGACGGCCTTACCAACCACTATGCCCTATATCATTTACGGGCAAACCCAGACAAAACACAAATTAGCGCCTTCCACCTTAAGAACCGTGATGCAAACTGCAAATTAACTGTTCACTGGGAAGAGTCTAGCCTACTCAGCCAATCCCATGTACCTAGGAGTTACTCTGGACTACACCCCAAGCTACAAAGACCATGTTATCAAGACAAAAGCAAAGATAGTAGCCAGAAACAACATCCTGAGAAACCTGGCCAGCTCTAAATGGGGATGAGATCCAGGAACCATCTGGAATACTGCCTTTGCTGGGGATGTTCTTCACACATTGGATCCGGTGCTAAACGCAGCATGCAGAACCATCTCTGGTTGCATCAAACCCACACGAGTTGACGACCTGTGCCTGCTGTGTGGTATTGCACCCACTCCAATCAGAAGAGCAGTATCCTCAAAAGTGGAATGCACCAAGCAGGAGGATGACCCTCATCACCCACTCTTCCAACATGTCCAGGCACCAAAGAGGTTAAAATTCAGAAATAGCTTCCAACATGCAGATCAACCCAAATGATAACCTGTAGGATAGATGCTTGGGTAACACACCTACAATCTAAACCACACACAGTGACACTATACCCTGACGAGTCCCTTCCATTGGGATCGAAAGAGCCAGGGCCAGTCTGGCTCTGCCTCAAACACCTCAGAACACGGGTTGGACGATGCAAAGCTCTCATGCAGAAGTGGGGGTACAACAACGATGAACCAACCAAATGTGACTGCGGGGAGGCAACCCAAACTATGCAGCACTTACTTACCTGCCTCCTCCTCCCAGAGCCCTGCAAACCAGAAGATCTCAATGCCTTCAACCCATGTGCCACAGCCTTCGTTATGCAGTGGCTTGGAAAAGTGTAGCGACACAACAAGAAGACGACTTGCACCTCCTCCAAGCTCATCTCCTGTATCCGCTGTTCCAGGTGTCAACTTCTGTACATCGGTGAGACAAAGCGCAGGCGCGGAGATCGTTTCGCTGAACACCTCCGCTCAGTCCGCCTTGACCCAACTGATCTTCCGGTTGCTCAGCACTTTAACTTCCCCTCCCATTCCCAATCTGACCTTTCTGTCCTGGGCCTCCTCCATTGTCAGTGAGGCCCAGCACAAATTGGAGGAACAGCACCTCATATTTTACTTGGGTAGCTTACACCCCAGTGGTATGAACATTGACTTCTCTAACTTCAAATAGCCCTTGCTTTCCCTCTCTCTCCATCCCATCCCCTCCCCATTTGTCCCACCAGTCTTCCTGTCTCTGACGACATTCCATCTTCGTCCTGCCCACTCCCGACATCAGTCTGAAGAAGGGTCTCGACCCGAAATGTCACCCATTCCTTCTCTCCAGAGATGCTCCCTGTCCCGCTGAGTTACTCCAGCATTTTGTATCTACCTTCCACTGTACATAGCTTGTTTTGATAACAACGTATCAGGATCACATCTCCATTATGTTGTAATGACACCATGGAGCACCGTTTCGTTTAGCGCATCTAGATTGTATGGGGGTGTATCGGCTTAGGGAAGGGTGGCACCTCTGGTGGGGGAAGGCATGACATTTCTCCGTGGATCTGTCTAAACGTCTAAATTTTAATCTGTCTAAATCTCCGCTATAAATGGCTTTACACGAGACAATGAGCAGCTGCACCGATGGTTGAGTGCGTGAGTTGATTTTAGCGGAAAGCGTGTACGTGGGTGCGGGTCGACCGTCTTTGCATGAGCATCTCTCGGGCTAGTGCTCAGCTCCGCACATGTAGAGTAGCGGTTTCCTCTGTCCCCAGGCCTATCGCACCGGGGTTGGGGCGGGGAGCGCAGAGTTACGTACACGTACACAATGCTCACACTGTAACTGTACTGCCTTGGTACGTGCGTGCGCTCTCCATCCAGCTAGACTCTGCGGAGCTGACAATACAAAATGTATCAGCATGCATAAGTATGTAATTTTCAGCGAGTCACGCGACGAGGCGATGGCGTTCACAGATGTGAACTCGTGGTACAGTTACCAACTTTCGACGAGGACTGGGAACTCGCGGCGGTCGGTACGTACCCGAGCCAGTGATTGCAGGGTAGGGTCCCCGGTGGAAATACATAAATGAACAACTCTATTAAGAACAAAAAAACCTGGACCAGACAGTATAAAGACAATCTAGGTGATAACGGCCATCATAACATCATAACTAGGAAACATGAACAGTCACGATGACATACACATAATTGTACAAGTACACATCGCATCATTGACACAGCGCCTATTAATGACGTAACAAATATGCCGGAGTTCCCAATCCTACGATCAACCGCCGAAATCACGTGTTCACACAGGCAACTCGCCGCAACAGCTCGATCGTCGAATGCGGCGTTTCAACATGCAAATCCCATAGACGATGAAACTGGAGTCGTGGTACCTGGTCAAACTTTAGCTAACATTTTCACCATGGATCGGATGGACAAGTACAGGGCAGGTGAGACGCAAGTGAATGTGCCTCTTAGTGTCCGAAGTCTAACGATGCAGGTAAGATACGTAATTTCAAATCTAAACTAGAGTAATCACGACAGTTCTCGACTATCTGAAAATGTTGTTCAAAACTGTCGGGTCTACTCTAAACCTATGTATATTTGATCATTACTTGATATGAATATTTTAAATTAGTAAAATACAGAGAAGTAAAAATTTGGAAGGAAAGTCAGATGATCAGGTGGCAATTCATTTACTTGTGGCGGTCCCTGGGGGTTAGGCCACTCCTTGGGTCATCCCCCTCGGCTTTTGACGGACAGGGACGATTGTCTGCCCACGGGGTTTCCGGGTCCTGCTCGGAGGCGTGTGGTGTGTTCTCGAGACTTCATTAAACTACTTCTGAACCTGCCTGGCGTCTGGCCTTATCCTGACCTCGTCCAGGCCGCTACAACTGGTGACCCCGACGTTCATCACACATCGTGATGGATAACAACGCTGTTGCAGTAAAACTCCCGACTTTGTGGACCGAAGAGCCTGATATCTGGTTCCAGCAGGCAGAGACACAGTTTGGTCTGCGAGGGGTAACGGTAGACGAAACTAAATACTTTTACGTGGTCAGCGCTCTTGACCAGGCGACTGCGAGGCGGGTTAAGCCTTTCTTCAGCCACCCCCGTTAACTAACAAATATAAGGGCCTTAAGGACCTCCTTATCAGATTTGGCCTTAGCGAATCTGAGCGGGCAGCTCGGATTCTCCAAATGGACGGTCTGGACGACCACCGGCCCTCCTGGAGGACATGTTCACCCTAATGTGCAACCACCGGCCTTGTTTTCTATTTAAATATGCTTACCTTCAGCAGCTCCCATCCGACATCCGCCGGCAGCTCACCACCGATCCCTTTGATGACACGCAGGCGCTGGCTGAGCGCGCCGACTGTGGATGTCCCGTCAGCGGGACTTGAAAGCATAACCCTCCTTCCCGCAGCGTTGGGAGGCGCGGAGCAGGTCGGGGCCGCTATAGACCGCGTCTCCACTGCTCCCGGACGGCCCCAGCGGCGGAATCCGGCCGCCATCGGGCATTCCAGCGCAGGCACGTCGTTCCAACAGGGCCTGCCTGCAGTTCCACCCGTCGCCAGCAGGTCGCTATGGCTCAAGCCAGCCAACTTCACCTGTAGTTCCACCAGACGCCAGCAGAGGGGGTTGGTGCTATTATCACCGCCGCTGGGGAGCTGCAGCAAGGCAATGTCACCCCCCCTGTGCATTCCCGGGAAACGCAGGGGCCGCTCGTCAGTGATTCCTTCGGCGGTCGGCCATATTCATCGCGTCTTCGCCTGGGATCGCTGCACCGGGAGTCGGTTCCTCGTAGACACTGGGGCTGAGGTGAGTGTGCTGCCTCCCTCCATCGCTGACATCCGTGCGGGCAAACGTGGCCCCCTACTCACCGCGGCGAATGGGAGTGCTATTCGCACCTACGGAGCTCGCACCATCTCCCTCAACTTTGGCCGCAGCTGCTTTTCGTGGGAGTTTGTCATCTCCGACGTTTCCCAGCCGCTGCTGGGCGCCAACTTCCTTCGAGCCCATTCGCTCCTCGTGGATGTCAAGCGGCGGCGTCTGGTGCACTGCGTCAAGCTGGAGCCAGTCTTCCTCCGCGTTGTTGATCCGGTTGCCCGCCCTGATTGTCCTGTCATCCGTGGATGCGACTGCCGCACGCATCCTGGATTTTCCAGACATCCTCGAGCCCCACTTCCGCTCCTCTGCCCCCAAACACGGAGTGGAGCATCATATTCTGACTACTGGCCCACCCGTGCACGTCATCTCGCGCCAGACAAGCTCCGTCCAGCTCGGGAGGAGTTTCGCCTGTTGGAGGCGATAGGCATCGTGCGCCCCCCGAAAGCCCATGGGCGTCACCGATCCACATGGTCCCCAAAGCGGATCACCGTCGTCTGAATGATGCAACCATCGCCGACAGATACCCGGTCCCGCACATTCAGGACTTCAATGCCCATCTGGCCGGAGCATTAGGGTTCTCCAAGGTGGACCTCGTGCGAGGGTACAACCAGATTCCGGTCCACCCCGACGATATCCCTAAGACAGCCATTATAACACCGTTTGGACTGTTTAAATTTGTGCGGATGCCGTTTGGTTTGAAGAACGCTGCGCAGGCCTTTCAGCGGCTTATGGACTGTGTGTGTCGTGGCCTGGACTTTGTATTTGTCCAGGAAGGGGAAAAAACAATTTATAAAACCAGATCAGACACGGGAGAAATACTAACATTACCCAAGGATATTAATGATAGATTTTCTCAATACTATCAAACACTTTACTCAACCAAAACGACTGGGTATTCTGCAGGAATGGAATCATTTTTACAGAAATGTAATCCTACAGGTTTAGATATGAAAGAGAGGGAATTATTGGGGACTGAAATATCAGTAAAAGATATTGAAGAATCTATTAGTTCTTTAAAAAACGGAAAGGCCGCTGGCCCTGATGGTTTAAATAGTGAATTTTATAAAAAAATGTCATGATCTGATCTCCCCACGCCCACAGACATTATATACTCATGCCTTCATGCAACAGAAGCTACCAGAAACCTTAAATGAATCAACAATAATACATATACCCAAAACGGATAAGGACCCTGAAGACCCTGGTTCATATAGAGCAATTGCTCTCTTAAACACTGATCAGAAAATATTAACCAAAATTTTAGCCCATAGATTAAGTTTAGTGATCCATAAATTAATACACCCGATCAAACAGGCTTTATTCCAAAACGCTATTCATATTATAATCTGAGACGATTATTTAATCTGACTGTATTAGGGTGTTTATTCAAACATTCATCTAGAATCTCTTGCTCTCTAGTTCTGTAAACTATAGTGCCCTCCAAACATTATGGAGGGCACTATAGTTGGCGGTCAGGACTTTGGTCAAGGATGTGCCAACGAACCTGTCAGCTGTGACTGACTTCATAAAAAAATGTTTGGATGAATCTGTACCTACAAAAACTTTCAGCAAATTCCCCAATCAGAAGTCATGGATGATCCATGGGACGTAATTCTGCTGAGCTTTTTTGTGTCGTTTAAGACTGGCAATCCAGCATCACACAAGATTTTGAATAGCAATTTTGAACTAAGGTACGACTTCCTGAACACTAGCACCAAGAGCACTAAGTGGCAATTTTGAACTAAGTTTGGGTCACAGATGCAAGCTAGACAGCTGTAGCAGGGCTTGCATAAGTGGCAATGATGCATCTCTTCCAATTGAACTGAGCTTTTTATGCACGCTTTGAAAGGGAGAACAATGACACACCATCTCGGGCACACACAGTCCCTGAAGGCCTTATGATCTCTGCCTCTGAAGCTGATGTTAGAGCATCTTCCAAGAGGTTGAATCCACGAACGGCGTCCAGCTCAGACGGCTTACCAGGTTTAGTACGAAGATCTGTGTCGGCCGAATGGCTAGAGCATTCAAGGACATTTTCAACCTCTTGGATATCTGGTCTGAGGTTGTCACATGCTTCAAAAGGCATCTATTGTACTGGAGTCCAAGACCACTGCGATGACCTTCCTCAATAACTGCTTCCACTGTAATGAAGTGGGTGAGAGGTTGATTATAGGGTGAATGAACTCAGGGCCGGATTTAGATGAAGAGAGGCCCTAAGCTATTTCACTTTTGAGCCCCCCCCCCTCCCAATCTCCCACCCCCACGACTAGTCAAGTCAAGTCAAGTTTATTCGTCACATACACATACGAGATGTGCAGTGAAATGAAAAGTGGCAATGCTTGCGGAGTGTGCAAAAAGAAACTACAAAACAGAATGGAACAGAATAGTAAGATTAAACGAGAACTTACCAAGTTTGAAGTTTGATCTTTATTTTATGAGGAGTAACGTTGAGGGATTACGTGAAGAAGCCCCGTCCAGCCGCACACGCGTCAATCTTTCAAAGCAGCGGAGTGACAATCACAGACGATAATTACTGAAGTATGATAGTAAGATGCATAAAGACTTAGAACTACCAGCTTGATCCTTTTATGAGGGTGGGAGCGGAGGGCACGTAATCCCTCAACGTTACTCCTCATAAAATAAAGATCAAACTTCAAACTTGGTAAGTTCTCGTTTAATCTTACTATTTTACTTCGGAGTCACGTGAGTGACTACGTGAAGATTTCAAAGCTCTGTGATTTCACACCGTGGATTCAAATCCAGGTGTTCACTGCATCGATTGACTCTATTTGAGTAAGCACAATCAACAATGCATAACCATAACATTTGAATGTAATCAGTTAATGGTTTTATTTATTTTAATAAAAATAACCAAAATTAGGCCCATTTATAATGGGGGATTTAATACTGTATCCAGCATGGCATCACCAAACCCTCTGAGATCTTTAATCTCCTTGTGGTAATACTTGTGAAACATCTGTTCACTTGCCCATCCTGCGGCCGCGAGAATAAGGTCTATTGGCACGCTGAATCCCTGGCCGCTGATGTTGATGCCGCCCTCGTGGAATGAGATTTAAATTTATCAGTATCAATACCTGAATATATCAACACCTGTTTCAACCATCGTGAAATTGTTTGTGTTGATACTTTCTTATGAGGCTTTTTATGACTAATAAAAAATGCCAATTCGGCGCCTCTTAAAACTTTTGTTGTTTCTATGTAACATTTCACATATGTTACTACACACAGTCGTGAATCTGTAGGTAATGCTAAAAATTCCAACTTGCATCCTGTGGACCCAGGTCTACTTTGCTTCAGTAAATCATAGACATAGAATGTCACGGCATTTTGCCCTACTTTCATTCTATCAATTCTGAGTTTCTGTAATGTTTGAACTCTCTGCGCTGAAACTAATGCCATGAGCATAACCAATTTCATGGTAATTTTGGATAATGACAGGGTTTCAACTGGATTCCAACTCCTTAGGAACATCAGTACATCTTTTACATTCCAAATTTCTGTATTCCTGGGTCTGGGAGGATTAGAGTTGAAAATTCCTTTCATAAACCTACAGACCCAAGGATGTTCTCCAATTGGAGTTTGTTCTGATTCACTGCTTAAATATGCAGAGAGTGCACTTCGTGCAGTATTAATTGCACTATAACTTAATTTCAATTCATAGTGTAGAGTTGAAAGAAACTCTATTACATCTGAAATTTCTACTGTGTTATATGCAATATTCTTTCCTGAACAAAACACCTCCCATTTCTTTTTATAGGAAATGTACTGCTTCTGGGTACTATTCCTCCAGGCTGCTGTCATAACATCTGATAATCCTTTTCCAAGATATGCCTTCTTAGAATCTGCAAATCAACAAACCAATACGATTATGTAAAGGATGTGATTCATTAGTCACAGGGTGTACAAGCAGTTTAATCTGCTTTGGAATAACCATAAGGGTTTTTTTTAAATCATTTTTAACACCAGTGGGTACCATACCTGTGTAGGCCAATCTGGTACTACCAAAATCCCTGAGGCTTGAATCTTGTTTAATTTTCTGTATGCATTTGTGGATTAAACAAAATGGTGGAAAAACATACAGAAACATACCACCCCAATGTAGCGAGAAATCATCCACCACTACTGCTCCAGGATCAGGTTCCCATGACACATACTTAGTCAACTGGTGGTTCAATCTTGATGCAACCAGATCAATTTCTGGCATTCCAAATTGTGTGATAATTTGTGTGAATATTTTCCGATTTAACATCCATTCTGTATTATCATTAAATTTACGTGATCTTTTGTCTGCAATTGTATTAATTTTTACCTGGTAAATATATTGCTGACAGCCAAATTTTTCTGGCAATACCCCAGGTCCAAATTTCATTTGCCAATTTATCACATGATTCTGATTTTATACCACCCATGTGATTTATGTATGCTACAGCTGTAGTATTGTCAACCTGTACCTGAACATGCACATTTCCCATATCAGTGCAATAAGCTCTAAGGCCGTAAAATGCGCCTAATAGCTCTAGATAATTGATTCCCAGATTTTCCAGCAAAGGTACTTCATTCACATTCCACCTACCTCCACAGCTGGAAATCATGTTAGTAGCGCCCCAACTCAGCACACTTACATCAGTCTGTAGAGTGACGGAAGGTGTTTCTACCAGAACTTTTCTGGAAGCATTAGAAACATTGTTAATCCACCATTCTATTTCTGTAATGGATTGAATTGTTAATTTCATGGGCCTATCAAAATGCCCTCTATTCATTTTTAACGCTTGTACCTTAGCTCTCTGTAAACATTGATAATGCAATGGTCCAAACGTGACCGCTGGAAAACCCTGCAATTAATTTGCCTAGCAAACTTGCCACTTCTCTAATTGAAGGTGTGTCCTCGTTAATGGGTTTTATGCAACCTTCAATTAACTGCAGCTTTTTATTTTTTGGCAAAGTGATTACCATGTGTTCGGAGTTAATTGTGAACCCTAGGTAATCAATCTTTTTGCTTGGTAACAATTTAGATTTTTGTAGGTGAATAATGAAACCTAATTTCTCAAAATGTATTTGACTCTGGATACTGACAATTTTGCAGCAGCCAAAGTGTCCCCTATAATGAGGATATCATCTAAATAAGCCATTAATACATGGCCCTCAGCTCTTAACAGAGCTAAAATTTGGTTTGAGCAATTTAGTGAATAATCTTGGTGCTGAAATCAGACCATTGGGCAATGCTTTAAATTGCCATAACTGACTCATCCATCTAAATTTCAAATATCTTTGATCATTACCATGCATTGCCACAGAATAATGTGCATTTTGCAGATCTATGCTTGCCTTATAGCAATTATTTGTGACTAGCTAAATGGCATTAGTAAATGTTTCCATTTTGAAATGTTTCTATTGTACATAAAGGTTAAGATTTGTCAGATCGGAAAAGATTCTATGTCCACCATCCCTTTTCTAGGAGAATATTCCTAGGAGAATATTTGACACAAACTGATGGTGTTGTTCTCCTGACATTTATATCATCCTTTTCTGCATAAAGTTTTTCAATTCTCCTTTGATCAACCCATTCTCTTCCTTTGAGAAAATCCGTGACCAGTTTGAATTATGCTGAATTGGAGGATCCAAACGTGGAGAGAACTCAATTTTGAATCCTACAATGCTACATAGAATAAATGAATCATTTGTTATTGATTGCCATTCATTTAGGAAGAATCGTAACCTTCCCCCTATTTGTGAGTGTGAAACATTTGTTGTGTTTCTTACCAGACCAAGCCCCCTAACCTCGGGGTTTGCCACCCGCAGTTGTTGTCCCCTTCTAGTAGGCACATTGTAACCTCCACGTATCCTCGGTGCAGCACGTCAACGTGTATACGAGAATGATAGGATTGTTCCTTCTCCAGCACCACATTTCGCCTGTAGGGATACTGCCTTCTCACCGCTCTGCTCAGCATAGGTGATCCTTTAGTTTCTTTGCTAGATTTTCTCCAAAACAGATTTAGGCATTTGTATATTGCATGGTTTGCCGAGCCTGCATACTTAGGATGAATATTTGGTCTTATTGCATTTTTATGAATACAATTTATTTCAAAGTGCGCACTACACATGAGTGCTACATTTTGTTGTGAATACGATATATAACCTTCATCCAAACCACTGACCCCAGAAATTTCAGCACTTGTGTAATTTCAATTCTTGTGAGCGTAAACCACTGCTCAAATTACCCATATCAAGTTTATTCACTGCTGTAACCGCTACAATTTCCCTGGTCTCATATTTTTTGATAGTCTCATCCATGGTTAATTCCTGGGCTGATGGGAGAGTAGATAATTTATAGTCATAGCTATTTCCTCTCTCAAAGGTTCCCCTGTTACTCTGGGAACAGCAAAGTTTTGTGCCAGCCTTGGAACATTTTTGGCTCTGATAATGGGCTCTGGTCCTCATTTAAATCATTATCTAAATCTAGATATTCATTTTTATGTTGGGTAATTTCTGGCTCCCCTGTTTCAGGTAAGTCTCTGCCAGATTCCCCCTGCGTGGGCTCTCTTGTAGGCCCACGGACAGGCAGCCCTGCTTCAGGTGCTGCTGGCGCTGGCTCAATTCTAGGCCAACGCTTCATTATTTTTACTCTTTATATTTGTCGGTGCTGGCACATTTATCATTGCATGTTTGTGCTGCCTTTTGTTCAGGCATTTCTAGTACTGGCTCTCCAATAGGCCAACACATAACTTGCCTTTTTTCTGGCATTTTTGGGCACTGGCTCTCCTGTAGGCCAACCTCTTTAATGTTGCTGCACAGGCACTGATGGCTCTCCTGTAGGCCACCCTTTTGCCTGTTCCAAGGCACCTCCTGTGCTATACTTCATTGGCCAACACCGACTTAAATCCTCCTGTGGGGTTTCTTTACAAATCATCTGCCCCATAAGGAGTTAAAAAGTCTTTTGACCTTCGCAGTGTAATACTCTTTCCTGCCTGAGGAGGGCATACCTCCGGGTCTGACTCATCCGAGTCTACAGGTCGGGCCAATTTTTTTTTTTTTTTTTTCTCAGCCTTGCGCCCGCCCGCGGCGGTTTAACGCACATTCGACCACAACGGGAGCTAATGGCTTCGCTGCCACTGACTCCCCTGACTGACGCCCGCTACCCTTAGGATCTGGAGTTTTACTACGGTGCATCCCTGGCCACCTCTCCTTCCCATTTCTCCATAATAAACTTGTGTGGAGCTCCACCAACAAGTCTAAACGGGAAGGAAACGCTCCTGTAAGTGAAAAGTAACTTCACTTACCTTCCGACTTTTGTTTTACTTTTGTTTTACTCACCGGCTGGAGGAGCTCCTGCTCCTCCACACACGGTCATGAACGCTATGCGTCTGATCGATAATGACGCGTGTGCGGCTGGACGGGGCTTCTTCACGTAGTCACTCACGTGACTCCGAAGTAAAATCACATATTCACATATTACATATTTGTGGGAGGAAAAAAGAGGAAAAAAACAGCAATTTTAAAAAGACACACAACAGTAAATTGGTACAGTAAGTTAGTCCCTGGTGAGATAGGAGTTTACAGTCCTGATGGCCTGTGGGAAGAAGCTCCTTCTCATCATCTCCGTTTTCACAGCATGACAATGGAGGCGTTTGCCACACCGTAGCAGATGGAACAGTCTGTTGCTGGGGTGGAAGGGGTCCCCCATAATGTTGCTGGCCCAGGATTTGCAATTTCTGATGTATAGTTCCTGCAGGGGGGCGAGTGAAGTTCCCATAGTGCCCATCTTGACTACCTGGGACCTGGCGGTGAGAAGGTCCAGGACCCAGGCACACAGGGGGGTGTTGAGCCCCAATTCCAGCAGCTTCTCAGCAAGTCTGGTGGGGACTATCGTGTTGAAGGCTGAACTGAAGTCTATGAACAGCATCCTCACATAGCCCCCCCTTCTGGCTGTCAAGGTGAGAGAGCGGTGTGCAGAACCTGGGAGACCGCATCGTCCGTGGATCTGTTTGGACGGTTGCTAATTGTAGCGGGTCCATGTTGCGAGGGAGGAAGGCGCAGATTTGTTTCTTAACCAGCCTCTCAAAGCATTTCATGACTACCGAGGTGAGGGGCACCAGACGGTAGTCATTCAGACAAGCTGGGGAGGCATTTTTTGGTACAGGTACAATGATGGATCTTTTGAAGCAGGCAGGGACCACGGACTTGGCCAGGGAGAGGTTGAATATTGTAGTGAGCACCGGAGCTAGCTGCGTAGCACAAGACTTAAGTACTCGCCCCGAGATGCCATCTGGGCCTACAGCTTTCCTCGTGTTCACCCGTGTCAGGGCCCTCCTCACATCGTGCTCGGACAACGAGAATGTGTACCCATCCTCAGCGATGGACCTCCCTTCAGCTTTGTTAGCCAGCACGCTGGCGGTGTTTTTGTTAGCCGGCAAACCTGGGATGATGTTGCCCGACTCGAAACGAGCGTAGGAGTTCAGGTCATCAGCTAGGGAGGTGCCAGCACTTCCGGTTGAGGAGGGGCTGCTCCGGTAGTTGGTTACAGTCCGTAACCCCTGCCACAGGCGCCTGGTGTCCTGCTGCTCCATCTGTGACTCCATCTGTGGACCATAACTACCCGACAGTGACAGTGTGACATTTTTAGATCCTACTGTATGTTGTCATTAAACAGTTGGTTTTTAAATACATATTGGATTCATCGCAGAGCGGGCTATGCCTTACCTGGATCCCCGTTTGAAGCTCTGGAGTGTTGGGCCTGCTGCTTCAACATCATGGAGCTGTGGTTTGCGGAGCTCCCATCCTCGGGCCGCGCTGATTTCAATATCGCGGGGCCCTGGGGTCCTTTTGCCGAGGGCCGCCAGCGTGAATCTCCGCCCAGCTCAGCCTGTGAACTTCGGGAGCCACGATCTCCAGTAGGAAGTGGCCGATTCGGAAGTCCAAGCCGCTGAGAATGTTCTCCCGTTCCGACGTCGGATGGTGACTCCCAAATTTCATTGTACCAATGGCCACGAGGGGGGTCCAAGAGGAGGGGGTCCGTTGGAGACGGGAAAAGGGATCATCAATGGGGGGCGAGGACTCCTTCGCATGGAAGAACGGTGTGAGGCAGAGGCGACGGAAGAAGAGCTCCAAATCGCGGCGGGCGCGGAACTCATTGAGGTGGGGACGGAGGGGGACAAAGGTGAGGCCTCTGCTGAGGACAGACCATTCGGTATCTGACAGGGGGAGGTCAGGGGGGATGGTGAACATACGGCAGGGATGGGGGTTTGGGCCGGAGGAATGCAGGTGAGTGGACTGAGGCCGAGGCGATGTCTGGTGGGGGGGGGGTGGGTGGGTGGTCAGGGGGTAGGGGGGTATGAGGACTGTAGTGTGGGTGGGGAAGAGCTGGGGTCACATGGTTTGAGGGGAATGGGGTAGACCCAGTGGAACACCCACTGATGTTACCAGGGTTAGGGGGGACTAGCACTAGGACCCAACGCTGTCAAACCCAGTGGAGTTGGAGTCCGCAGAGTGGAAACTTCAGGCCCGGTGCTGAGTCCAGGCTGCAGGTAAGGCGACGGCTGCAGGCTGCTGGAGGGCGGTGGAGTGGCGAGGTTCGGCGGGCAAAGAGTAGGAGGTCCTCTCCACAACGAATATAAACCTCACCTGCATTTTAATCCCTCGCCCCCTCCCCCCCCCCCCCCACACCACCAAAGCCTCCGGAATCGCAAGCACAGCGCCACCGATGGTGGGTTTGTAACAACGCCACTATGTCAAAAGTTTTATACACCTTGGTCGAGCGGGCCGAGGCCCCCCTAGATCTCGAGGCCCTAAGCTTAAGCTTGCCTGTCTTATACGTAAATCCGGCCCTGAATGAACTACAGCCTCCTGGATCAAATTAAATGTGTCTAATGCCAGATCAGGTCAGCAGCAGATGCGACCTCACTGGCTCTCCACTCTGCGCTGAACCATCTGGGTAGCATGAACACATACGTCAGGTTACCATTCATTGACCGGCTGTGTTCAACACTATCCTCCCCTCCAGACTCGTCAGCAAGCTCCAAGACGGGCCTCTGTACCTCCCTTAGAAACTGGATCCTTGACATCCTCATTGGCAGACCTTTATCAGTACACATCAGTAACGGCATCACCTCCTTGTTGACCATCAACACAGATGTTCCTCAAGCCTGCATGCGGAGACCCCTGCCCTGCTCATTACACCAATCAAGCAAATAGCTCCAATGCAATCTTTAAAATGACGATGATACCACTGTGGTCTGTTTACACGGAGTGTGTAAGGTTGCTGCCCCTGTTCCAATAGCGAAAGGGGCTGCTCCTTTCCTTCTGGCTGCACTTCACACCCACCATCCTCATCTTTGGACAGCCTGTGCGTCAGGCCGAAGATGGCCTAGTTGGGTTGCTCATAGGCCTGGCCAAGCTGGCCATCCACAAGGCCCAGCACCAGGCGGAAGAGGGCTCTACCCGAGCCGGCTAGCTGCCCCATTTCCGGCATCACGTCCATGCCCGGTTGGTTTTAGAAAGGGACTACCCGTTGTCCACGGGCGCCCTGGGGGATTTCCGGGACCACTGAGCACCGACTACTGGGAGAGTCTCGGACCACAGGGCACAGCCTCGGAATAAAAGGACATACCTATAGAAAGATAAGGATGAATTTCTTCAATCAGAGAGTGGTGAATCTGTGGAATTCATTGCCACAGGTGGCTGTGGAGGCCATGTCATTGGGTATACTTAAAGCAGAGTTTGACATGTTCTTGATTAGGAAGGGTGTCAAAGGTTATGGCAGAAAGTAGGAGAATGGGGTCGAGAAGGATAGATGAGCCATGATTAAATGGCGGAGTAGACTCAATGGTTAAATAAACTTGAATGACATATGAACTTGTAAATGCATTTTAAATCGATTACTCAGGAAGGATACAAGTCACATTTACCACTCTGACGGTGACACAAAAACATCTAGGCTTTGCAAGTAAGGCAATTTGTAATGGGATTATTAGATTAATTAAAGCAAAAGTGTTTTGCATACTTCTGGCAGGAGTATTTCATGGTGTTATCAGTTGCTTGTAATCATGGGAAATATTAATGCAGTTTGTCACCCATGTTTACATGCAATTCTACAATAGTGTTTAATGTCCAATGTTCTAATGACAGTCTAGAGTTGTTTATGACGTGTCTGAGTCCTGTCATTGGTTGGAATGACCAGTACCTAAAACCAAGCATTCCACATCACCTCATCAGTGGAATTAATGCTACACTGCACAGTGTGCTACCTTAGCAAATGAGAAGGAACAGTAACCCAGCTCTCACCTCTCGAATTCCATGTAAACTAAATGGTACCATTTTATGGGGGATGTTGGGACAGAGACCGCTGCAGATGTACAAAGGCACTGTTTAACAATTGCAGAACAAGTTGGTTGAGTAGTCAATTTAAAAAAGGAACACCGAACCTTTGGAACAGAGAAGCAAAATATAAAAGGAAGATATGCTACGTTTTTACAAATCTCTTCTACACAAGTCTGCTCGACTGCATTAAACAGCAAGAATGGTATCAAGATGAAAGGATTCACTTACATGAAAAATCCAAAGAAAGTGGGAAAGGTTAGAGAAGATTAAAAGGAGTGTTCATAGATCAGTCAGGTGCATACGGTTTTTGCCAAAGGCATTAAGGTTTCCAACCAAGGGATACTGATTTAGTGAAAAAGAATCAAAGGCAATACTTTTGATCTATTATGTGAAATAGCCAGGCATTGTGAAATAGCCATGTCAAGTATGCCTGAGAATCGCAAGACAATCAATTAATGACTTTGCTTGCCAGATTACAAATCATTCTTCATTACAGAAACTAAACAAGCATATGGCAAATGTGTTGTGCCTCAGCATTCCGTCCCTCCCTCCTGAATATGAAATTATATTCCAAGTGCCATAAATACTTTTCTATACCTCAATTAGATGATCTGCACAACATTCCTCTTCAAAGATAAAAGCATAATTCAGTTCCTCCAATATTTTTCTTAACATTCAATTAGACCATGAGCGAGCAGTACACAGGCCGTCCCAGAGTAACAAATGCCCCACTTACGAGAAACCCATACATGCAGAAAAGCTCCAATACTAAATTCAAAATTCTGATGTACATTCAAACATTCATTTCTAGGAACGTCAGAACTAGTTTTGTCTCTTTTAACAATTGTTCCTTCTTGTCAGCATTATGTGTTTTCTAATGCCATTCATTACAAAATGGAGTAGAATGGTTACCATGGAGTAATTTTTGCCTATTTTCTGACATATACAAAAATCAACATCTGTACAAATGGAATCCATTTGTTAGTCAGTGAAGGCCTGTGCTCAGATAATTTATGCACATTTGCTCCGAATCCCTCATTAACCCTCCCACCAAAATTATTATCTAACATGGCAGTGAAAGTACCAACTGACCCACAGCATCCAAAAAGCCTTTTGGGGAGAGCACTCCAAGTTTCCACTGTGTTGTGTGAATCAGACGTCTTGACAGTTTCAAGGAATCGTAGAGTTGATAATATAGAAGATGATGTCCATGCCGGCTGGAAAATAGCTGTCGAAATTCCAGAACTTGATCCGTAGCCTTTCAGGCAAGCGCACTGTTCATCGTCTTTCAAAATTCCGTAGGTTGCAGAATGGTTCACACAAATTGGAAGAGAGCAAATGGCGCCTCACTATTTCAGGAGAGAGGGAGATAGAAAATGAGGAACTGCAGATCAGTTAGGCTGGCATCAGCATTAGGGAAATACCAGACTGTGGACTGTGGCAGGGTACATAAAAACTAAATCATTTAGCAGATCCAGCGCACATTTACAACTAGCACACCAAAGATAAAACATACAGTGCTGGTATAACTCAGCAGGTCAGGCTACATCACTGGAGGGAATGAATAGGTGATGTATAGCTAGAAAGCTGAAAAAGAGGTGGGAGGGGGATAATGCCTAGCAAGTTATAGGTGGACACAGGTGAGGGGGTTTTATTGGCAGATGAGCAGACAAACGCTGGAGATAAAAAAGAGACAAGGCTGTGAGATAATGAAAGAAGAGAAGTAAAATGCAAAGCAGAAGAAGGGAGATAATGGGCTTATATTCACTGGAATTTAGACTGGCCTTTTCTTCACTGGAATTTAGACTGGGCTTTTCTTCACTGGAATTTAGAATGGGCTTATATTTACTGGAATTTAGAAGGATAAGTGAGGATCTTATAGAAACATAACATGTTTAAGGGATTGGACATGCTAGATGCAGGAAAAATATTCCTCATGTTGGGTGAGTCCAGAAACAGGGATCACAGTTTAAGAATAAGGGGTAGGCCATTTAGGACTGAGATGAGGAAAAGCTTTTTCACCCAGAGAGTTGTAAATCTGTGGAATTCTCAGCCACAGATGGCAGCGGAGGCCAATTCAACGGATGTATTCAAGAGAGTTAGATATACCACTTAGGGCTAACGGAATCAAGGGATATGGGGAGAAAGCAGGAACAAGGTTATGATTCTGGATGATCAGCCATCATGATATTGAATGGCTGTTCTGGCTGCAAGGGCTGAATGGCCTACTTCTGCACCTATTTTTAATGTTTCTATATAGATAGGATGGAGTGGGTTAAAGAAGAGGGGGATGGTGGGAGAAATGAGTGAATCAGGTGGTGGGGGGGGGGTGGTGGTGAGGGGAACGGACACACACACGAAACAGGAGAGTGGAAGGGCGATGTTACTTAAAATTTGAGAATGCAATATTCATACCATTGAAGCTACCCTAAGCGGAATATGAGGTGTTGTTACTCCACTTTGCATTTGGCTTCATTCAGGCAATGGAGGTGGCCCAGGACTGAAAAGGTCAGTGTGGCAATGGGAAGGGAAGTTCAAGTGGTTAGCAAATGGTGGAATCCAGCAGGCCTTGGTGAACCAAGGGAAAATGTTTGGTGAATTGGCCGCCTCGTCTACGCTACTCTTAACCTGCAAAACATACATCAGAGATGAATCGAAGGCCGCCATTAATGTGCCCCACAAAATCAAACAAAGAGAAAGGATCTAAGTAAAAGGATTGATGCTACGCAGCATCTTGTTTACTGCTCAGGATGTTTCCAGGAATGAAATAATGGAGTGGAATTATGCTAAAATAGATCATCATTGCTTTATTGTTTAGATATGTTAGTGATGGCACTTCTGTGTCAGTCGCTGTCCTCTCCACTACTACACTGGGAACCTGAACGAGGGCCTCAGCCTTCTCCTGGATCTCCACAGCAAAGAAGTGGTTAAAGTGACATATGGTTCGGTCTGGAATAAGCCATGGTTGTCTGCAAGGGATGGTAGTGGGTGAAATGGAGAACCCTAGTATCTTGTTAAGTTTCTGTTGTTCCCAGTCAAATTAACTCATTGTTCAAAAGATGAGTAGTAATTCCCAATTTTGGTACCACACCTGTTGATCATGTTTGTATCCTCTCCAATGCTTCCATGTAGTCATACGTCTTTCCACATATGAAGCAGAATCAGAACTCAGTAACTTTGACATTTTAATTCCGCCTCTCCAGAAATAAATACTAACCTACGTTGTCTTGAGGACTAACTTCTTGACAACTATGATTAGGAGTGTATGATCCAGAGGCACTATGAGATATTTTTTATTTATATTTAATAATTGCCATTTCATAATTTTAGTCAGGGTAGGCAGTGCCTACCTTGCCTACCCTGACGGCACGTGGCTGCTAGGCACTCAACACCCTCTGTGTAAAAAAATAATTATCCTCCGCATCTCATTCGAACTTTGCTACCCGCACCTTAAAGCTATGCCCTCTTGTATTAGATTTTTCCATCCTGCAGATTAAATATAAATAGTAAAGGCATGGGAGAATTATGCCTGGGTGGGGGGAGAGCTCCTTTCAGTGTTTGGGGAGTCTGGCGTTGTGAAGGAGGGGATCGGGGTCAATAACCCACTTGCCACGCTCCGGTCTGAGTGCAGGTGAGAGTAAGTGCAGGTGGAACTAGGTGAGAGTAAGTTTTCGGCATGGACAAGAAGGGCCGAGATGGCCTGTTTCCGTGCTGTAATTGCTATATGGTTTTATATGGTTTTATTGTGGCCGGGGAGTGAATTAGCTCGGGTGGCTGCCGCAGCGCTCCGGGCTCGGACAGCAGAACTGGCCGCCACTTCCGAGGAAGGAAGCAGCTCGGGTGACTGCGAGCGGCCGCCGGGACCCGACAGCAGAACCGGCTGCCACTTCAGTCCCTTCTGCTGGTCCCCGCTCACCTCTGGCAGTGCTCTCCATCTGAATTGTTTTTGTTACTTATTTTTTATTTTTTATGGAGAGAACAATCTGCGCATGCACGGTTTAAGATTTTTTTTAAAGCCGGCTGACTGCCTATCCCGAGTAATTACTCACGGCACGTGCCTGGTGCCTAGAATGCGCCGCCAAGGTTGGTGATTGACACAGATAGGATAGTGGCATTTAAGAGGCTTTTAGATAGGCACATGAATGTGCAAGGAATGGAGGGATATGGATTAAGTACACAGGTGAGCAAGAGATGGTCTTGGCATCATGTTTGACACAGACATTGTGGCCCAAAGGGTTTGTTCTTGTGCTGTACTGTTCTATAAATATGCGTGCAGCTGGTTCCAAGAGTGTAAGATAGCATGCAACAATCAGACTACAAGAACACAGATTTGCTGTATAAAGACATTCAGTTTCAGCTTGATTAATAAAAGCTGGTTCTTCTCCGTGATCAATGGCAGTCGTTAATTAGACCAACGTCATTGAAAATCTCCCTGGAGATGAATTTGGGCATTGCCATTATTTTGCTGAGCTAGATGTTAGGTTAACAAATCACGCATTAAAATAATCATACGCGATTAATGATAGATGTTGATGTGCCAAAAATGTGGGCAAAATTACATGTCACATTAATACAATTTTCAGCTTTAACCTGTTTTCCTGATGTGGCAAAATTCTAGGTTAGGTGTCTAAGAATCTAAAGGGAAAAAAATAATTTGGAGGGACAAATATACAAAAAATCATGGTGGATTAAAAGGTTCAAGCAAAAGCAAACCAAGCATATTTATAGGGACAAAACCAAAGTTTCAAAACGCAGTGTTGTGTTTGAAAAAAATATGGATACACTAGAAAAGTTGTAAAAATGATTAAGTATTGGTAGAAAATGTGAAATTATACTTATCAGGAAAAGACTAAAACATTGAGGGAAGGTTTTTGGTTAACAGAATAGACATAATATGCTTTTCCACTTAGCTTTGTAATGGAAAGGATAAGATTGACAAATTATTGCCAAATGAATCCATTTGTCTCCAAATCTATGAATATTAAAAGTTGGTCGTTGAAAATTTCTGTTAAAAATTAATAAGAAATTGATTAATAAGAAATTGAACAATGACCAAAACAAGCAAAGACTTTCAAACAAAGTCTGTAATATCCACTAAATGAGCAACATCCCATTCATTATCAATGACCTTGCACCATCTGCTGTCTAATCTCTCCTATTGTTTTGGGAATATCCATAATGTTTTTTTTTCATTTGAAAGATGGTGGGGAGGTTAAATGATGAGGGGCAAAGTGAATGTGAAGTGATAGCTCCAGTGCAGTAACCAACACAACGGCACGGTAAATTGTATTCCTGTAATACATTGAAATAAAAGCTAATTCCAATAATAAGCCTTCCCCTATTTTACCTCGGACATCTGGGCACTAGTGTCGAATTTCCTGCCAATGTTCTTCAAAGAGGCAATCTGTCCATACTTGACTGTGGAGAGAAAAGAATTTCTGGTATCATAAACAATAGCATTTTTATATGGCAACAAACACATTACTGGAGAAACTCAGGGGTACTTCCAAGTACTGTGGAAGCCTCATGTCAAGATCCTGCCCCATGACTGAGAGTGTAAAGAGGAGATAACCAGAGGAGAGGGTGAAGATTTTACAAACAATGTGCGTCGAAGTAGGGCTGCAGCAGTTGAATTTCATTCAAGGACCCTCTGGAATGAATCCAAAGACTAGATATTTAGTGCCACTCAAAACTGCTGCCCAACTTAGTAGGCAGTGAAATTGAGAGTCTTGCGGCTGCACCAAGTGAACTTTAATTATCACATGGTGCAGCAGCTAGCATCAAAGGCAAGACTAGACAACTGAAATGCAGTACTTTGATTCACTCCCTGCTGGTTAGGGGAGTGAGTAAAACAATTTAAGATGCTGAACTCGACAATTAGTTATTTATTCGTTTTTTTGCCAGTTCTATGTTATCTTCTATATCCTTTTATTGGCACATGGATATGCAGGGAATGGATCACGTGCAGGCAGAGAGGATTAGTTTATCTTGGCATCATGTTCGGCACAATGTGGGCCAAAGGGCCATGTTCTTTGTTCTATTCCTTTCTTTTAGTCAGTCAACTTTAGCTTAACATCAGCAACTATGAGGATGATTTGGCAACATACAAATCAGTAACGTTGGAAAAAGTGTGTCGACTATCTGATTCATTTCCAAAGACAACTCGTGCAAATTAATTTTAAACCGTACATAACCAGATTTCCAATTGTGCAATGTATATAGGATGCATAATCACATGGCACCTCTGAACCTACCTATGCAACATAACCTCAGCAGGGCTCCTGGTAAATCCTCCTCTTTGATCAGGAGTTGTACAACCATAGGAGGGGCAGGAATCCGTAGCACAATTAGCCAATTGATATTACTGTAGAGTGTAGGAGGATGAAAGAATCTGGAATGAGTACATATTTTAATTCAGCGATAGTAGTGATTCAGCAGTGGAAGTCTCACCTCACTATTACCACCATCTTTTGTACACGGCAAAGAGATGTGTACACTTATCCTCCATGATTCGTGGAATTCTGCTCCTGACGACTTTGGGGTGTGGGAGTAAACTGGAGAACCCGGAGAAAATCCACCGAGGCCATGGGGAGAAGGAACGAAGGAGCCAACGCCGTGCAGCCAACATCTGTAGTCAGGATCGAACCCGCGCTGTCACTCAGGCAGCAACTCTACCGCTGCGACACCGCGCCGCCCCTCCACTCCCCTCGCTCTTCATGATCAATGCTGGACGAGTTCTAGATTAAAACCTTTTTGAAGTCGTCAAGCACCGTTTCACATAACAGCCCAGTGAGCGCCCGGGACCCTGGAGGCCCAGGGGAGGGAAATAGGGAGAGAGGGAGGGAGGGAGGGAGGGAGCGCCCGGGGTGGGGCTGTAGAGGGAGGGAGGGAGCGCACGGGGTGGGGCTGTAGAGGGAGGGAGGGAAGGAGCGCCCGGGGTGGGGCTGTAGAGGGAGGGAGGGAGGGAGGGAGGGAGCGCCCGGGGTGGGGCTGCAGACACGGACACAGACGGAGCAAAAACCCAAACCCGCTTCACCTTCACCTTCTCCGTCCTCGACCGTCGTCATGGCCGCATCGACAAGATGGCGTCACGTCACGTGGTGGCCGCATTAATGACGGAGGCGGGAGTTGGAGATTATAAACAAAGATTATCCTCTAGTATCTTTCGTTATAAACACAGAAAACAAAATGGTGCAAATGACGCATAAAGTGTAGAACCAGGGGTGGCATGAGCATGAGCATGAGCATGAGCATGAGCATGAGCATGAGCATGAGCATGGATTTGGGGATAAAAATGGGTGACTTGGAATTGGGAAGGGTGAGAGATGAATGGATGGAGGAGGGGAAAGGAACTGGGTGATGGGGATGGGGGGGGTATTATGTTTTTTTTAAAATAATTTTGCATGTGGCGTTCACTGCCAGAATGAAATGTAAAACCAGCAAAACTGTTTGCGATTTATGCACCTAACCTGTGGTCGTCAGAATAGATTAAAAAGAAACATGAATTTTGCCATTCACGCCACCTCCTCCAATCTTTCAGCCCTCTAGGTTTCCAGTACATCTTCATACTTTGGTCTCTTGCATAATTCCACTAGATATTTAACATGGAAATAGGCCTTTCGGCCCACCAAGTTTACGCTGACCATCGATCACCCATTCACACTAGTTCTATGTTATCCCACTTTCCTCACCCACTCCCTACACATGCGGGGCAATTTTACAGAGACAAATTAACCTACAAAGCCAATGCGTCTTTAGGATGTGGGAGACAACACACACGCTTGCAGGGAGCATGTGCCAATTCAACACAGACAGTGCCCGAGGACAGGATCAAACACAGTTCTCTGGCTGTGCCACTATATCTTGATTTCCAACACGCAAAAAATTAAACGTTGATAACTTTGGTTACTAAAAAAAATGATATATCTATTTTCAGTCTTAAATCTCTAAGTCACACTACGTCCCCCTTAACAGCTATGTTTTAATTCACTTCAAGACTATGGGGCAGTACATTGGCCGTAAAGTTGCTGCCTAAAAGTGCCAGAGACCCGGAATCGATCCTGAATATGGGTGCTGTCTGTATGGAGTTTGCTCCTTTTCCCTTTGATATTGAACTTGTTTCCTTACACCTTCCAAAGGTGTGCAGGACCCTTTATCAGACCCAACCCAAAACGTAATATTTCCTTTTGTCCACAGATTATGTTTGACATGTTGAGTTACTCCAGCTTTTTGTGTCTATCTTCGGTGTAAACCAGCATCTGCAGTTCCTTCCTACACACACACGATACTATACGATATAATTTTATAAATCCCAGGAGGGAAATTCTGTGTGTGGGTGGGTATATATATATATATATATTATATATACATACACACACACACACACAAATATATGCATATATATATTTATATATAAATATATGTTGATTTGTTTTCTCGTTTATAACATTGTTTACAGAGTACTATGTTTACATATTCTGTTGTGCTGCTGCAAGTACGGATTTCATTGTTTTAACTGGGACATCAGAGAATAAAACACTCTTGATTCTCGATTTACGTCCCTAGTGTGTAGGATAGAACTAGTGTACGGGTGTTCGGTGGTCGGTGTGGCCGAAGGTCCTGTTTCCGCGCTGTATTTTTAAATTAAACTAAAAACACTAAAACGAGAGGGAGTCTAAAACGTCTTGGCCCGAAACGTCAACCAATTCCTATCCAGAGATGCTGCCTGCTCCAGGGAGTGAGTCGGTGTCGGGTTTCAGCGGTCGCGGCGAGGCAGCGGCCGGTGAGCAATGGCGGCCAGATCCCCCACAATGCAAAGCGAGGGAGAAAGTGCCCGGCGCCGACTGGTTGCCGTGGTAGTGCGCATGTGCAGGGCAGCCCAGGATGTGCAGGCCGTGGCAGTGCGCATGTGCAGGGTGTCCGGTCGTGCCGTGGCAGTTCGCATGTGCAGGTGGTCCAGAGCGCGAGCGAGCGGGGAGCCGGCGGCCCGGACCCGCATGGCGGGCGCTGGGGGCGGAGACGGAGAGAGAGAGAGAGAGAGAGAGAGAGAGAGAGAGAGAGAGAGAGAGAGAGAGAGAGAGAGAGAGAGTGGGGCCGCTCACAGTTGAACGGTAGGTGGCGCTGGTGCTGTGAGAGGGGCGCCCGTGCGCCGGCAGCGACAACCTGGGCCCGGGCCCGGGCCCGGGCCCGGAGCGCCGACAAAGCGCCGGCACCGCGGCTGCGCGTCAGACGCTGCCAAACACGCAAGGAAACCCATCCCTGTGCCCAGGAATCCGGGATCATCCCAATCCTGCACCGCAAGCACCGGACTGCAACCGCCCCCGTCCCTATTCATTAATCCCGCCCACACACGGGCAATTTTATCCCAATCCCAGGAATTTGCATTAACCTAATTCAGGGACTTATCAACCTAATCCCAAACCCAGGGATTTATTCCCCGCACATACACTGGTATTTTTAATCCCAATCCCATGAATTTGTTTCCTGTCTAAATCAGGGATTGATCCCGACCCCCTATCCCAATGTTGAACATTGCAAGATGTCCCTACCCCAAACCTGAGGAATTATCCCATCAACCCCACATGTGTGGTTATCATTCCAATGCCAGGAATTTCCATCCGATCTAAATCCCATCCCAGGGATTTCTCTCCGAATGCGGGGCCTTGCAAGATGCTCCCATTGCAAACATGGAGAATTACCACCCTACCTGCACAAGGGCAATTATTATCCCAATCCCAGGAATTCTCATCCACCAAAATCAGGGATTTATTTCGATGTACCATCCTGCAGATGTCCCTCACAATGCTGAGCATTGCACGATGCCCCTACCCCCAACCCAGGGAATTCAATTATCCCCACCTGCTCACAGGCAATTATTATTCCAACGCCAGAAATATCCATCCTTTCTAAATTACCGATTGTCCCCTATCCCAATGCTGAGCATTGCAAGATACCCCTAACCCAACCCAGGGAATTACCCACCCCCCACCCACACATGGGCGATTATCCCAATCCCAGGTACTTGCAGCCTACCTGAATCAAGGATTGCCCCCAACTCTGATCCACAATCTCATGATTTCCCTCCCAATGCTGAGAATTGCAAGATGTTCCCAGCCCACACTGGGGGATTCCCCTGGCACATGGGCGATTATTCTAATGTCTGGAATTGCCATCCTCTCTAATCCAGGGATGACCTCAGATTCAACCAATGCTCCGATACAGGCAGTGCGATCTGAACCCCAGGAATTTCCACTATCTAACCCAAGGATGCCCCCACCTCAAACGCAATTATTCCGCCACCGGCACTCGGTCAATTATTATTCCAACTCCAGGAATTTTTATCCCAGGGATTGTCCCTGATCCCAGTGATTCCCACTTCCCATTGCACCGAAGGATTAGACTGCACAGTCTCTGATCCCAGTGATTGGACCCCACCCGTCCTCTGATCCCTGGGATTGGAGCCTGTTTTATCCAAATCTCTGGGAATGGACTCCACCCTGTCTCTGATCCCAGGGATTGGAGTTTGCCCCATTGGTGATGCCAGGGATTAGACCATAGCCCATCTTTAATTCCAGGAATTGGATCCCACCTCTTCACTGATCCCAGGAGTTGGAACATGCCCCATCTCTGATCCCAGATCTCCCCAAATCTAACCCTAAATCTCAGGAATTGTCATTTCCGGAAACCCAGGAATCGGTGCCTTGGATCTCCCCCGCAGTCCCCAATCCTCGGATTGCAACTTGTCTCCCCCAAGCCTAATGATCGGATATCATCTCTGATCCAGGGAATTCCCACAACCCCAGGGATTGACCTCTAACCCTTGAACCTGGGGAATTGCAGTCTGCCCACAAACCCGGCTAGGTCACCAGTGCATGGCAATCTTTCCAATTTCTGGGATTGCTGTCCCGTCTAAATCCTGAGCCACTGTTCTCGCAAACTGAGAATTGCCGTCTCCAAATTGTCCTCCATCTCTCAACCCCAACACCATAGTAGAACTCTTCAAACCTTTCGTCTCATGCCTTCGTATTTCCTTCCCTGGCCTCTGTCTAACCATCTGCCTATCAAAAACCGCCCTTGCCTGTGTTCACCTCTTACCTTCTACTCTTTACCCTGTTCTTCCTCCCTTCCAGATTTCTTCCCTCCTTCACTACAAACATTGTGAGGAAGGATCCCGACCCGAAACATCACCTATGTACCTATGTATTGAATGTAACATCTCCAACTTTGAGGAAGACACAAAGCTGGGTGGCAGTGTGAGGTGCGAGGAGGATGCTATGAGGCTGCAGGGTGACTTGTATAGGTTGGGTGAGTGGGCAGATGAATGGCAGGTGCAGTATAATGTGGATAAATGTGACATTATCCTCTTTGGGGGCAAGAACAAGAAGGTAGATTATTATCTGAATGGTGTCAGATTAGGAAAACGGGAGGTGCAACGAGACCTGGGTGTCCTTGTACATCAGTCATAGAAAGTAAGCATGCAGGTACAGCAGGCGGTGAAGAAAGCAAATGGCACGTTGGCCATCATAGCTGAAGGATTTGAGTATAGGAGCAAAGAGGTCCTACTGTTGTTGTACAGGGACCTGGTGAGACCACACCTGGAGTATTGTGTGCAGTTTTGGTCACCTAATTTGAGGAAGGACATTCTTGCTTTTGAGAGGGTGCAACATAGGTTCACCAGGTTAATTCCAGGGATGGTGGGACTGACATATGATAAAATAATGGATCGACTGTGCTTATATTCACTGGCATTGAGAAGGATAAGAGGATAGCTGCAGGAAAAATGTTCCCAATGTTGGGGAAGTCCAGAAACAGGGGTCACAGTTTAAGAATGCTATGGCCATTTAGGACTGAGATGAGGAAAAACCTTTTCATCCAGAGAGTTGTAAATCTGGAATTCTCTGCCATAGAAGGAAGTGGAGGCCACTTCACTGGATGTGTTCAAGAGAGTTAAATATAGTTCTTAGCACTAATGGAATTGAGGCATATGGGAAGAAAGCAGCTTCTCCAGAGATGCTGCCTGACCCGCTGAGTTACTCCAGCACTTTGAGTCTTTTTTTCCCATTGAATTACCCTCTGCTGACTCATGGTTGACTATCAACAGGAAATATCTTTCTGCCCCCGATCCTCGCAATTGCTCCCAGTCCCAAATCTGGAATTTTCCATCCCACCCCCCCTCCCCCAAGTCCTCAATCCCTGGACTCCCCCATCACAGGTGTATAATCCCCTCTGCTCCATATCCCAGGGATTAGGCATGGACATGTTGGTCCCATGGGCGAGTTGGGATGAGGGGCCAATTTCCATGCTGTATGACTCTATGACTTGAGCGGTGCAGAGAGGTAAAGTTTAGTGGAAGAAAGACTAACAGATGCTATTACCAGCATTCAGAAGGATTAGATCTGGACGTGATAAGATAGTGGATGGGACGTGGAGATTCCAGTGGCGCAGTGGTAGAGTTGCTGCCTTAAAACGCTTGCAGCGATAGTGACCCGGTTTCGATCCGGACTACGGGTGCTGTCTGTACAGAGTTTGTACATTCTCTCCATGAGTTTGTACATTCTCTCCATGAGCTTTCTCCGAAATCTTCGGTTTCCCCCCACACTCCAAAGACGTGCAGGTTAATTAGCTTCTCTAAATTTGTAAATTGTCCTAGCATGTAGGATAGTGCTAGTGTACGGGGTGATCGCTGGTTGGGGTGGACTCGGTGGGCTAAAGGGCCTGTTTCCGTGCTGCATCTCTGAAGTATTAACGTAAATTTTAAAGACAGCATCCTAGCAAATGATCGATCCCGGGTCTCTGGCGCTGTGACGCAGTGACTACAGTTGCGCCATGGTGCCATTCTTGAACTCTAGATATGAGCTGTTCTGATCCGTTCTACCTTGGCTGACCTGCATCTTCTGCATGTGGTCTATTCTTAGTGACCGCTCTCCAGTCTGCCAACTCCATCTGATGCACGTGTAGCCATGACCCAGGTGACGGGTTTCCGAGTGGGCGCCGAGTTCTCGAGCTACAGTGAGCTGCACCGGGAGTACCGATGCTACCAGAGGGACAACTCCGTGCAGATGTGGACCAGGCACTCGCGGACCATCGAGGCGCAGCGGCGACGGGCACCCAAGCGCCCGATGAACAATGCGCTGAAGTTTGCCGAGATCGACTACGTGTGCATTCACGGCGGCAAGTTATTCAAGACCAAAGGATTCGGCAAACGGCCAATCCAGAGGTGAGGAAATACTTGCAGGGGCAGCACAGTGGCACAGCTGGTAGAGCCGCTGCCTCACAACGCCAGGGATCCCGGTTCGATCCTGACCTCCGGTGTGCTCCGTGTGTGGAGTTTGCACGTCCTCTCTGACCAGCTGTGTTTCTTCTGTGTGCTTCAGTTTCCTCCAATATCCAAAACACGTGCGGGTTTTTGGTTAATTGGCCCTCTGTAAATTGTCCCGAATGTGTAGGGAGTGGATGACAAAGTGGGATAACATGGAACATGGAATACCCCTGCTCCTATTTCCTAAACTCTGATTTAAAGATGTTTTTAT
The DNA here is from genome assembly GCA_038087875.1 of Malacoraja senta. Lineage (NCBI taxonomy): Eukaryota > Metazoa > Chordata > Chondrichthyes > Rajiformes > Rajidae > Malacoraja > Malacoraja senta. The sequence goes on from JAXLNO010005125.1 coordinate 47,602, forward strand.
CCTTTTAAATTTAATTATATAAATTGAACTGGGTAGTTAGTTTTGTTTAGAGTTAGAGCATGGAAACAGGCCTCTCGGCCCACCGAGTCCACACCGACCATCAATCATCCATTCACACTAGTTCTATGTTATCCCACTTTCTCATCCACTCTCTTCACACTAGGGGCAATTTACAAAAGCAAATGAACCCACAAACTTGCACGAGTTTAGAATGTAGAAGGAAACCACTTGGAAAAAACCCACGTGGTCACAGGGAGGACGTACAATCTCCGCATAGACAGCACCTGTAGTCAGAATCGAACCTGATTCTCCTTTGCTGTGAGGCAGCAGCTCTAGAGCTGCCTCTGTCTGACTGTCTGTCTCTTTTTTTCTGTCCCTCTGTTCATTTTTCCCCCTGTTGCACTCTGTTCATCTTTGTCTCTGTGTGTGTCTCTCTCTCCCCCCACTCTCTCTCTCCCCCACCCTCTCTCTCTCCCCCACCCTCTCTCTCTCTCCCTCCCTCTCCCCCCCTCTCTCTTCCCCCTCTCCCCCTCTCCCAACACCTATATTTGCTCATGCCTACCCGCACATACACTTCTTCTTCTTGCGTATGGCGTGCACAGCCTAAAGTTGTAGGACAACTTGTTCTATTTGATCTTAATTGATTGTGCACGCCAGGTTGATTGCATTCGTCGAAACAGCGCGGACCACGTGAAGGTTGCAATCTTCCACGCCGCACATAGACGACTCGCTGGGATTGTATAGAGCGGTAGAGTCATCCGACACAGAAATAGACCCTTCGGCCCAACTTGCCCACGCTCATCGAGATGGCCCATGTACACCAGTCCCACCTGCCCGCGTTTGGCGCTTGTCCCTCAGAACCTTCCATATCCATGTACCTTTCCAAATGTCTTTTAAATGCTATAGTACCTGCCCCATCTACCACCACTGGAGGCTAGTTTCATTTACCCACCGCACTGTGCGGAAAAGGTTACCCCTTGGGGTCTTTTTTAAATATTAGGTGATGTTTCGGTTTGACACCCGTCTTCAGACTAAGAGTCAAGGGAGAGGGAAACTAGAAGTTTCCTCTAGTTTATCAATTTCTAGATTAATCGTTCTATTAATTTCACTGTCGTCTTGCTTAGTTTCACTGTTTGCATCTACTTGTTATCATCTTCACCACAGCCAACAATGGACCATTGTGGGCTCCACCTTTCCTTTATCATCATTGCTGGCTTTCATTTGTTCTTTCATAACTTTCACTCATTTGTTCTTTGTACCCCTTCATCCCCTAGTTCCCTCTCCCGTGACTCTCAGTCTGATAAAGGGTTCCAACCCGAAATGTCACCTATTCCTTTTCTCCAGAGATGCTGCGTGACTCGCTGAGTTACTCCAGTATTTTGTGTCCATCTCCTTTGTTATGTACTATGTTATCTTACACCAATTCTGCATGAATCACATTTTATTGCAGCTGTTGCTTCAAGTCTCCCCAGTTTGTGAAGGAGTTTATTATCAGTCAAAGGGCATTCATTCAGCACATCATCTTGTCTTCCCACTTACACTGCTTGATGGCCAATGTAAATCTAATATTTCTGTTGGATTCTGTGATGATTGTCAAAGATAGCCATACACTGCTGGTCTGAATCATCCTACCACAACTAGAGAGCAGTCCTGAACTGCCATCTTCCTCATTGGTGACCCTCGGACTATCTTTGTTATTCCCTTATCATGTATCTATAGACTGTAAATGGTCAATTGTAATCATGTATTGTCTTCCCACTGACTGGTTAGCATGCAACAAAAGCTTTTCACTGTAACTCGGTGACAGTAAACTAAACTGAGCAAAACTGAAGAAGGGTCTCGATTTGAAGCGTCACCTATTCCTTTTCTCCAGAGATGATGCCGGACCCGCTGAGTTAACATAGAAACATAGAAAATAGGTGCAGGAGGAGGCCATTCGGCCCTTCGAGCCAGCACCGCCATTCATTGTGATCATGGCTGATCGTCCCTATCAATAACCCGTGCCTGCCTTCTCCTCATATCCCTTGACTCCACTAGCCCCTAGAGCTCCATCTAACTCTCTCTTAAATCCATCCAGTGACCTGGCCTCCACTGCCCTCTGTGGCAGGGAATTCCATAAATTCACAACTCTGTGGGTGAAAATGTTTTTTCTCACCTCAGTCTTAAATGGCCTCCCCTTTATTCTAAGACTGTGGCCCCTGGTTCTGGACTCGCCCAACATTGGGAACATTTTTCCTGCATCTAGCTTGTCCAGTCCTTTTATAATTTTATATGTTTCTATAAGATCCCACCCTCATCCTTCTAAACTCCAGTGAATACAAGCCTAGTCTTTTCAATCTTTCGTCATATGACAGTCCCGCCATCCCAGGGATCAATCTCGTGAACCTACGCTGCACTGCCTCAATCACAAGGATGGCCTTCCTCAAATTAGGAGACCAAAACTGTACACAATACTCCAGATGTGGTCTCACCATATCCCTATACAACTGCAGAAGAACCTCTTTAATCCGATACTGAAATCCTCTTGTTATGAAGGCCAACATTCCATTAGCTTTCTTCACTGCCTGCTGTACCTGTAAGCCAACTTTTAGTGACCGGTGTACAAGGACGCCCAGGTCTCGCTGCACCTCCCCCTTACCTAACCTAACCCCATTGAGATAATAATCTGCTCCCTTGTTTTTGCCACCAAAGTGGATAACCTCACATTTAACTATATTATACTGCATCTGCCACGCCTCTGCCCACTCACTCAACCTGTCCAGGTCACCCTGCAACCTCCTAACATCCTCTTCACAGCTCACACTGCCACTCAGTTTTGTGTCATCCGCAAACTTGCTAGTGTTGCTCCTAATTCCCTCTTCCAAATCATTAATATATATGGTAAACAGTTGCGGCCCCAACACCGAGCCTTGCGGCACTCCACTCGCCACTGCCTGCCATTCTGAAAAGGACTCATTCACTCCTACTCTTTGCTCTGCCAACCAATTTTCTATCCATGTCAACACCCTACCCCCAATACCATCTGCTCTAATTTTAGTCACAAGTTTCCCGTGCGGGACCTTATCAAAGGCTTTCTGAAAGTCTAGATAGACTACATCCACTGGCACCCCTTCATCCATTTTACTTGTCACATCCTCAAAAAAATTCCAGAAGATTAGTCAAGCATGATTTCCCTTTCATAAATCCATGTTGACTTGGACTAATCATTTTACTGCTATCCAAATGCCCCATTATTACCTCTTTAATAATTTACTCCAGCATCTTTCCCACCACCGAAGTCAGGCTAACTGGTCTGTAATTCCCCGTTTTCTCTCTCGCTCCTTTCTTGAAAAGTGGGATAACATTAGCTATCCTCCAATCCACAGGAACTGATCATGAATCTATTGAACATTGGAAAATGATCACCAATGCGTCCACTATTTCTAGAGCCACCTCCCTGAGGATCCTGGGATGCAGACCATCAGGTCCAGGGGATTTATAATTCTTCAGTCCCATTAGCCTACCCAATACTATTTCTCGCCTAATGAAAATTTCTTTCCGTTCCTCGACCCCCTTAGATCCTCTGTCCTCCAGTAGATCTGGGAGATTGTTTGTGTCTTCCTTAGTGAAGACAGATCCAGCATTTTGTGTCTATCGACTGCTGTTCTTCACCCAGTTGGCTTACACACTACCTCCCACTGTCTTTTTCAGAACCAACAAGATGAAATGTCCGTGTATGATTAAAGTCCGTCTTTCTGCAGATGGAGACAAGTTTGTGGTGAAAGAGATGAATGAATCGCATAACCACACAGTGCCGCAGGTAAAAGCAGAACACACACACCAGCCAGGTGGAGTTTTTGGATCTGCCACTGCTTTTTTTTTGGTGTGGGTGCGTGGGTGTGTGTGTGTGGTCCCACCTCCACACATTTTCAGAGAGCATTATACTACTTCTGTAGACGCTGGGCTATTGAATATTTTACTTCAGAGATACAGTGCAGAAACAGGCCCTTTGGCCCACCGAGTCCACACCGACCAGCGATCCCCACACGTTAACACTATCCTACACATACTAGGGACAATTCACACATACACTAACCCAATTATCCTACATATCTGTACATCTTTAGAGTGTAAGGAAACCGAAGATCTCGGAGAAAACCCATGCAGGTCATGGGGAGAACGTAAAAACTCCGTACAGACAGCACTTGTAGTCAGGATCAAAGCCGGGTCTCCGGCGCTGCAAGCTGTAAGGCAGCAATTCTACCGCTGCTCCACCGTGCCAAGCTTATAAGAACTCCGTCTCTTTGACCGTGAGAGAATGTTACCTGAGGCACCAACGCATATCGGTGGGACTTAAAGCTGTAGGCTGCAATGAAATGGGATTTGTGCAGAATTGGTTCAAGATAACATAATACATAGCAACAAAGATAGACACAGCAAGCTGGAGTAACTCAGTGGGTCAAGCATCATATCTGCAGAAAAGGAATAGGTGACGTTTTGGTTCCTTCCCGGCTGGTCTGAAGAAAGGTCTCGACCAGAAAAGTCTCCAGAGATGTTGTCTGACCCGCTGAGTTACTCCAGCTTTTTGTGATAATGTTTGGTACAAACTAGAATCTGCAGTTTAGTTTGGACATACAGCGTGGAAACAGGCCCTTCGGCCCTCCGAGTCCAGGCCGATCAGCAATCCCTGCACATCAACACTAATCTACTCCACACACATTAGGGACAACTTTCAAGTCTACCAAGCCCATTAGCCTATAATCCTGCACATCTTTAGAGTGTGGGAGGAAACCGCAGCTCTCGAAGAAAACCCACGGGGAGAACGTACAAACTCCGTACAGACAGCGCCCGTAGTCAGGATGAAACCCGGTCTCTGGCGCTGTAACGCAGCAACTCTACCGCTGCGCCACCGTGCTGCCCCTACACATAGAACATAACAAGATGGGTGCTTGACGGTCATTGACGACAATGTAGGTGGAAGAGCCGGTGTGATTCTATGGGATAATATCACACTCCCCCACTGAGATATCAATCCAGCCTCTGAACTCTGACAACCTGGTCAACGGGGGGTGCCAATTGTCACATCCAAACACCCTTTCGTTATCTTGTTCAATTCCAATCAAAATTAAGTAAGAAAGGATATTAATGTTTTCTTCCACAATATCACTAGTCACTAGTTTTATTTACGTAGTTCTTCTAATGCATTAAAAATATCTCCAGCATTCAGGGACATTATCAAAGTAATTGATGTGAACTGCCTTAGCAGGGATTCTGGAGATGACCTATAACTTGGGTGGAGATGGTGGGTTTCAAGGAATGTCTTATAATGGGGTTTAAGGAGGCCAGAGTGTCTGAGGGTGATCTGAAAGAAGTATATCTGTTCATGAGAGGCATAGAGTGGAACCCTCGCACCATCTTTAATTGAACTTTACTGGACTTTATCTGACGCTAAACATTATTCCCTTTATCCTGCATCTGTACACTGTGGATGGCTTAGACACAGAAATCCGGAGGAACTCAGCAGGTTAGACAGCATCTCTGGAGAAATGGAATAGGTGACATTTTAGGTCAAGACCCTTCTTCAGACCTGGATAAAAGGAATACGTGACGTTTTAGGGAGATACCCCTCTTCAGATCAGAAAAGGAATAGGTGAAGTTTTGGGTCGAGACCCTTCTTCAGCTTGATGCTTCCTGACCCGCTGAGTTACTCCAGCTTTTTGTATCCATCTTCGGTTTAAACCAGCCTCTGCAGTTCCTCTGTGGACGGCTTGATTCTCATCATGGATAGCACGCAACAAAAAAGCTTTTTGGTACACGTGACAAGAAACTAGACTAAACTAGATGGGGAAGATGTTCCGAATGTTTTTCCCCATTGTAGTTGTGGAGGAGGAGAGACACATAGATGGAGAAAGTTCCAAATAGCTGCTAAAGGCATTGTCAATTGCACAGGGATTAAAATTCAGGAATGGGCTAGGGCCATTTAGAGAGATTTTGTATTATATATATATGACCTGGACGTAAATGTAGATGGGTTGGTGAGTAAGTTTGCAAATTACACCAAAATTAGGAGTGACAGACAGCAAGAAATGCTGTCGGAATATAGCAGAAAATAGACCAACTGCAGAAAGGGGCAGAGAAATGGCAGATGGAGTTTAACCAGAGCAAGTGTGAGATGATGCACTTTGAGAGGTTTAATGTAAGGGGAGAGTATGCAGTTAATGGCATGACCCTCCTAACCCCATTCTCCAGTCTTCTCCCAATAACCCCTGACACCTCTACCAATGAATAATCCATCTATCTCTGCCATAAAAATATCCATTGACTTGGCCTCCACAGTCTTCTGTGGCAAAGAATTCCACCGATTCACCACCCTCTGATTAAATAAATTCCTCCTCCTGTCCTTCCTAAAGGAATGTCCTTTAATTCTGAGGCGATGGCCTTTAGTCCAACACTCTCCCACTAGTGGAAACATCCTCTCCACATCCACTCTATCCAAGCCTTTCACTACTCGGTACGTTTCAATGCGGTCCCCCCTGATTCTTCTAAACTCTAGAGAGTACAGGCCTGGTGCCGTCAAACATGCATCATATGTTAACCAGTATGGGTTAAGCGTATGGTATGCTTGTCTACTGTGCTATGGGGTATTGACTATAAGAGTCAGCAAGTCATGATGCAGCTCTATAGGGCTTTAGTTACACTGCATTTGAAGTATTACGTGTAGTTCTTGTCGTCCCAGAACAGGAGAGATGTGGAGGCTTTGTAGAGGCTGCAGAGGAGGTTTACCAGAATGCTGCCTGGATTAGAATGTTTCAGCTACAGGGGGAGGTTGGATAAACTTGGGTTATTTTCTCTGGAACGTCAGAGGTTGAGGGAAGACTGGATAGAAGTATATAAAGTTATGTGAGGCATACATAAGGTTATCAAAGGCTTTTCCCCAGGGTGGAAATGTCCAACACTAGAGGGTGTAGCTATATTGTGAGAGGAGGGAAGTTTAATGTGCGAGGCAAGATTTTTACACAGAGAGGGTTGGGGGTGGGGAATGCACTGCCAGAGATTGTGGTGGATGCAGATACCATAGTGGTGTTTAAGAGGCTTTGGGATAGGCACATGGAAGTTCAGGGACTAGAGCGATATGGATCTTGTACAGGGAGATGAGATCAGTTTAACTTGGAATCATGTTTGGCACAGATAATGTGGGCTGGAGGGCCCATTCCTGTGCTGTACTGTTCTGTGTTCTAATACGGGATCTTAGCTTAGTTTACTGATGGTAACATAGGCATACATAGTCCACGCTGATCATCGACCACATGTTAACACTAGTTCTATGTTATCCTACTTTCTCATCTACACCTGGGGGCAATTTACAGCGGACAATTGACCTCCAAACCGGATGTCGTTTTTGGGATGTGGGAAGAAACCGGAGCACCCAGAGGAAACCCACGCAGTCGCAGGGAGAAGGTGCAAACCCCACGTGGGTGACACCCAGGGTCAGGATCAAACCTGGATCTGTGCCACTGTGAGGTCACAGCTCTACCAGTTGTGCCACCGTGCTGCCCCCCCCGACATATCTGGTGGCACAATCCTCATCCCATTCCTGACCTCCTATAGAATGAGAAATGAATGAGTTACTGCAACATGGAGGAACAGCACCTGTATTCCGTTTGGGTTGCTTACAACCCAACAGTATGAACATTGAATTCACCAATTTTAGGCAATAAACCGACAATCAACCCTCCTTTTTTCCTTTTCTCATCCCCCCCCCCCTCTTCCACCTATATTCCTTTGTCCTCTGACTGGTTAGCTTGCAACAAAAGCTTTTCACTGTACCTTGGTACAGATGACATTAAACTAAACTGAACTGACCCTACGACCTTGCTTATACCCCACAGGTAGAGGAGGAGAGGCTCCAGCACCAAAGGCTCTGTGTTAAAGCGCTGCACGTGGACCCCACTTCCATCGTCTCGCTGCGGAGTAATGGAGCGGGTGTCAAGGTGCAGCTGGGGGAGGTTGCCGGCAAGGCGCTCGCTGACGAGGATGCCCATAGCCCCGCACGCAAGGAGAAATGTGGCGGGTTCAAGGTCAACAAAACTGACTTGGAGAAGATGGTGCCCACACTGGCGGCCGTCAAGGGTAAGGTCATAAGGAATAGTAGAATTAGGCCATTCGGCCCATCAAGTCTACGCCATTCAATCATGGCTGATCTATCTCTCTCTCCTAACCCCATTCTCCTGCCTTCTCCCCATAACCTCTGACACCCGTACTAATCATGAATCAAGGCAGGTGAAGGTCTCCTCACTTGTCCCTGGGCTAACGGGCTGCTCCAGGTTTGCACCACTCCCTCTCTTGTCCTGGGTTATCCTGCATCCCTCCTTCATTCTGGAATAATGCGGATCACCCCTTCATTGGGTTAACGTATGATGAGCGTTTGATGGCTCAGGGCCTGTACTCGCTGGAGTTTAGAAGGATGAGGGGGGACCTCATTGAAACTTACCGAATAGTGAAAGGCCTGGATAAAGTGAATGTGGCGAGGATGTTTCCACTAGTGGGAGAGTCATGGACCAGAGGGCGCAGCCTCAGAATAAAAGGACGTACCTTTGGAAAGGAGATGAGAAGGAATTTCATTAGTCAGAGGGTGGTGAATCTGTGGAATTCATTGCCACAGATGGCTGTGGAGGCCAAATCTGTGGCTATTTATAAAGGAGAGATTGACAGGTTCTTGATTAGTAAGGGCAGCAAAAGGTACGGGGAGGGCAGGAGAATGGGGTTGAGAGGGAAAGATAGATCAGCCATTCACTCTACCGAGGCATTTCACTATCTGGTAAGTTTCAATGAGGTCCCTCCTCATCCTTCGAAACTCCAGCGAGTACAGGCCCAGTGCGGTCAAACGCTCATCAGATGTTAACCCAGACATTCCTGGTATAATTCTCGTAAACCTCCTCTGGACCCTCTCTACCGCCAGCACATCCTTCCTTAGACATGAGGCCAAAACTGCTTGCAAGACTCCAAATAAATGGCTGTGGATTGAGTGTGGATCCTCCTTCCCCCATCTCACGATAGTATACTGTCTTGTCACTAGATCACTCCCTCCTCTACCCTAGGATAGTCAATGACTTTTACACTTTAGAGATACAGCGCGGAAACTGGCCGTAAGTCCCACCGAGTTGGTGCCGACCAGCAATGATCCTGTACGCTACCTTACACACACAAAGGACAATTTTTTTTACAACTTGCTGAAGCCAAATAACCTACAATAGACAATAAACAATAGACAATAGGTGCAGGAATAGGCCATTCGGCCCTTCGAGCCAGCACTGCCATTCACTATGATCATGGCTGATCATTCACAATCGGTACCCCGTTCCTGCCTTCTCCCCATATCCCCTGACTCCGCTATATTTGCAAGTCCCCAATCCTGCGTTTGGAGTGTGGGAGCAAACCAGATCACCCGGAAAAACCCCATGAAAGTACAAACTCCATACAGACTGCATCCATAGTCAAGATGGAACCCCGGTCTCTTGCGCTGTAAGGCAGCAACTCTACCGCTGTTTCCCCAATGGTTTCTCATTGGATCGCTCTTGGATCGTGCCACGCTCTCTTTAGATGATTCTTCTCTCCTGTAACCCCCACCCATCCCACCCAGGCTGCATCTGCAGTTCCTTCCTCCACCTGTCACCTGCTAGGCTTTGTCCTGCCCCCACCTCTCTTCTCTTCACCACTCTTGTCCTGCCCCCACCACAACCTGCCACAATTAGTTTGAATAAAGGTCCCGACCTGAAAGATCACATATCCATGTTTTCCAGACATGTGTAGGAAGGAACTGCAGATGCTGTTTACACCAGAGATAGACACAAAATGCTGCAGTAACTCAGTGGGTCAGGCAGCATCTCTGGAGAAAAAGAATAGGTGATGTTTCAGGTCAAGACCCTTCCCCAGACCGAGAGTCAGGGGAGAGGGAAACTCCAGAAATACTGCCTGACCTGCTGAGTTACTCTCGCACTTTGTCTTTTGTCAGGAACCAGCATCTGCAGATCCTTGTTTCTCCAGAGTTTGATAGAGCTGCATCTTGACTATCTGACTCTTGTACTCAGTGACCGACCGATGAAGGCAAACGTACCTCACCACTGTCACTGTGTGTTACCAGTGCTTTGTTCAGAATCAATTTCACAATCACACTCAATTTATCGGCCAAGTATGTACACATACAAGGAATTTGACGGTGCTTTGCTCGCACGTGGTAAAAACACGAGACAACAGACAATTAAAAAAACATTATAATTAAACAATGTAAAAATATAGTGCAAGAGTAAAAAGGGGCAGCTTTGCTATATATTGTACATGTAAATGTCTAAAGTGCACTTGGAGAGTTCATAAGTGTTTGACTTACAGACCAGAATGTAGTGGTGTAGAGCGGCTGTTAAGTAGAGCTACCGCTCGTGGGAAGAAGCTGTTTTTGTATCTGGATGTGCCCAGAGGGGAGAACTTCATGAGAGAGTTAGATATAGGTCTTAGGGCTGATGGAATCAAGGGATATGGGGAGAAAGCCAGAACAGTACTGATTCTGGATGATGGGCCATGATCATATTGAATGGCGGTGCTGGCTCAAAGGGCCGAATAGATACATAGAAAATAGGTGCAGGAGTAGGCCATTCGGCCCTTCGAGCCCGCACCGCCATTCAATATGATCATGGCTGATCATCCAACTCAGTATCCCGTACCTGCCTTCTCTCCATACCCCCTGATCCCTTTAGCCACAAGGGCCACATCTAACTCCCTCTTAAATATAGCCAATGAACTGGCCTCAACTACCCTCTGTGGCAGAGAGTTCCAGAGATTCACCACTCTCTGTGTGAAAAAGTTTTTTCTCATCTCGGTCCTAAAGGATTTCCCCCTTATCCTTAAGCTGTGACCCTTTGTCCTGGACTTCCCCAACATCGGGAACAATCTTCCTACATGTAGCCTGTCCAACCCCATAAGAATTTTGTACGTTTCTATAAGATCCCCTCTCAATCTCCTAAATTCTAGCGAGTATAAGCCAATTCTATCCAGTCTTTCTTCATATGAAAGTCCTGACATCCCAGGAATCAGTCTGGTGAACCTTCTCTGCACTCCCTCTATGGCTATAATGTCCTTCCTCAGATTTGGAGACCAAAACTGTACGCAATACTCCAGGTGTGGTCTCACCAAGACCCTGTACAACTGCAGTAGAACCTCCCTGCTCCTATACTCAAATCCTTTTGCTATGAAAGCTAACATACCATTCGCTTTCTTCACTGCCTGCTGCACCTGCATGCCTACTTTCAATGACTGGTGTACCATGACACCCAGGTCTCGCTGCATCTCCCCTTTTGCTAATCGGCCACCATTTAGATAATAGTCTGCTTTCCTGTTTTTGCCACCAAAGTTGATAACCTCACATTTATCCACATTATACTGCATCTGCCAAACATTTGCCCACTCACCCAGCCTATCCAAGTCACCTTGCAGTCTCCTAGCATCCTCCTCACAGCTAACACTGCCCCCCAGCTTAGTGTCATCCGCAAACTTGGAGATGTTGCCTTCAATTCTCTCATCCAGATCATTAATATAAATTGTAAATAGCTGGGGTCCCAGCACTGAGCCTTGCGGTACCCCACTAGTCATTGCCTGCCATTGTGAAAAGGACCCGTTTACTCCTACTCTTTGCATCCTGTTTGCCAGCCAGTTCTCTATCCACATCAATACTGAACCCCCAATACCGTGTGCTTTAAGTTTGTATACTAATCTCTTATGTGGGACCTTGTCGAAAGCCTTCTGAATGTCCAGATACAACACATCCACTGGTTCTCCCCTATCCACTCTACTAGTTACATCCTCGAAAAATTCTATAAGATTCGTCAGACATGATTTACCTTTCGTAAATCCATGCTGACTTTGTCCAATGATATCACCACTTTCCAAATGTGCTGCTATCCCATCTTTAATAACTGACTCTAGCAGTTTCCCCACTACCGATGTTAGACTAACTGGTCTGTAATTCCCCGTTTTCTCTCTCCCTCCCTTCTTAAAAAGTGGGGTTACGTTTGCTACCCTCCAATCCTCAGGAACTACTCCAGAATCTAAAGAGTTTTGAAAAATTATCACTAATGCATCCACTATTTCTGGAGCTACTTCCTTAAGTACTCTGGGATGCAGCCTATCTGGCCCTGGTGATTTATTGGCCTTTAATCCATTCAATTTACCCAACACCACTTCCCGACTAACCTGGATTTCACTCAGTTCCTCCATCTCCTTTGACCCGCAGCCCCCTGCTATTTCCGGCAGATTATTTATGTCTTCCTTAGTGAAGACGGAACCAAAGTAGTTATTCAATTGGCCCGCCATATCCTTGTTCCCCATGATCAATTCACCTGTTTCTGACTGCAAGGGACCTACATTTGTTTTAACTAATCTCTTTCTCTTCACAGACCTATAAAAACCTTTGCAGTCAGTTTTTACGTTCCCTGCCAGTTTCCTTTCATAATCTATTTTCCCTTTCCTAATTAAGCCCTTTGTCCTCCTCTGCTGGCCTCTGAATTTCTCCCAGTCCTCTGGTATGCTGCTTTTTCTGGCTAATTTGTACACATCATCTTTTGCTTTGATACTATCCCTGCTTTCCCTTGTTATCCACGGATGCACTACCTTCCCTGATTTATTCTTTTGCCAAACTGGGATGAACAATTTTTGTAGTTCATCCATGCAGTCTTTAAATGCCTTCCATTGCATATCCACCGTCAACCCTTTTAGAACTAATTGCCAGTCAATCTTGGCCAATTCACGTCTCATACCCTCAAAGTTACCTTTCTTTAAGTTCAGAACCGTTGTTTCTGAATTAACAATGTGACTCTCCATCCTAATGAAGAACTCAACCATATTATGGTCACTCTTGCCCAAGGGGGCACACACAACAAGACTGCTAACTAACCCTTCCTCATTACTCAATACCCAGTCTAGAATAGCCTGCTCTCTCGTTGGTTCCTCTACATGTTGGTTCAGATAACTATCCCGCATACATTCCAAGAAATCCTCTTCCTCAGCACCCCTGCCAATTTGATTCACCCAATCTATATGTAGATTGAAGTCACCCATTATAACTGTTTTGCCTTTGTTGCACGCATTTCTAATTTCCTGTTTGATGCCATCCCCAACTTCACTACTACTGCTAGGTGGCCTGTACACAACACCCACCAGCGTTTTCTGCCCCTTAGTGTTTCGCAGCTCTACCCATACCGATTCCACATCCTCCAAGCTAATGTCCTTCCTTTCCACTGCGTTAATCTCCTCTCTAACCAGCAACGCTACCCCACCTCCTTTTCCTTTCTCTCTATCCCTCCTGAATATTGAATATCCCTGGATGTTCAGCTCCCAGCCTTGGTCACCCTGGAGCCATGTCTCCGTGATCCCAACTATATCATAATCATTAATAGCTATCTGCACGTTCAACTCATCCACCTTATTACGAATGCTCCTTGCATTGAGACACAAAGCCTTCAGGCTTGTTTTTACAACGCTCTTACCCCTTATACAATTAAGTTGAAAATTGGCCCTTTTTGATTTTAGCCCTGGATTTGTCTGCCTGCCACTTTTACTTTTCACCTTGCCACCTATTGCTTCCGCCCGCATTTTACACCCCTCTGTTTCTCTGCTCACCCATTTAAGAACCCCACCACCTCTTATTCTCTGTTTATTATTGTTTTCTTCTTTCCCCCCTACATGTTGGGTCTGAGTGCTTTCCTTCTCTGCCTCCTGCCTCACACACTGTCTAATAGCTTTCACTATTTGAGTCCCTCCTGCATGGCCTACTCCTGCACCTATTTTCAATGTTTCTACTTCAAAGAATTTGTGGCCAGGGTGAGAGCAGGTCAGACCCTTGTTCTGACTCTTGTCTGCGTTTGCTTGCAGACGGCACGGTGGTGATGGTGGTGAACAAGGCCAACGTGTTGCAGGCCATCTACTACCAGGACGGCCGCATGAAGCAGACCTTCGAGAGGTTCCCCGAGGTGCTGCTGGTGGGCGCCACCTACAGCTGGGCGGGCCTGCGGCTGCCCACCTACCTGCTGCTGGCATCGACGGCAACGGGGAGAGTGAGCTGGCGAGTCTGTGGTTCCTGCAGAGCGAGGAGCGTGCGACCGTCCGGCAGCTTCTGCTCATCTTCAGGCAGAGGGAACACGGGCGGTGGTGGTCGGCGGCAAGGTGTGTGACGGGGAGCTGGTGACCAACGTGCTGCCCCACTGCAAGCCGCTGGCCTGCCTCGCCCACACCCTGAGCATCTTCCAGGACGATGTGACCGCTGAGAAGCTGCACCTGACCGGCGGGCAACAGTAAGCACTGGCACCGCCATTCCCTCGTGGGACCGGAGCGAAGCGGGCGGGTGGTGGATGGGGGTTCCCAAATATTCCTCCTCCTGTCACATTGTGTTGGTTCGTTAAAGTTGTGACTCTCATCCCTCTGCACAATCCAGTCTACCCATGTCCCATCTGCTCAACTCTGCCCTCTCTTTCCTTTCCTTCTTTCTTACCCGCTCCTCCTTCCCTTCTTTCCTTCTCCCCCTCCTTTCTCCGTCTCCCTCTCCTCGTCCTCCGTCCCACTCCTCCCCCTCCTCTCCTCCGCCCCTTTCCCCTACTCCTGTTTCCTCCTCCTGCTCACACACTCCTCCCCTCCGTCACCCACTCCTCCCCTGCTTCACACTTCCTCTCCTCCACCCCTCCTCTTTTTTCCCCTCCCATCCCCCCTCCCCTCTTCCCCCTCCTCTCCTTCACCCCCCTCCTCTCCTTCCCTCTACTCTCTTCCTGCCCCCTCTACTCCACCATTGGGCATCAATAAGCTCTGGAATTGTGATTCCGTTGTGGGACCGGGGCGGGGGAGGGGGAGGGAGGGGCGGTGGTAGGTTGGATTTTCTCAAATATTCATCCTCCTGTCAGGGCGTGGGTCAGATATTGGTGTGACTCATTCCTCAACATGGTCTGCACAATCCAGTCTTCCCCTGCCCCACACACCCTCCTCCATTCCACCCTCCTATCCCTTTCTGTAGATGGGGCATCTTGGTCAGCATTAGATGGGGCATCTTGGTCAGCATTAGATGGGGCATCTTGGTCAGCATTAGATGGGGCATCTTGGTCAGCATGAGATGGGGCATCATGGGCAGCAAGGACGAGTTGGGCCGAGCGGCCTATTTCCATGCTGTTTGACTCCACTGTTCAGTGGTCATTGAGGAGGCCACTTTATTTTTCTTCGGGAAAGAAATGGTGGAGTTTTTCTTGTAGGCGATGGGGACTGTTGAGGTGAGAGTTTAGTTTAGTTTTGGAGATACAACGTGGAAACAGGCCCTTTGCCCCACTGAGTACACGCCGACCATTGATCACCCGTTCACACTAGTTCTAGGCTACACTCGTTACAGAGGCCAATTAACGTACAAACCCGCACGTCTTTGGAACGTGGGAGGAAACCGGAGAACCCGGAGGAAACCCACATGGTCACAGGGAGAAGGTACAAACTCCACACAGACAATGCCTGTAGTCAGGATGGATCCTGGGACTGGCACTGTAAGGAAGCAACTCTACCGCTACGCCACCGTGCTGCACCGGGAGGTCCCTAACCTTGTCTCCTCTTCCCTTTCTTCCCACCAGGAGCCTCCAACGCGGAAAGCGCCGTCGACTACTTCCACAAGACGTGGCACGGGTCCCGCCGCCAGTGGGTGGAAGGCTTCAAGCACGAGAACGAGACCTACCTCACCAGCACCCTTCAGCGGGTGCAGGCGCTGAGCCAGAGGCTGGCGGCCGCGGTCGAGGACTTCTCCGACGTGACCTCCTTCACCCGGGACCTCCTGAAGGCCGTGGACACGGTGCAGGCCGAGTGTGACCAGCGGGTGTTGCAGAGAGCGCCTCCTGCAGGGCCGGAGGACAACTCCGCCGAGTCTTTCTACCGGGAGCTGCTCACCGACTGTGCCTTCCGCCGGGTGCGGAGGGAGCTGGAGGAAGCGGAGTGGGTCTCCTTCCTCAGTGTGGAGGCCGAGAGGGCCTGGCCAGCTGCCAGCTGCCAGTGCACCTTCAACACCTTCCGCACCTCCATGAGGCTCCCTTGCCGGCACGTCCTGGCTCTCCAGCGGCGGCTGGGGTCCGACCTCTTCGAGCCCTCGCTCTGCGCCGGGCGCTGGACGCAGGAGCACTTCCTCGGCGGTCAGCTCCCGCCCGCGTCGCTGAGGGAGCGGGACAAGGTGCAGCAGGAGCGATACCGCCAGGCCTTCAAGGTAGCTCGCAAACTCTCCTCCCTCGCCATCCAGTGTCCGGCCGAAGACTTTGGCAGGTGCCTGGCGGTCATGACGGCCGTCACCAACATCTGGGCCAGAGGTGGCCAGGTGCAAGTCACCGAAATCAATGGTTTGTAGCGACGCAGTCTCAGAGAGAGTGAAGCAAAGATACACACAAAACATGGAGCAATACAGCACAAGAACAGGCCCTTCAGCACACAATGAACATGATGCCAAGACCATCGCTTATCTACCTGCATATAATCCATATCTCCCCACCTCCAGTTTAAATTCCATTTGGAATATTTTGGAGGACGAAGAAACCAAGAACCAACCAAGAACCATGCATATCCATGTGCCTATCTAAAAGTATTTCGAATGCCACTATTGTATCTGCTTCAACTTCCACCCCTGGCAGCACGCTCCAGGCACTCACCATCTTCTGTGTAAAAATAAACTTTCCCCACACATCTCCTTTAAACTCTACCCTTTTCACTTTAATGTAATGCCCTCTAGTGTTTGATTTTTTAAATTCTGGGAGAAGGATCCTGACTCTCCACCCCATCTATGCCTTTCATCATTTTACAAACCTCTATTAGGTCTCTCCGCAACCTCCGGCATTCCAGAGGAAACAATCCAAGCATGTCCAAGTTCTCCCTGTAGCTAATGCCTCCTAATCCAGGCAAAATATTCTGGCAAACCTCCTGCTCTCTCTCCAAAGCTTCCAAATACTTCCCATAATGGGGCAACCAGAACTGGATGCAATACTCCAAATGCAGCCTAAACCAAAGTCCTATAAAGATGCATCATGACTTCCTGACTGTTATAGTCAATGCACCCATGACCCATGAAAGCAAGCAGACCATATGCCTTCTTGACCACTCTCTCCACATATGTTGCCACTTTCAGGGAAGTACTGTAGAAAGTGGACACTAAGTGCTGGAGTAACTCAGCGGATCAGGCAGCATCTCTGGAGGATGAGGATAGGTGATGTTTCGGGTCAGGACCCTCCATACTAATTGTTGTAGGGGAAGCAATCTGGATGATGCGATACAATAGAACTTTTATTGATCCCATGAGGGAAATTGATCTGCCAACCTTCATAAAACACAAGATACATGAAACATGAAATTAGTGATGAGTGGAAAGGATTGGCGATGTGCAGATATTGGGGAGGGGAGTCAGTCTACCCCACAGAAGGGGGAGGAGTTGTACAGTTTGATAGCCACAGGGAAGAAGAATCTCCTGTGGCGTTCTGTACTGCATCTTAGTGGAACCAGTCTGTTGCTGAAGGTGCTCCTCAGGTTTACCAGTGTGTCATGGAGGGGATGGTGTGTCCCCATGAATGTTGTGTCATGGGGTGAGACAAATACCCACCTCTCTTGCCCACCTGGATGTGGTATATATCCACTTGTCACTTGCCAGACTTTGTCCCAGCCCCACCTCTCTTTCAGCCTTCTCCCCTCCCTCTACCACAATCAGTCTGCAGGGTCCCAACGCGAAATGTTGCCTCATGCTCTCCTTCAGAGATACTGCCTGACTTGCTGAGATACTCAAGCATTTTGTTGCTATTGCTGTAAACCAGCATCTGCTGTTCCTTGTATTTAAAGATAACCTTGCCAGCGGAGTGAGGTCTGGGCTGTTGCGGTGGGAATCAAAGCTGTGAGGTTGTGGTTTATAGCTTTATGAGGGACATAGATAGGGGAGATAGTCAGGGTCTGTTGACTGCTGTACTAAAACTAGACTGCATAGGTTGTGAACATTTATCTGTACAGCACAGGAACAGGCCTTTACGTCCACACTGCCAGACGCAAGGCCAAGATTAGCTATTCTCATCTGTCTGCACATAATCCAAATCTCTCCATTCTATGCATATCCATGTGCCTATCTACTACCTCGTAAACACCACGATCACATCTGCCTCTACCGCCACATATGGTTCATAAGATAATAAGCGAAATGAGAGGAATTAGGCCATTTTTCCCATCAATCTACTCCGCCATTCAATCATGGCTGATTCATCTCCCCCTCCTAACCCCATTCTCCTGCCTTCTCCCCATAACATAGAAAATGGGTGCAGGAGTTAGCCATTCGGCTCTTCGAGCCAGCACCGCCATTCAATGGTTGATCATCCACAATCAGTACCCCGTTCCTGCCTTCTCTCCATATCCCTTGATTCCGCTAGCCCTGAGCTCTATCCAACTCTCTTTTGAATGCATCCAGTGAATCGGACTCCACTCCCTTCTGAGGCAGAGAATTCCACAAATTCACAACTCTGGGTGAAAATGTTTCTCCTCATCTCACTTCTAAATGGCCTACCACTTATTCTTAAACTGAGGTCCCTGTTTCTGGACTCCCCCAACATCGGGAACATGTTTCCTGCATCTAGCTTGTCCAATCCCTCAATAATTTTATGTGTTTCTGTAAGATCCCTTCTCATCCTAAATTCCAGTGAATACAAGCTCAGTCGTTCCATTCTTTCATCATATGACAGTCCCACAATCCTGGGAATTAACCTCGTGAACCTATGCTGCACTCCCTCAATAGCAAGAATGTCCTTCCTCAAATTAGGGGACCAAAGCTGCACACAATACTCCAGGTGTGGTCTCACCAAGGCCCTGTACAACTGCAGAAGAACCTCTTTGCTCGTACTCTAATCCTCTCGTTATGAAGGCCAACATGCCATTAACTTTCTTCATTGCCTGCTGTACCTGCAACTTTACTTTCAGTGACTGATGTACTAGGACACCCAGGTCTTGTTGCACTTCCCCTTTTCCTAATCTGACACCATTCAGATAATAATCTGCCTTGTTCTTGCCACCAAAGTGGATAACCTCACATTTGTTCACATTATACTGCATCTGCCATGCATTTCCCCATTCACCCAACCTATCCCTATCCAGTCAACTTTGGGCAGCTCCTCCCGCCTGCCTCCATAGTCCCCTTTGTTCAACTGCAATACTGACATTTCTGATTTTACCTTCTCCCTCTCAAATTGTAGATTTAAACATCATGTTATGGTCGCTACTTCCTAATGGTTCCTTTACCCTGAGTTCCCTTATCAAATCATTACACAACACTAAATCCAGAATTGCTTTCTCCCTGGTAGGATCCAGTACAAGCTGCTCTAAGAATCCATCTCGGAGGCACCCTGCAAACTCCCTTTCTTGGGGTCCAGTACCAACCTGATTTTCCCAGTCTACCTGCATATTGAAATCTCCCACAAAATCTGACACCTGCACTAATCAAGAATCTATCTATCTCTGCCTTAACTATATCCACTGACTTTGCCTCCACAGCCTTCTGTGGCCAAGAATTCCACAGATTCACCACCCTTGCATGTTCTAGGCACTCAGCGTCTTCCGTGTAAAATGAAAACAAGAAGAAAAACTTTCCTCGCACATCTCCTTGAAACTTTGCCCCTCTCACCATTTTATCTTTCAGAAGATTGCCTTTCCACTGATAGACAGGCCCTCTGATACTTATTGACCGAAGAGACACAAAATGCTGGAGTAACTCAGCGGGACTTACCGAGCCCTTTATCATGATTTATTACTGTATATTTCCTCAAATATTGTTTTACAGTTTTGCACCATGGCAACCTTTACTCCCTGGTGTACTCTGGACACATTACTATGTGCGTCCCCCAGTAATTTATTACTGTCTGTTTCCCTCTCGGCTTACATTGTTGTGCCCCCTCCAACATCACTCACTCGTTGTGTTCCTTTGTTTTCAGTGACTGGTGCAACACAGCAAGAATCGTCGTCTCCAGCCACCGAGGCAAGTTGAAGATGTGCGCAAGATTTGATTTCAGATCTGAGTGACCGACAGACAATGGGAGCCACTTACAGTCACAGTGATTCACCGCGATCCCAGGAATTAGGATCTAAGGTCATCGTGTGTGTTACGCTTGTGTGTCTGAGTGTGTGTTTGTGTGTGTGTACAGATGCACCCAATGAACACTGCCATACATCTATCACCATTGATAGTGAACTGTCTCTCTGCCCTGTGTGTGTCACATGTGTGTATGTTAAGTGTGAGCGTGTACGGATGCATCCAACATATGCGAGTGACCATGTGTGTGTCCATGTGTGTATGCAATCAGCTGTGTGTGCATTTTGCATGTGTGTGTGCATCAAAAATCTGTCAGAATCAAAAATAAAATCAGGAAACAGTTTGATTTATACACCTAACCTGTGGTTGTCAGAGCAGATTAAAAAGAAACATGAATTTTGCCATTCACGCTGCCTCCTCCAATCTTTCAGCCCTCTAGGTTTTCAGTGCATCTTCATACTTTGGTCTCTTGCATATATCCATTAGAGATTTAGCATGGAAACAGGCCCTTCGGCCCACCAAGTCCATGCTGACCATCAATCACCCATTCACACTAGTTCTATTTCTGGCATGTGAGGCAGCAACTCTACCAGCTGTGCCACTATTTCTTGATTACAATGCGCAAAAAAATATGCGTTGGTAACTTTGGTTACTAACAAATAATCAAAATAAACTATCCATTTTCAGTCTTAAATCTCTAAGTCACGCTGCATCCCCCTTTACAGCTACTGTGTGTTTTAATTCAGTTGAAGACTATGTGGCAGTACATTGGCCTTAAAGTTGCTGCCTAAAAGTACCAAAGTCAGAGTCAATTTTATTCGTCACATGCACCCGAAGGTGCAGTGAAATGAATTTGCCAGCAGCGATACACTTAAAAAACACACAATACACAATATGATTTAACACAAACATCCACCACAGCATTGTTCACTGTGGTGGAAGGCAACAAAGTTCAGCCAGTCCTCCTTTGTTCACCCATGGTTGGGGCCATAAACCCTCCGTAGTCACTGCTACGGACGGCCGAATGTACAGACCCTCTCGTCGGGATGATCAAAACTCCGACGTCGGGATAGTCAAACACACTCCGTTGCTTGGAGGTCCCGAATCGGCACTTTCCTACCGTAGATCGCGGCTTCAGGATGTTATAGGCCGCAGGGATTACAGACTTCGGATGGTAAGTCCACGCTACGCCCGCGACTACAAGCTCCGCAGACGACAGCCCCATGATGCCAAAGTCACCAGGCCAGCGATTGGAGCACTCCTTTTTGGCGACCCCTGGCAAGGGTTTGCCCGCTCCGTGATGGAAAAGTCCATGCTGCGCCTGCTGCTGATGCTCCGGCCTGACTCCGGGGAAGGCCGCTCCAATCCAAGTTGTTAGGCCGCGAGGGAGGCGACATGGAAAAAGTCGCCTCTCCGTCAAGGAGGCGACCGAAAACGGTTTAATTTTTTTTATTTTCAATGCGAAAGTAAGTCCACAGCTGGTGGACTTCCTGCCTCACACGCCAAGGATCTGTGTTCGATCCTGTCCTCTGGCACTGTCTGTATTGAATTTGCACATTCTCCCTGCAAGCGTGTAGGTTTCCTCCCACATCCCAAAGACGCATTGGCTTTGTAGGTTAACTTGTCTCTGTAAAATTGCCCCTAACGTGCAGGGAGTGGGTGAGGAAAGTGGGATAACAGAACTTGTGTGAATGGGGAGACAAAAATGCTGGAGAAACTCAGCAGGTGAGGCAGCATCTATGGAGCGAAGGAAATAGGCGACGTTTTGGGTCGAGACCCTTCTTCAAACTGATATGAGGGTGGAGGGGGCGGGAAGAAGAAAGGAAGAGGCAGAGACAGTGGGCTGAGGGAGAGCTGGGAAGCGGAGGAGAAAGCAGGGACTACCTGAAATTGTAGGTCAATTTGCATAATGCTGGGGTGTAAACTGCCCAAGCAAAATATGAGGTGCTGCTCCTCCAATTTACGATGGGCCTCACTCTGGCCATGGAGGAGGCCCACGACAGAAAGTCAGATTCGGAATGGGAGGGGGAGTTGAAGTGCTGAGCCACCGGGAGATCAGGTTGGTTATTGCGAACCCAGCGGAGGTGTTGGGCAAAGCGATCGCCAAACCTATGCTTGGTCTCACCGATGTAGAGCAGCTGACACCAAGAGCAGCGGATACAATAGATGAGGTTAGAGGAGGTGCAGGTGAACCTCTGCCGTACCTGGAAAGACGGCTTGGGTCCTTGAATGGAGTCAAGGGTGGAGGTAAAGCGACAAGTGTAGCATTTCCTGCAGTTGCAAGGGAAAGTGCCAGGAGAGGGGGTGGTTTGGGTGGGAAGGGACGAAATGACCAGAGAGTTACGGAAGGAGCGGTCTCTGCGGAAAACCAACAGGGGAGGAGATGGGAAGATGTGGCCAGTGGTGGGATCCCGTTGCGCTGCCAACCCACAGCCCGTGACCGTGCGGCCGCAGAGGGGGAGGGTGGGCGGAGGGCAGCCGTGGCCAGACTGCGCTGACACGGTGGGGAGAGTGGGGGCTGTCCCGAGGGATGTGCTCCTTCGGCCGCTTACACCCTGGTGCTCGCGTTAGAGCAAAGATACTGGAGCATTTGGTTCAGAGCGCTCATCACCCTCCACAATTATTTGCAGCGCCAAAAATGACAATTTTCACGGGTTTTAACAGGTAGGAAAGTACGCGTTTCGTGTGTTAACAGTGTATGCCGGAGGCTGCCATGTCCTCCAGAAGGATTGAGCTGCTCCGTGCGTCACGCCCTTTGACCCGATGACCTTACGTACAACTAGGCTGTGGGCCGATCATCAAAAATGTGTCTAGAAATAGGTTTTCGTGACCCAGGCCACAGAACTACATGAAACTTTCCACAGATATAGATGAAATATAAGTGAGAAGGAAGTCATAACTCGTCAATGCCAAAAGCTGCACATTAATTAATTAAACTAATTAGAAAATGAGATCAGGAAAGTAAGCGCCATCTAGTGGCCAATGCCCATATTACACCATGGGCAGCCGATTTCCGTGTTGCAGTTCATTTAAACTATATATTATTATACCTATATATATATATATATATGACTTGTAAATATGACTGTAATCATATATAATTAAGTATAATTATAGAATATAAAATAATATGATGAATATAGTTGTGAGTGTGTTTTTTTAATGACACTGTCGCAGAGGTCCTGCTCCTGAACCAGCCTAATTAATGGGTGAGGGCAGTCCTTGTGGGTTCCTCCCTTTACTGATCCCCCGGCAG
Source organism: Malacoraja senta (assembly GCA_038087875.1). Classification (NCBI taxonomy): domain Eukaryota; kingdom Metazoa; phylum Chordata; class Chondrichthyes; order Rajiformes; family Rajidae; genus Malacoraja; species Malacoraja senta. The sequence continues at coordinate 70,932 of JAXLNO010005125.1, forward strand.
AGTCGGGGTCACGGCCATAGTGGGACTGGGGCAGTGCCAGGCTGGGGGACAGTCCTGCAAGGCATCTTCCAGTCGCTTTAATATGAAATGTAATGAGACTGCAGCAGAGGTCCCAGGTTTTAAGGGCAGATGAACCTGCCTAATTAAAGGGTCAGGACAGATCCTCTGGGTTCCCCCTTTTACTGAACCCCACTGACTGCCATAGTGGGGAGAGTGGGGGTGACGGCCATAGTGGGACTGGGGCCTTGCCAGGCTGGGTGGCAGACCTGTAAGCGACCTGTCTTATTTCTGATGTAAATGTCACATCCTGACCAAGAATCGAATGCTCTGATGTTTACTCGATGAGTATTCATTTAAAGCTACAATGACCTTATATTTATGTTAGAGACCCCCCGATGGTGCCTTTGCAAATTAGGGCTATTACTTTAAACCTAAAATAACCCTAAAAGTGTTGCATTGTTTGAGTATCTGTAGTTTGTGTGTGTGTCTGTGTATACCTGTCAGTAATAGTAATAGTAATAGTAACTTTATTGTCAATTCAAATAATGCAACAAGTAGTTACACAGAGGATTGAAATTGCGTTTCCCCATACTCCAATGTGCAAGTAATATTTATAACACAGACAGACAGTATACCAATAAAAATAGACAATGGACATATACATTATATAAAATATTCATTAATAAAATGTGCAATATAGAAAAGTGCAAATAGCATACTGCAGACATTGGGTTAAAGTTAATTTGACAGTCAGTTGACTGTCAAACGTGTATCTGTGGATATGTGGATGTAAGTGTGTGTGTATGTGTGGATGGATGGATGTGTGGATGTATATGTGGATGTATGTGTGTGGATGTATGTTTGGATGTATGTGTGTGGATGTATGTGTGTGCATGGATGTGTACATGTATGTCTGCGTGCGGATGGATGTGTGTGTGTGTGTGCGGATGTATGTGTGCATGTATGTATGTGTGTGTGTGTGCATGCATGGAAGTGTGCGTACGGATGGATGTGTGTGTGGATGTGTGTATGTATGTGTGGATGGGTGGGTGGACTGTCGCACTGTCATTCACCAGCACGCCATTATCATAAGTAATTCACTCATTGTTTAAATAATTTGACCAAATAAACAGTGAAACGATCGACACTAAAATAAAACTTTATATAATCATTTATTTCCCCAATTTATTTGTTTACATTACATCTGATCTTCATCTGAATATTCTTCATCAGATTCCAAGTCTTTTGATAAGTCCATTGATAAGTTAGTTCAAGTTCAAGTGGAGGGTCAGGTAGAGGCTACAAAAAAAACATCTCATAGTCATTAAGTCTGCATGGACTTCAATTCATAAAATTTCAACCTCTTCTTAATGTTAATGAGATAACACTAGGTTACTACCATAGATAAATTAGTTCAAGTTCACATACACCTATTCATTTCTAGATAAACATCAGCCATTTCTGACCGTTTCTCACTCCAATGGCAGCCTATAAAGTGCAATGAATATTCCTCCGTTTTTCTCCCGTGGTCGGGGCCTGGAAACGGCCTAGCGGACGGCACTATGTACAGCCTCCCCACCCCCCGGCGGAGATGATCCAACACACACTCCGCGGCTCCGCTTTCGCGAATCGTCCGCTTCTTAATTGAGACCGCGGCTTCACTATGTTAAGTACATAGGCCCCGCGATCGGAGCACTTGTACTCGGTAAGTGATCGCAGCCAGCTCCGAGATTAGATGTTAAAGACTTATTAGACTACAACAAGCTGGCATTAGTGACAATGTTTAATTTACCTTGCTATGGATACACATAGTTTAGGCCCTCAACTTCATGAATGAATGAATGAGTGAATGAGTGAATGAGTGAATGAATAAGTGAATGAATGAGTTAAGTCAATGTGTGAGTGAGTGAATGAGTGAATGAATGAAGGAATGAATGAGTGAATGAATGAGTGAAAGTACAGCCTCCAAAACTCATATTTTCACATTATAAAGGGTGCAATTAAATTAATTAAAGTCCATACAGATTAATTTTCATAAATTCAGACTTTAGATCTTACCTTTCTGTTTGAGTTGATTCACAAAGTTTGACTGGTTTCACAACTCTGTTGCAGCACCTCAGCAGCGACTTAGCTTTCAAGACTTTTTCCCACTTCTATCCACTTAGCGGCACATTCTTCAGACTTCTTAATGCTTTTCTCACTAAATTCAATTACCCTGCGGCAAGTTTCCACGACATGTATCCCACAGAACTAGAAAGAATCTTCATCGTAATTTCCAGTAAAACAGGCATCAGTAGAAGTACTATCAGCCATGTTGTGTGCTCCCTGCCTAGCTAGCCTGAAACAAAGCGCGTCATTGGCCAACTGGCATACAACTCAATGTTAAACGTGCTTTGATTGGACTAAAAATACCCGATAATTTTCATTTTTTTCTTTAATTTAATAAAAATGTGCAAGTCTTGTACTCGACGAGTTTCAGGGGTGATTTATATAATATTTTTACACAATATGTGAAAATTTCATTTAATTCTGTGACGTGGGTCACGAAATAAAGCTCCTCGGCCCACAGCCTACATGGTTTTACGGTGAAACTGTCAAGGTTTGAATGAGATGTGCGGGGTTGTATTTTTAACATAACGATGAGTACCTGCAACGCGCTGCCAGGGGTGTTGGAAGAGCGACATCCAAGTGGAGCTTAAGTGGCTTGTAGATAGACACATGGACATGCAGTGAATAGAGGAAATTGGATCATATGTGGGCAGAGGAGATTAGCTTAACTTGGCATTATAGTCGTCACTGAGGAGCGAATGGTCTATTCCTGTCAAGTACAGCTCCTGCCAGCAAGTGCTTGAACAGGAGGGGGAGGGTGAAGTATTGCAATTGGAAGTGTTGCGGCAGGAGGGGTGGAATCTTAGGTTGGGGAACCACACATCCCGTGGGGGCTACCAGTTAGTGGTGGAATATTGCTTTGGGATACCAGGCATCCGGTGTGACAGGGAGCCAACGGGTCCCAGTGGTCTAGTCTCCTTTAAATAGTTGACCACACACCTTTGTCCAGAGCAGCATAGGGGCACAGAGGTAGAATTGCTGCCGTACAGCGTTACATTCCCGGTTTCCTTCCTGATTACTGTTGCTGTCCGGGGGTTGTATGTTCTTCCTGGGATTTCTCCGGGTACTCCGGATTTTCCCATATTTCAAAGACGTTGTTTGTAGGTTAATTTGGCTCCTGTAAATTGTCCCCAGTATGTAGGAAATAATTAGTCTATGGGTGACCATTGGTCGGCTTGTACTCTGTGGGCCGAAGGTACTGTTTCCACATTGTGTCTCTGAACTAAACTAAACATTAAAATGTATATCTTCTAGTCTTTGACATTTCTGCACTGGGAAATCATGTTCTTAACTATGTACCTCGTGATGTTATATTCCTCTAAAGGTCTTCCGTTTATGCCACAGAATCTCCCGTCAGTCCCCATAACTAACTAATCTGATCATTTCCCAGCCCCACACAGCCCGGTTTTACCTTCTCCCCAAAATCCACCAACACAAATGCCTGACAGACCCATTGTTTCTGCCTGCTCCTGTCCCACGGAAATGATTCCCATGTATCTCGATCCCATCCTATTCCCCCTGGTTCAATCTCTCCCGACCTATATCCAAGATACCTCACAAGCTCTTCGTCCATTTAATGACTTCAGCTGTCCGAGTTCCCTCATCTTTACTATGACGTTAAGTCACTCTACCCCTCCACCCCTTACCAGGAAGGCCTGAAAGCCCTCCGTTTTTTACTCGACCACAGAACCATCCAATTTCCCTCTGCTAACAGTTGGTGTTGGTCCTTACCCTCAACAAATCCATTGACTCCTCACACTTCCTCCAAGTCCAAGGCGTAGCTATGGGCACCTGCATGGGCTCCAGCTATGCCTGCCTCTTTGTAGGGAACAATCCCTGTTCCAGGCGTACACTGGCCTTATCCCCTAACTCTATCTCTGTTACATTGATGACTGCATCGGTGCTATCTCCTGCACTCATGCAGAACCCATGGACTTCATCAACTCCACCATCAATTTAAGATGGTTAGTTAACATTGGAGAATTCAATGTTCACACCAATCTCCAATGTTAGCTAACTATCTTAAACACCCCATTCCCCTCCACTCCTTCCGTCCCTCTCTTCGCTGTGGCCACCTGGACTCGGACACTTTATTACAACAACCACCCCCCCCCCGCCCCGAGCCCCCTCCGCCCCATCAACATTTCGTATTCTGTCTTCACAGTTCGCAAAACTTCTATCCATATTTCACAGTTTTTATCTTTTCATTTCTGGCCTTTTGTGCAACCATCTGTCTATCCACCAACCCGTCACATGTATCCACCTATCACTTGCCAGGTTTTATCCACTCCTTCCTCTCCTCCAGCATCTCTCCCCTTCCACAATCGGTCTGAACAAAGGTCCCGACCCGAAACGTCACCCATCCATGTTGTCCAGAGATTGTACCCGGCCCGCTGCGTTACTCAATAACAGTAGAGTCCTGTCCACATGCTGTTTTAAGAAGTCCTCGTGGATACATCGAACAACTTCTGTCCTAACTACGCCTTTAGCTTTCAGTAAATCTCTGTCAATATTGGGGAAGTTAACGTCACCCACAATGACAACCCTGTTGTTTTTGTATCTTTCCGTCATGTCTACTACTGCCTATTGGGGGGCTAAATTCAAATCCAATCAGAATCATTACACATGTTTTCATTTTATATTCCACTGATATCGCCTAAGGAGACGAGCCCCCACCCCAGTATGTCCTCTCGCAGTGATGCAGTGTTATTGTCCCAGATTAGTAAAGAAACTCCACCACTTCTTTTATCGCAACTCTATCACCTGCGAAGTATTGAAACCCTGCCACGTTGAACGGCCACTGCTGCCCCTGTCGCAACTAAATGTTCATAGCGGGACAATATCCGAGTTCCAAGCACTGATCCAGGCTCTCAGTTCAATCACTTCACCAATGATATTTCGTGTATTCAAGTAAACACACTTCAGGTAACCAGTTTCACCACTTTTATTAACCTCTCTCTACCTGTCGTTCCCTTGAGATTTACTGGTCCTAATCTCTACCTTCACTTCAGCTCTTCCATTTGTTGACTTTCTATTCTGGTTCCACTCACCTGCCATTCTATTTTAACCCTCCAGAATAGTCTTAGCGAACTTCACTGCAAGGACAATGGACTCCCATATTTCACGTGCATCCGTCCCTCTTACACAGGTAAGCTCCACACCTGAACAACTCACCAGCCACTGCCACAGAATGTCCTGTCTCTTACGATCACTTTCACCCTCGTGTTTTCATCTTCCCCGCTGTGACTCAGAGCCCGCGGCCACAAAGCTGACTGCACCTGGTGCTCACCCCTGACCGGACATTTCCTCCCAACAGTATCCAGGGGATGTTTTCGGGGGACATGGCCACAGGGGATTTCTGTACGTTCTGTCTACTTCATGTCATGGTACTCAAAGGACACTCTGCAAATCAATGCTCCTATGGGTTCTTCAATGTACTCTATATTATGCTCTAGCATTTGACATTACAAAATGCAACACGACACACTTGTCTGGGCTGATCATCATCTGCCATTTCTCCGTTCATTTTTCCAAATGATCTATATCCCGCCGTGACGAACAGACGTCTTGATAGGAACACACAGGCATTTTCATTTAAGGCACATATTTACAATGTACCAAATGTTGAATGATACGTTATCTATCCGGCCGGTGGATGTTATGTTTATATTGTTTTGTCTTTTGCAGCTAATTTGGTTGCAATCGTCATTCTGTTCCGTGGACATTGCGGTCTCTCCAAATGCATCACTCGTTATCTGCTGGGGATGGCAGTCACTGACTTAATGGTTCTTACATTTCACGTCAGCTTATACCAGATAATCAATGGATATTTCCCATATTCATTCTTCAATCACACTTCCGTTTGTAAAGTTAATCTCACCTTACTGTTCGTTTCCCTTCACTGCTCCGTCTGGTTAACTGTGGCCTTCACTTTCGATCGTTACGTTGTTATTTGCCACCAATCCTTACGAGCAAGATATTGCACTGAAAGGAATGCGACTGTAGTTATAGTGGTGGTGCTTTGCTCCAGCATTGTAGAAAACATCCCATACTATTTCATATACGAAACTCGGGAGGTAATTGATAACGTGGAGTGGGCGTGCTATGTAAAATCAAGCTTCTAAACATTACACATTTGGACAGTTTTTCTGCGGGTGGAAACGATATTGGCCCCACTTGCTGCTAAATTCCCCGACCATCAGACACATTATACTGGCTAATCGAGTGAGGAGCGGTCTACGAGGAAGCAGCAGTACTGCGAAACACAGACCCAGAGACGGAGAACCGTAGGAAATCCATAGTCTTGCTACTCGCCCTATCCGGCAGTTTCATCCTCTTGTGGGTGGATAAGTGATTGAGGCTGTGCAACGTAGGTTCACGAGATTGTTCCCTGGGATGGCGGGACTGTCATATGAGGAAATATTAGAAATACTAGGCTTGTATTCACTGGAGTTTAGAAGGATGAGGGGGGGGGGGTTCTTACTGTATAGAAACATATACAATTATAAAAGGACTGGACAAGCTAGATGCAGGAAAACAATTCCCAATGTTGGGCGAGTCCAGAACCAGGGGCCACAGTCTTAGAATAAAGGGGAGGCCGTTTAAGACTGAGGTGAGAAGAAACTTTTTCACCCAGAGAGTTGTGAATTTGTGGAATTCCCTGCCACAGAGGGCAGTGGAGGCCATATCACTGGATGGATTTAAGAAATAGTTAGATAGAGCTCTCGGGGCTGGTGGAACCAGGGGATATGGGGAGAAGGAAGGCACGGGTTATTGATTGGGGACGATCAGCCATGATCACAATGAATGGCGGTGCTGGCTCAAAGGGCCGAATGGCCTCCTGCTGCACCTATTTTCTATGTTTCTATGTTAATTTAATATGTTTCATATGCGTACAATTCACTGACACAATTTTTGGAAGCAAATTACAACGAGCCCTTCACCATTGCGGAGCTCTCGGGGTATATGCTGAAGTTTTTGAGGTCTTGCACGAACACCTTTATATATGTTGTGTCTCAGAGAAAATTCAGAGAAGAATTGAAAAATGTAATCAAATTACCTGTGGTTCTCGTTGCGAAAGAACAGCAAGAATTGAAAAAGAATACTTTAAGGAACATTAATAATCTAATGAGGCCGAATTGTGTTTGATCTATGCACTTCAGTGTTACAAACTGTTGGAACACATGGAGGAAAACTAAACACCTTGCAAATGAGATTCCACAAATCAAAGCGGATGGTGACCAAGGGGGCGGATGGTGGATCCATTCTGACGACGTTATGGGACTGGTATTGCGAAAAGCCAATTCAACATGCTTCTGATTGTTGAAAATATAAAAATGAAGTTTGTCATAATAAGACGTCACTGACAAAATTATGAAAATATCTTTGACTGTTCTAAATCGGCTAACAAACAAATACCAAAAATTTGTTTTTTCAAATGCGCTGACCTCCTTAATCCAGAGCAGCTACCCGGGGTTATCTCAAACACGTCCTCCATCTGGTGCAGCAACCATGCAAGATGCAAAATCTCACTTGTCCCCCAACTCAGGCACGCGGAACCCCCTCTCCGTGCCCAGTGAAGAAAACAACAGGTCAGGCAGCGCCTGTGAAGGGAATAGACAGGCGGCGTTTCGGGTCGGTTACCTTCTTCAAATTGATTGAAGAAAGCTGGAGAGCAAGTGGGGCGAGATAGAGCCTGTTAATGACAAAGGCTAGAGGTGAAAAATGGACCAGGGTGGCAGATTAGAGATAGGAGCAGAGGCGGAATGTAAAGCGGGAAAGAAGTGGGGGGGGGGGGGGATAATAGGGAAATGAGTGATTCGTGGATGCGACATGCGCGTCATATAATATTACAAACAATATTCAAGTAAGGTGTTCTTTATCTCCTGCTGCGCTGCACGGTGAGACAACCTCCAACTAATGCGGGGCTGGAACTGATGTTAGAGCAGCCGAAAGCCACAACATTGAATAGTATGCAATACATTTTATGAGTCAAGTATGTATACATTCAAGGAAGAATAAAATAAAATACCAGAGCAAAAGGAGGCTACAGACATTTTTGCTGTTGAGCACAGCTGCTGCTCGTGGAAATAAAGCTGTTATTATGTCTGTGGCGGCTGTGTTGCAGCCAACAACCTTCTGATCGGACGATACGCTGCAGCCTCCGGATGTCGTGCTTGGTGGCTGAGCCAGACCAGACCATGATGGAGAAGGTGAGGACAGACTCTATGATGGCAGTATAAAACTGGACCATCATTGCCCATCGCCTGATTATTGCGCTGGTGTTTCTGTTAGACTTCTGTTCGTCAATTCTAACAAATAAAACTGTGACGTGGCTGGTAGACGACTCACACAGCGTCAGAGACCCGGTTCGATTCTGATCCCGGGTGCTGTCTGTGGGGTTTGTCCCAATGACCGCGTGGGTTTCCTCCGGGAGCTTCGGCTCCTCGCACTTCCCTAAGAGTGCGGGTTTGTTGATTGATTGGGTTCTATAAATTCCCCCTGGTGCGCATGGTGAGACCGCGAAAGTGCGATAACATGGAACTATTATGAATGAATGATCGATGGTCGCGGTGGACTCGGTGGGGTCAAAGGGGATTTTCAACCATGCTGTATTATTCAATTAATCTAAACATTCAAGGCATTTCCTCTGTGGGACTCTCAATAGACAATAGACAATATGTGTACGAGTAGGCCATTCGGCCCTTCGAGACAGCAACGCCATTCGCTGTGATCGTGGCTGATCATCCACCCTCAGTACCCCGTTTCTGCCTTTTCCACATATCCTTTGACTCCGCTATCTTTAAGAGCTCTATCCAACTCTCTCTTGAAAGCATCCAGAGAATTGGCCTCCACTACCTTCTGAGGCAGAGAATTCCACAGATTCACAACCCTCTGTGTGAGAACGTTTTTCATCATCTCTGTTCCAAATGGCTTACCCCTTATTCTTAAACTGTGGCCTCTCTACAGTCTTTAAAAAGTAAACAGATAAACGGAATATTCTGTAAGGACATCTGCATTCGCAGAATAGCGGAAATCGTAGAGTCATAGGCATAGTTTGATACAGCATGGAAACAGGCCCTTCGGCCCAACTTGCCCACGCCAGCCAACATGTCCCAGCTCCACTAGTCCCACCTGCCGCATTTGGTCCATATTCCTCCAAACCTGTCCTATACATGTAACTGTCTAACTGTTTATTACATTTTGGGATTGTCCAGCCTCAGCTCCTCCTCTGACAGCTTGTTCCATACACCCACCACCCAAGTGACTCTGTGCATCTCCCGATCTATCCTCTTGTGATGTTATACACCTCATCGTCCTGCGCTCCAACAAATAAATTCCCAGCCAACTCGACCTCTCCCTGTAGCTCAGACCCTCTTGTCCTGACAACATCGTCTGTACACTTTCCAGCTTGACAACATATTTCCAGTAAAATGGTGCCCGGAACTGAACGAACACTCTACATGCTGCCTCACCAACATCACCAACAATTACAAAATGACCTCAAAACGTCTATAGTAAATACTCTGACTGATGAAGGCCAATGTGCCAAAGCCTTTTTACCCTGCGAATCCTTCAAGGAAACATGCACTTGCACTGTAAGATCTGTCTGCTCGACAACACCCCCCCAGAGCCCTACTGTTCACTGTGTTGGTCCTGCCCAAGTTAGATTTTCCAAAATGCAACACCCCGCATTTATTTGTATTAAATTCCATCAACTATTCCTCAGCCCACCTGGCCAATCGATCAAGATACAGCTGCAATTATTCACAACTATTTGAATCATCAGCATTTTTGTATCATCAGCAAACTTGCTAATCTTGCCATGCAAGTTCCCATCCAAATCATCGATGTAGATGACAAACAGTAATGGGCCCAGAACCGAACCCAGAGGCACACCACTAGTCACAGGCCTTCAGTCCGAGAAGCAACCTTCCAACCTTCCACCATCACCCTCTGCTTCCGTCCTCTACTCACTCTATACTCGTGACTGTGTAGCCGGACATAGAGCTACTCCATCTTCATGTTTGCCGACGACACCACCGTTGTTGGAAAGAATTACAGATGGTGATGAGTCAGAGTATAGAGTGAGATCGACCAAATTGACCAAATGTCGGCAGCACAGTAACCTGACTCTCAACGTCAGTAAAACCAATGAACTAGTTGTGAACTTTAGAAGAGGAAGGCTGAGGACCCACAATCCTGTTTATATCACCGGCATGATGGTGGAGAGGGTCAAAATCTTCCTGGGCGTTCAAATTTTCGAAGATATTTCCTGGACCAGCTCACTGATGCAATTATAAAGTAAGCACACCGACGCCTCTACTTCCCGAGAAGATTACGGAGATTTGGTATGCCGGAGAGGATTTCTCTTAAACCTCTACAGATATACAGTAGAGAGCATATTGACAGGTTGCATCACGGCCCGGTTCCGCAACTTGAACGTTCAGGAGCGAAAAAGACTGCAAAAAGTTGTGAACACTGCCCAGTCCATCACCGGCTCTGACCTCCCCACCATCGAAGGGATTTACCGGAGTCACTGCCTCAAAAAGGCTGCCCGCATCACCAAAGACCCACATCATCCTGGCTACACACACATTTCACTCCTGCCATCGGGAATATACATGTGTATGTATAAATATACACACTGAACATTGTTTTCTCTCTCGTTTATTATATTGTCCACAGTGTACTATGTTTACATATTCTGTTGTGCTGCAGCAAGTAAGAATTCATCGTTCTATCTGGGACATATGACAATAAAACACTCTTGACTCTTGACTCTTGAAGCCAAATTTCTAAGCATTCAGCTGCAGTATCTCTCTTTAGATCCCATGCGATCTATACTGAACAGTTCATCCTAGTTTCAGAAGCTGCGATATCATAAACAATTCAAGAAATCCGGAGCAGCTGAAAACTCCATCCCCTCTACTGGGGAGATGGAATCTATAATAGTTGATCGCTGTGTGGTAAACCCCCATTCAGCCTGCAAGTTGAAGTTAAAGCTTCTCATGTCCTCGTCCCTATAAGGGTTCTCTCCTGTCCCCATCCCCCTTCCCCCTTCCCCCACCATCCACTCGTTATGAAAATATGTTTGATTATTCATTTACAGGATCCACTGAAATAGTTTCGATCTGAAACTTTCACGTATCCACTTGACCTGCTGATCGTTTGCAGATTCTTAAAAAAAAACTGTTGTATGAAACTTAATGAAGTATTTTTCACACTAGGAAGTGAAACATAACATTTAAAAGTACTTATATTTAAACATTATAATGAATGGCAACTAAAAAGAAAAAGAAATGAAGATACATGAAGATCTTTCTGGCGCACATTTTCCTGATAGAAGTGTATAAAATTATGACAAATATAGATAAGATAATCAGTCAAGAACTATATTCACGTTTGAAATGTGAAAGATTAGAGGGCATTGGTGAAGGAGACATGGGGAGGTTTAAAGGAAACGGGCGGATAAAGTGACTTTACACACAGGTTGATGGGTGCCTGGACCGCGCTGCCAGGGGTGGAGGTCGAGGCAGATATGAAAGCGGCGTTTAATAGGCTGTTAGATTGGCACATGGGTATTCCTGGTTCAGAAAAACGAGAACATCGGAAATTTTGGAATTGAGAAAATTGGAAAGCTGCTACAACTTATTGAAACGAAAACAGATAAATCAATGATGAATAACAAGAAGGTGACAGTCAAAACTGAAACGCATTAACAGGAAAGTGGTTATTTTCCCCTTTCCGCTCGTCAGAACTAATTTCCCACAGGCCAAGTCCAAATGGATTAGCAGGGGCAGGGACAAGGACATTTGTTTCATTATCTGTACAATTTGTTGCAGATAGTTAAACTGAGAAATGTGCTGGGCGGGCAAGACTAGACGAATAGAACATGACAACAATGTGACAAATTGAGGACAAACTGAAATGTTGATATCGACAGAAATAAAGAACAAGTTATTTGAAGTTGGCGAATTCAGTGTTGAATCTTCCGGCTGCAAGATGCCCAGACACAGAGTTAGAGAGTCAGAGAGTAAATCAGCGGGGAAACAGGCCCTTGGGCCCAACCTGCCAATGCTGACCAACATGCCCCATCTACACGAGTCGCACCTACACGTGTTTGGCCCATACCACTCCAAACGTGCCCGATCCATGTCCCTGCCGAATGTTTCTTAAACGTTGCCCTCAATCGTTTGTGTAAAAAAGTCAGCCTTCGGGTTCCTATTAAACCTTTCCCCCCACAACTTAAATCCCTGTTCTCTGGTTCTTGATGCCCCTGTTCTGGGCAAAGGACTGTGCATTTACCAGAACTATCTCTCACACGATCGTGTACATCCCTATAAAAGCGCCCCTCATCCTCGTGCGCTCCACAAAATAAAGCCATGACCCGCACATTTTCTCCCTATAGCTCAGGCCCTCGGGTCCTGGCAACAACTGTGTAAATCTTCTCTGCATTCTTTGAAGTTTGACAACATCTTTCCTATAACACGATGACCAAATCTGAACAAAGTACTCTAAAACTGGCTTCACCAACGTCTTATATAACCGCAACATGACCCAACTTCTATACTCGATATTCTGACTGATGGAGGCCAATGTACCAAAAGCCGTTTTGACCACCCTATCTACTTATGACGACAATTCTAAGGAACTATGTACCTGAACTCCTCGATCCCTCTGCTCTAAACCACGCCCCAGCGCATTCCCATTCAATGTGTAGGTCCTTCCTATGTTACATGCCCCAAAATGCAAGACCTCATGCTTCTCTGTATTAATTTCCATCAATTGGTTTTGAGGCCTCCAGTCAGAAAAGCGGGGTAAAGGAAAGAGCGTTCACGTCGCGGCTCTGCTTCCACCAATCTTTCCACCACCGGGCACAAGAAGCGACAAGACAGACACCATTGTATGCAGATGCTGGGAAGTGTGTTCAGCTCTGGCTGAACAACTTCTAATCTTGTGTGTGGACGATAAGAATAAGTCAGAATAACAAACTTCCACCGTCACCCTCTGCTTCATTCTATGAAGCTAATTTTCAATTCATTCAGCTATCCCTCCTTGGGTCCCATGTGAAAGAAGACACAATATACTGAGATGCTGCAGACTTGAAAATTGTGAAGGTGCTGGAATCTGAAGAAAACCCCCAGCCCGAAATGTCAGCTATCCATTCAAAAATGCCCGATCCGCTGAAGAGAGAGAGAGAGAGAGAGAGAGAGAGAGAGAGAGAGAGAGAGAGAGAGAGAGAGAGAGAGACAGAGAGAGACAGAGAGAGACACAGAGAGAGAGAGAGAGAGAGAGAGAGAGAGAGAGAGAGAGAGAGAGAGAGAGAGGGAGAGAGAGAGAGGAAGACAGAGATAAATTGACATAAAGATTTCTCTCTCTCTCTCTCTCTTTCTATAAGTCTGCGTGTGTGCTGAGAAGAATACAAAATAATCGATTGAAGTCTATCCACTGATACAATTGCTGGGACTATTGGAGTTACATTGCTCAACGTTAATTAATGAAACCGATACCAAAGGGATACATATTGTGAATATAGCAATATACGAAATGTACACGTGGTACCCAAACAACAACAAAAAACGGTTACAATGCTTAGGTCTGTTACAATACTTATCTTCAGCGGCGCTGCAATTCTGCCACTGGCCGTGTGCGCGATTTTGGCGGCTTTGAGAGGGGGGGGGGGGCAGGGTTAAAACGCGGGTTCCTCCTACCTTGTCCTGAATTATATTTCGTTGGAGTGCAAATTTTTGCTGAAGAATCGTTCCGATGGGCGTTTTGTGTATTTTTTATTTTTATTCGCCCGACAGGTTCAGCGCTGGAGTTATTTTAAAATCAGCTTCTAAAGCCGTCAACGCCGACAACGGGGACGGATATCACACACGGGACAGGTAAACGAAAGCAGTTTATTTTATGTATAAAAGTGCTTCTTAAGAGGCCTTTAATTCACATTTTAAAATGCGAAACGGTGATTCTTTTCCCCGAACTAACGGCAGTATTTTTCATGCCGATACGGGGTTAAATTCACCGCAAATCAACGTTCCAAATGATCGCGTTCCAGAAAAACCCACTCGCAAGATGATTTAAATGCACATTAATTTACAGGTTTTAAACATTAAATTCCTTCCATTTGGCCTGTAAATCCATGACAATGAGATTTAAAAATTATGTTATATTGTAAATTCTTGTGTGAATGTTATTTGGACACGTAGGCTATTTAAAATGTTAATCTATTCTTAAGAAATTGATAGATGTTTAGATCTAGTAATTGAATTTTGTAATTAGCTACAATTAGGTAACTAA
>JAXLNO010005126.1:0-2500 GCA_038087875.1 Malacoraja senta
CGACATATTATAGTGAAATTTCGAGATACTGTAGAACTGGAATATGTTATGAGCAAAATCAAATACGGTGTAAAACTGCGGCTGGACAAGGACACTATTAAGATATTCAGGGACTACCCGTATGAAATTGTGCAAAAAAGAAATAAATTTGATAAGGTTAAAGATCTTTTAAGAGGGAGAGAAGGGGTCAGATTTGGGGTTTTTTATCCCGCGAAAATGCGTATTTCCTTTAATGGTCTTGAAAAGTCATTTGTTAAGCCTGAAGACGCATTCAAATATGCCCAAACTATCGTTGAAAAACAGAAATGAAAGGGAGTTTTGGCAGATCCGAACCATTCTCAGCAATGTTTTGTCTGGGGATAGTTACACTGTTATCTTTGGAATGTTGAATCAAGGACATTTTCTGTTCAAAACGTGTAAACAACTGAACAGTTGGAATATAAATCAGAAAATAATTGCTTATTGATTAAAATATTATAACCAATTGTAAGAACTTATCCTATTAACAACTTAACAAGTTATGCAGGTTAGATTAGAATACTAACAAAAACAAAAAAAAATAATGAACTAACATACTAATATGAATTTTTAATAAATTGTAACCTTATCTATAAGCGGGAGGAGGGGATGAGAAACGAGCTCCTGGCTTATGTCCAGGAGCACGTCTCGTTAACCCCTTCAACCAACAGTTGATTCTTATTGAAATCAAAAATATTGGTTTAATAATTAAACTCCGATATATATATATGTTATAAGGAAATATCAGGGTAAAATTGTATTATATATCTGAATGTGAGGCCTCGTTTTAATATTTTAATATGTTATGATTAACTAAGAGAGCGGAGCTATTTGTGTAACAACGCAATGGAAGTCAAAACAAGGTTTTTTCCCACCTACAGGTGCGACACTCGCTACAGTGCCGACTATACCAGACACTGTAGCCTCACTTTTTTAGTTTTTTTTTACCACATAAAATCACTTGTTTGTGTTTTGTGTTTAGTGATAAGCGTAAAATGGACATACCAGCAAAATTTAATAATTCAAAAACTCCCCCAATACCTAAAGACCTGGGATATGGACGCACCACAAGATTCAAAGGTACTATAATTATTCAAAATGCATGACACCACACAAAAGAACCTAGGAGGAATCTCATTTTGTAGTTGGAATATAAGAGGTATTAACGAACCTATCAAAAGGGGTAAGATACTAGCTCAGCTAAAACTGTACAATTCTGACATTACCTTCCTACAAGAAACACACCTAAAACCTCAGGATCAAGTTAGGCTGAGGGCGAAATGGATAGGTCAAACATACCATTCTTCATTTACTTCAAAATCTAGAGGCACGTCAATTATCATAAGAAAAGGTATACCATTTAAAGCAAAGAATATTATAACAGATATAGAAGGGAGATACCTAATAGTTAATGGAGAAATCCATGACACTCCACTTACTTTGGTAAATATATATGCCCCTAACTTTGATAACCCCCACTTTTTCAATAAAATCTTCAATATAATTGCAGAGTCAAACTATCAAAATGGTATAATAGGCGGAGACTTTAACTGTGTTTTAGATCCGTACTTAGATAAATCAAGTCAAAAACAGAGAGGGAATATGAAATCGAAAACTGGGGAACTCCTCAATACCTATATAAATAACACTAATATAGCAGATGTTTGGAGAATTGTGAATCCAACTGGCAGGGAATATTCGTTTTACTCAATGGTACATAAGACATACTCACGTATAGACTACTTTCTGCTGGATACAAAATTAATCCCCCAAACATCTAATGCAATATACCATACAAATTCAATTTCAGACCATTCTCCACTAACTTTCTTTTTAAAACTGGAAGGATTGTCTAAGAATAAATCATTCTGGAGATTTAATTCTCAAATTTTAAAAGATCCACAAGCGAGTATATATTTAAAAGAACAAATGGAGGTCTTTTTTCAAACAAATGATACTTCAGATATATCGCCTACTTTACTTTGGGAATATTTTAAAGCATACATTAGGGGTATTATAATTTCATATCAAGCTTTTCAAAATAAAAAGAATAAGAATGAACAAAGACAGTTAGAAGAACTTATTAGACAAATGGATATAGATAATGCTAAAGATCCATCAATAGATAAACATAATAAAATAATAATTTTAAAATGTAAATTAAATAAATTATTATCTGCCAAACTTATAAGACTTTTTCAAATTACAAAACAAGAGCACTTTGAATTTGGGGATAAACCGCATAAACGTTTGGCTCGCCAGCTAAAAAAACGAGAAAAGGAACATACTATACCAAAGATCAAATCAGATAAAGGGGAATTATTAACAACACCGAAGGATATTAATAAAAGATTTGCGCAATTTTACGAGAATTTGTATACATCTAAAACGATAATTGATTCCAATAATATCACAAAGTTCTTGGATACCTGTAATCTTCCAAAGTTAGAGCTGAAGGAACAAGAGGAATTGGGTGCACAAA
>JAXLNO010005127.1:0-35968 GCA_038087875.1 Malacoraja senta
TTTTAATTTACAAAGCCCAAAACATCCCTGGCGACTGTGCCCCTTTAAAAGATAAATGGCAAATCCTGAACTGTTTGAAACATCCTAGCTGATTATGGCCATAAACTTGCTTGGCCCACAACCAGCAGGGCTATTTAATCATTTTAGCCTGGAGAAAGAAAGGGTGTGACTATGTTTATGCTAAGGCCTGCTGATCACACTAAGCCTTCTTAATTGTCTTCAACATAAATGACAGGAGAGCCTCATTTCTCCAGAACCCTCCACTGCTCCGCTGAACATCCTGTACTCTCTCTTTGACATGTTACTGTGAAAAGCAGCCATTAGCGTGGAAAGAGTACAGATCACACTTTAAATGCTGAGGCACCAACTATTCACTGGATCTATCAATGTCGTGAAGAACACAATAGAGGGCAATAGATCCAGGTCTGCCAAAGACAAAAAGACAGCTTGGTTAGAAGGCAGTGCAGTCAGGAGGAAAATGCTATAAGAATTTAGTAGATTGATTGATCGGCAAAACTATGGCTGATGTGCTCCAATGTAAGGATTGAAACACAGTCCTTTGAATGAAACTAAAAATAAATAAATATGAGTGTTTTAGAAATTGGATCCCCCATAAGGGCTTATTTTAATATAACACATTTGAAAACCGATTTCACTGAGAACATTGGGATTACAAACATTTTACATTACAGCCATATCTCAACGAGTGGGAAATTCACCTGGACCCTTCTTTTCATGAACTATCCACGTAATCCTGACATGATTTACATATCAAGGCACGTTGGGATGATGCCAAACATACTGTAAAAGCAACGACATAATGATTTGCACATGGAAGCACGCACAGAAACAGATTCTGTGTAGTTCCTATCATAAAAACATAGAAAATAGGTGCAGGAAGAGGCCATTCGGCCCTTCAAGCCAGCACCACCATTCATTGCGATCATGGCTGATCATCCCCAATCAATAACCCGTGCCTGCCTTCTCCCATGTCCCTTGATTCCACCAGCCCCTAGACCTCTATCTAACTCTCTGTTAAATCCATCCAGTGATTTGGCCTCCACTGCCCTCTGTGGCAGGGAATTCCACAAATTCACAACTCTCTGGGTGAAAAGTTTTTTTCTCACCTCAGTCCTAAATGGCCTCCCCTTTATTCTAAGACTGTTGCCCCTGGTTCTGGATTCGCCCAACACTGGGAACATTTTTCCTGCATCTAGTGTGTCCAGTCCTTTTATAATGTTATATGTTTCTATAAGACATCCCCTCATCCTTCTAAACTCCAGTGAATATGAGCCTAGTCTTTTCAATGTTTCCTCATATGACAGTCCCGCCATCACCGGGGATCAATCTCGTGAACCTACGCTGCACTGCCTCAATCACAAGGATGTCCTTCCTCAAATTAGGAGACCAAAACTGTACACAATACTCCAGATGTGGTCTCACCAGAGCCCTATACAACTGCAGTAGGACCTCGCTATTCCTATACTGAATCCTATATCGGGTGTCAAAGAGCACGGAAACAGGCCCTTCAGCCCAACTAGACCATGCTGACCAAGATGCCTGCATTTAGTCCATATCCCTCTAAACCTTTCCTTTCATGTACCTATCCAAATGTCTTTTAAGTGTTAATAAGCAGAGCTCCATGGAAAACCTATACATAGAGTCATACGGTCATACCCTTCGACTCAACTTACCCACACTGACAAACATGTCCCATCTACACTTGTCCCACCTGCCTGCATTTGGCCCATATCCCTCTAAACCTGTCCTATTGTTGCACCTGTCCAAATGTTTCTTAAATGTTGCAATACTACCTGCCTCAACTCATTCCATACACACCCACCACCCTCGGTGTGAAAAAGCTACCCCTCTAGTCCCACCTGCCCGCACTTGGCCCAAAATCCTCTAACCCTAACCTATCCATATATCTGTCCAAATGTCTCTTAAATGTTATGATAGTACCTGCCTCAACTATCTCCTCTGGCAACTTGTTCCATTTACCCACCACCCTTTGCGTAGAAAAGTCACCCCTCAGGTTCCTATTAAAACTTTCCCCCCTCACCTTAAACCTATGTCCTCTGGTTCTCGATTCCCCTACTCTGGGCAAGAGACTCTGTGCGTCTACCCGATCTATTCCTGTCATTATTTTGTACACCCCTATAAGATTCCCCCTCATCCTCCTGCGCTCCAAGGAATAGTCGTAGCCTGCTCAACCTCTCCCTATTGCTCAAACCCTCGAGTCCTGGCAACATTATCATAAAACTTCTCTGCACCCTTTCCAGCTTGGCAACATCTTTCCTGTAACATGGTGCCCAGAACTGAACACAATACTCGATGCGTGATGGACCATGAAGTAATCTCACCATGGCAGTCATAGACCAGGTGCTTAGAAAGTAGTCATGGAGGTGAAGAGATGTCCAGAGGAGTGGGGCAGTGGGATCTACTGTGCATCGATACACCACATGTGAGGTAATCGAGCTTCATGCCACAAATGCCCTCGTGCCTTGTCAAGGTGTGGGTTGATCAATTATAACATTTTAAGCATTTTCCAAATCACCAGTTCCTCAAATGGTTAAGGAACAGAGTTGTTTTATTGATTCACTACGGATGACAGTTATCGTCATCATCTCAATATGCGAAGAAAAAGACGCAAAAAACCCAAGGAGATGCAACACTTGCCTTGAGAAAGATCCGTCAGTCAGACAGAGAACTACAACATGTCTCAGTGCCAGTCCTGGGCAGCAAATGCTTTCCTTCAGACTGAAGAAGGGTCCCGACCCAAATGTCTGTCCATTCTCATCACAGAAGCTGCCTAAACCCGTTAACTTCTTCCAGCACTTTGTATTTTGCTCAAGGTTCCAGCATCTGCAGTTTCTCGTGTCTCCAAAGGTTTTCCTTCTCTTGGTCTTTTTTCTTGAGGCACCTTGAGATGAATCCATGTCAAAGAGCTGTTAGTTAGCTATTTGCTGGGTATCTACGTGCATAAGAAAATATAGGAGCAAATCATTTGACCCATATGCCATTTGTGTTATTTATTTAAATCGTGGTTCTTTTTTTTTTACCTTAGCACCACTTTCTGGGTTTAAGGGAATCAGGGAAGATGGGATATGAACAAATAAAAATCTATTCTTCATTTTAAACATATTCAGTGATTGATTAGAGATTGGTTGGAGAATTCCAGATAGTGACTGCCTGCTGGGTGAATTTCTGCCCTTGAATGCCCAACTCCGTATCCTGCAACCAGGACCCTTGATTCCCAGGACCCCAGCCTGGAAAAACATGAAGTCCATCAAGCCCCTGAAGAAATTTATATATTTCGATTAAATCACCTTATGGCGAATAAACGAGCCCACGGGTGGTGAAAACAAAGAGAACTTTATTGCTCAGGTAAAAAGATCAACACACATGGGGGAGGGCTGACCCAGGTCTCCATACATACTAGGGCACACCCCTAAACCTTGTGACAACTGCTTCCGCCATTACCCAGTCACGTGACCCTACCCCCAACTGCCAAGGGGTCGCATACAGGTGGCCTAACCACCGGGTGGTGCCACAACCTCTCATTCTTCTAAACAATAGAAAGGATAGGCCTAGTTTCTACAAGAGCAGCCACGTACTCTTATTCTTAATACTGCCTTATTCAGTAATTCTGTTATCGCACATTATCTTCATTTTACTATTCAGATTGCACTGCAATCTTGACACCATTCTTCTGTCTTGCATTCATTGTTGTATTTATTGTTGAACTTATTGAATTTATTGTTGGCTCTGTGAACTCTGTACAAATGAGGAATTTCTCCGGGTGGGAAGCGGCCGTTCCAGACACTCCAAGCCTCTGAGAGGTGTTCTCCCGACGCTGGAGCTCCATCACCCGGCGAGAGGGCCTGTAACATCGGGCCCCCGTCGCGGCGACTGTGGAGGCCTCAATAGGCCCGACCATGGGTTAACAAGAGGAAGAGGACTGGACTTTGTTGCCTTCCCTCACAGTGGGAACCATTGTGGGGGGATGTTTTTATGTTCAATGTTAAATTCTTGAATGTTGTGTTTTATTTTTATTGGTGTGCTGCAAATGGCAACTCAAATTTCACTACACCAATTGGTGAAGGTGACAATAAATGTCCTTTGTCCTTTATATCTCAATAAACTAATCCAAATCTGAATGTGAAACAGGCCATAGGTCACTCTCCCAAGCATGGACTTGCAAGAAGAGGCAACACAACTCGGTCACCACTAAACTGTCATGGGCTGGGATGAAGACCACATGACTAACTACCGCCCAGAACTGTGCTTCGCATTACGGGGTCCCAGTCTGTATTCCTCAATGCCCATGAAGATCTCTGAATATCCCCAGGATTCCCACAGTATACTCCCCTGAAACTACGCTGTACTGCCCTGTAAGTCCCACCGCACCCGATTAATTCCACTGTACATCCCCTGAAGTCGCATTGTACAAACACTGGAGTCAAGTCAAGTCAAGTCAAGTCAAGTCAAGTGAGTTTATTGTGATGTGTCCAAGACAGGACAATGACATTCTTGCTAGCTGCAGCACAACAGAATATTGTAAGCATGAATGCAGAACAGATCAGTGTGTCTATATAGCATAGACCATATATGCACATAAATAAACAGATAAAGTGCAATAGGCTGTTATAGTTCAGAGTTTGTTTGACGGCGAGTTTAATAGCCTGATTGCTGTGGGGAAGTAGCTGTTCCTGAACCTGGATGTACCAGATTTCAGGCTCCTGTACCTTCTACCTGATGGCAGCGAAGAGATGAGTGTGTGGCCAGGATGGTTTGGGTCCTTGATGATGTTGGCAGCCCCACTGTAAATCCCACAAAGACCCCTGCTGCATCCTGTGGAGTTCCACCACACACAGCTAGTCAGTGCATCCCTCCACACATAGAAACATAGAAAATAGATGCAGGGGTAGGCCATTCGGCCCTTCGAGTCAGCGCCACCATCCAATATGATCATGCCGGATCATCCAAAATCAGTAACCCGTTCCTGCTTTCTCCCCATACCCATTGATTCCGTTAGCCCTAAGAGCCCTAAGAGTAGCAATGTTACAAAATTTTGAGATTTAAAAAATAAAGTCTGCAATTTATCCCATCAGATAAAGCATAAAAAGAAGTTTAATTTGACACTTAATTCACTTTCATATCTTCAGTATTAAAAAAGTTATGGCCATTATCATACTCAGAAATTAGCATCTAGTTCCCTATTGCTTTTCCATTGACTTAACACAAAAAGCTGTGATCGAGGACAGTTAAAAGCCCATAACTTTCTTAAAAATTATGGTAACTGAAAGAAATTTTCAGGTATTATAGATTGAAGCATTCTGAAACAAATATGAAACAATCTTACTTCGAAGACATGAAAGTAAAGCATATAATTAGTTAGTTACCTAATTGTAGCTAATTACAAAATTCAATTACTAGATCTAAACATCTATCAATTTCTTAAGAATAGATTAACATTTTTAAATAGCCTAAGTGTCCAAATAACATTCACACAATAATTCACAATATAACATAATTTTTTAAATCTAATTTTCATGAATTTACAGGCAAATGGAAGGAATTGAATGTTTAATACCTGTAAATTAATGGGGATTTAATTCATCTTGCGAGTGAGAATTTCTGGAACGCGATCTTTTGGAACGTTCATTTGTGGTGAATTTAACCCCGTATTGGCATGAAAAATACTGCCGTTAATTCGGGGAATAAAATCACCGTGTCGCATGACAAAATGTGAATTAAAGGCTTCTTAAGAAGCACTTTTATACATTTAAAGAAAGCACTTTCGTTTACCTGTCCATTGTGTGAAATCCGTCCCCGTTATCGGCGTTGACGCTTCAGGAGCTGCTTTTAAAATGACTGTAGCGCTGACATTGACGATTTAATAATTAAAAAAAATTCACAATACGCCGGTAGGAACGATTTTGTCATCGAAGTTTTGTACTCCAACAAAATATTTCCAGGACAAGGAAGGAGAAACCGCGTTTTAACCCCGCCCCCCCCTTAAAGGCGCCAAAATCGCGCACACGGCCAGTGGCAGAATTACAGCGCGACTGAAGGTAAGTTTTGTAACATACCTACTAAGAGCCCTAACTCTCTCTTGAAAACATCCAGTGAATAAGCCTCCACTGCCTTCTGTGCCAGAGAATTCCACAGATTCACAACTCTCTGAGTGAAAACGTTTTTCCTGATCTTAGTCCTAAATGGCCTACCCCTTATTCTTAAACTGTGTCCCCTGGTTCTGGACTCCCCAAAACCAGGAACACTTTTTCCTGCATCTAGCCTGTCCAATCCCTTAAGAATTGTATGTGTGATCTACTGTGTATTCGTGGACTTCCATTGCACATCCACAGGAGTTCCAAAATTCATCCTGGTATTGTCATCTTGGATATGACATTTTACAAAATTAACCTCTGGAATATCACCCTAACAAAATTTAAGGACACGGTGACAGACAGAGGGAATAAGGGAGTATGTCCCGAGTCTGGAAATAATTTTTGATAGCTATTGTGCAATATGTTAAGCCTCAAGTATCAAATTCCTCTCCCTAGTATTTTAGTGTGAGCTCTAACCCACTGAGCGGAGAGTGAAATTTAATACTGAATATTGAGTGCTGATATGATAAAATCACTAACCCTAATTCCTGACATTATTCTGGGCCCTATCCCGTTTGTTTAACTTCCCAAGGAGAGTTTATGAATAACCACAGGGAAAGCATCCAAAAATATTAAACCATGTGAAATTTCTCCTTGACCCTCACTTCACTCCTTCTCCCATCCTTCAGTAATCCTGCGAATCTACAGGGTAGCAAATTATTAAAATCTACATTGCTGAAACCTGACAGGTTGCATTCCTTAGATGGCTGTTCCATGGTTTCAGCAGCATAGGAGCTCAAGTGCTCCGAAAACTATTTGATCATTTCTGTCCAAACGTATCCTTGCAACGACATTGTTCATAACATATTGCGTTGTCAGTTCAAGCAGTTGATCTACACAGTGTTACTGTATTTTTCTGACAATCCACTGCATAAATCTAGTACTCTGGGAAAATCATGTTCAATCTCATACTGTGTAGGAAGGAACTGCAGATGCTGGTGTAAACTGAAGATAGACACAAAAAGCTGGAGTAACTCAGCGGGACAGGCGGCATCTCAGGAGAGTAGGAATGGAAAGTGGAATGGGTGACGTTTCGGGTCGGGACCCTCTGTCTGAAGAAGGGTCGTCCTGCAACGTCACCCATTCCTTCTCTCCAGAGATGCCGCCTGTCCCGCTGAGTTACTCCAGCTTTTTGTGTCTATCTTGCAACTTATTCATTTCACTCAGCAACTTTGAATTCTGCACTTAAGCCTAGGTAACAGTATGCTTTCAGCATTTCTGTCAAGAGCATAATAACCTTTATGGTAATATTTTTTAAAATTTTAAATATTAAGTGAAAAAACCACTCTTAATATTTCTTCTGGCCTCGCTCCAACGTGCAAATGTGGCTTTCGTGATAGCTCAAAACTGCACCCGACCTCCAAATATTTACAAATACTGTAAAAGATTAGGTTAATCGTGAAGCTGATTGGAAACAAGTTACAGCACAGCACTGTACTCAACTCACTTTCTTTTGCCAGTTTTGATTAGCTGGGCACTTCACGTTGACAATCATTTTGTCTTCCCTTCCCCACTTTGGCCAGTTCATGCTTGTCATGTGCTTACATGTTTAGTGCGTGACTATACATTGATCAGCATGAATGATGATCTGCCTCATTGAGTTTGTCCAGTGCGTGAGGCATTCTGGCAAAGAAAGTAGTTACCAGCAATAATTCCCAAACTGCTTTTACTTTACTTTAGAGATACAGTGTAGAAACAGGCCCTTCGGCCCACCGAGTCCGTGCCTACCAGCAATCACCCGTTCATTAGTTCACTAGTTCTATCCTATACACTAGAGACAACTTACAATTTACAGAAGCCAATTAAGGTCATAAGGTCATGAGGTCTTAAGTGATAGGAATAGAATTAGACCATTCGGCCCATCAAGTCTACTCCGCCATTCAATCGTGGCTGATCTATCTCTCTCCTAACCCCATTCTCCTGCCTTCTCCCCATAAACTCTGACACCTGTACTAATCAAGAATCTATCTATCTCTGCCTTAAAAATATCCACTGACAGCCTCCACAGCCTTCGGTGGCAAAGAATTCCACAAATTCACCACCCTCTGACTAAAACAATTTCTCCTCAACTCCTTCCTAAAAGAACGTCCTTTAATTCTGAGGCTATGAAGTCTAACCCGAGACTCTTCCACTAGTGGAAACATCCTCACCACATCCACTCTATCCAAGCCTTTCACTACTCTGTATGTTTCAATAAGGTCCCCCCACATTAACCTACAAACCTGCAGGTCTCTGAGATGTGGCAAGAAACCGGAACAACCAGAGAAAACCCACGCGGTCACACGGAGAACGTGCAAACTCCACACTGACAGCACCCGAGGTCAGGATCGAACCTTGGTCCTTTGTACTGTGAGTCAGAGACTCTACCACTGCGCCACTGTGCTGCACTGTGCTGTGTTAGTCTCAGCTGGGGGATAGACAAGGCTGAATCAACCAGGAACCCTGGCCCTAATCATTCTCACAGGACCCTTTGCTGGAAGTACTCACATGCAATTGACTAGTGAAGCTGCCAGCAAGGTCTTGACTTGTGAAAAGGATTATTTGGAGAAAGGAATTGACCCTAAAGCACGATGTTGAAATACTCACCCTCTCAATCCAATGATGTGAGTCATAAACTAGCAGAGAGTGAAATAACATTGCAAACAGTCAGAGATTCTTTATTGTAGCTATTGTTAACCCACATAAATGTTTTCATATTTGAAATGCACTCGTCCAATTAATTTGCAGACAGTATTCCAACAAGAGGGGCAGCACGGTGGTGCAGGGGTAGAGTTGTTGCCTTACAGCGCCAGCAAACTGGGTTCGATCCTGACTATGGGTGCTTGGCTATGCAGAGTTTGTATGTTCTCCCCATGGCCAGTGTGGGTTTTCTCCTGGATCTCCGGTTTACTCCCACACTCTAAAGACATACAGGTCTGCAGGTTAATTGGCTTGGTATCATTGTAAAATGTGTCCCTAGTGTATGTAGGATAGTGTAAGTGTGCGGGAATCTTTGGTCGGCATGGTGGGCTGAAGGGCCTGTTTCCGCGCTGTATCTCTAAACTAAACTAAACTAAACCAAAGAGGGAGCATCATAGACTCACAGTGCCAGACATTCCGTGCTGTATGACTATGACTTGGTGATGGTCTGGTCAGTGTTGATTAGGTGGGTCAAAGGGCCTGTTTCCATGCTGTGTAGAGTCATAGAGCCATACAGCATTGGAACAAGCCCATCACCCTACTTCACCATGGCAATCAAGATGTCCCATCTACGCTAGTACCACCTATCCGTGTTTGGCATATATCCTTCTAAACCTTTTATCGGTATATATCTGTCCAAATATATTTTAATTGCTGTTGTGGTACCTGCCTCAACTACCTCCTCTGACGGAGTGTTCCATATACCCACCACCCTCTGTGGGAAAAAATTGTCCCTCAGGTTCTTATGAAATCTTTCTCACCTTTAGCCAATGTCCTCTGATTCTTGATTCTCTTACTCTGGGTAAAAGACTGTATTCACCCTATCTAATCTGCTTATGATTCCATACACCTCTATAAGATCACCCCTTAGTCTCCTGCACTCCAGGACATAAAGTTCCAGCCTGCCCAATCTCTCCCAATAACCCAGGCCCTCCAGTAATGGTAACATCCTCATAAAACTTCTCAATGCACTCTTTCCAGCTTAATAACATCCTTCCTATGGCAGAGTGGTCTTAACTGAACACAATAGTCCAAATGCAGCTTCACCAATGTGTTGTACAAGTGCAACATAACAACTTCTATATTCAATGCCCTGACTATTGAAGATCAATGTACCAAAAGCCTCC
Organism: Malacoraja senta; assembly: GCA_038087875.1. Lineage (NCBI taxonomy): Eukaryota > Metazoa > Chordata > Chondrichthyes > Rajiformes > Rajidae > Malacoraja > Malacoraja senta. The sequence goes on from JAXLNO010005127.1 coordinate 9,980, forward strand.
TTGACCGCCCTATCTGCTTGTGGCATTACTTTCAGGGAACTATATATCTTGACTCCTAGATACCTCTGCTTTACCATACTACCCAGAACCCTACCATACAGATACCAGATCCTGCCCTGGTTTGACTTCCAATATAGCAACACCTCATGCTTATCTGCACTAAACACCATTAGCCATTCGTCAGCCCACTTGCTCAGGATCTTGCTGTAACTTTGATAACCATCCACACTATCCACGATACCACCCACTGTAATGTCATCTGCAAACTTACTAATCATGCCTTGTACATTCTCATCCAAATCGTTGCTATAAACCATAAACTGCAATGGGCCCAGCACCGATCCATGTGGCACACCACTGGCCTCTAGTCCGATCAAACAACCTTCCACCATCACCCACTGCTGCTTTCCATAAAAGCCAATTCTCTTAGACTTAGATTCCTTTATTGTCATTCAGACCTTTAGGTCTGAACGAAATTTCGTTGCCTGCAGTCATACATATAATAAATAACAAAACACACAATAAACACAAATTAACATCCACCACAGTGAGTTCACCAGGCACCTCCTCACTGTGATGGAGGCAAAAGTCTTAAAGTCTCTCTCTATCCAGTTGCCTCCCTTTCTCTTTATTCCACATGATCTAACCTTCCAGCCTACCAGGCAGCTTATCAAAGGTCTTGTTGAGCTCCGTATAGACAACGTTTACACCTTTCACCCTATTTGTTTACTTCTTCAAAAGATTCAATCAGATTTATAGGACACTGTTTCCCATGTACAAAACCATGCTGACTACCCCTAATCAGCCCCCGTCCATCAAAATGCATATATACCTTATCCCTCAGAATCCTCTCCAGTAACTTGTCTTTCTCGTTCAATAAAACACAACAGAGCCAAACATGAAGTGCTAGAGTAACCAAATGTTCAGCATTGACATTGTGGGTCAAAGGGCCTGTTCCTCTGCTGTACTGTTCAATGTTCTGTTTTGGCTACAATTTCCCACCTATAGGATTATTAGAAGATGAACAAATTGAATGAGAAGTTGGTCTGCCGATGGAAGTGACTCAGCCAACTTCAGTGTCCAGTGGAGATCCAAAGATCTCTGCTATTTTTAAAGATTTAGGAGTCAACCTATAGTGTCAAACACAAAAGATGATCATTAGGAAGAAAATACATTAGATGGCAAATGCTTTGAATGTACTCATTTGCCCAGAGGATAATTCCAAACATGCCATTGACTGTGGCTCAGGGCCGTCTCAGTGGCACAGCGGTAGACTTGCTGCCTTACAGCACCAGAGACTCCTGTACAGAGTTTGTATGTTCTCTCTGTGATCGCGTGGGTTTTCTGCGGCTGCTCCGGTTTCCTCCCACAATCCAAAGACGTACAGGTTTCAATGTTAATTGGCTTTGGTAAAATTGTAAATTGCCGCTGGTGTGTAAGATAGGGCTAATGCATGGGTGATTGTTCGGTTTGGCTGAAGGCATGGACTCAGTTTTGTTGAAGGGCCTGTTTCCGCGCTGTATGTCTAAAAGTTAAAAAAAAGGAACTGAATTGCTCCTCGGTTGGTCATTCTCCCCTATCTGTCTCAATAACTACCACAAATCAGACATAAAGAAGGGTAAATCTTAACCCATGAACCATGCCTGTCACTGCTGAAGATTCAGCGAATGGTCTCATTCAACAGCTTAGTTCAGGAATTCCAGTAAGTTTACAGTGACTTGCAAAAGTATTCATACCCCTTGAACTTTTCCACATTTTGTCACGTTACAACCACAAACGTAAATGTATTTTATTGGGATTTTATGTGATAGACCAACACAAAGTGGCGCATAATTGTGAAGTGGAAGGAAAATGATACATGGTTTTCAAATTTTTTTACAAATAAAAAATTGAAAAGTGTCGCGTGCAAAAGTATTCAGCCCCATTTACTCTCATACCCCTAAATAAAATCCAGTGCAACCAATTGCCTTCAGAAGTCACCTAATTAGTAAATAGAGTCCACTTGTGTGTAATCTAATCTCAGTATAAATACAGCTGTTCTGTGAAGGCCTCAGAGGTTTGTTAGAGAACATTAGTGAACAAACAGCATCATGAAGCCCAAGGAACACAACAGACAGGTCAGGGATAAAGTTGTGGAGAAGTTTAAAGCAGGGTTAGGTTATAAAAAAATATCCCAAGCTTTGAACATCTCACGGAGCACTGTTCAATCCATCATCCGAAAATGGAAAGAGTATGGCACAACGGCAAACCTACCAAGACATGGCCGTCCACCTAAACTGACAGGCCGGGCAAGGAGAGCATTGATCAGAGAAGCAGCCAAGAGGCCCATGGTAACTCTGGAGGAGCTGCAGAGATCCACAGCTCAGGTGGGAGAATCTGTCCACAGGATAACTATTAGTCGTGCACTCCACAAATCGGGCCTTTATGTGGCAAGAGTGGCAAGAAGAAAGCCATTGTTGAAAAAAAGTTATAAGAAGTCCCGTTTGCAGTTTGCCACAAGCCATGTGGGGGACACAGCAAACATGTGGAGGAAGGTGCTCTGGTCAGATGAGACCAAAATTGAAGTTTTTGGCCAAAATTCAAAACGCTATGTGTGGCGGAAACCTAACACTGCACATCACCCTGAACACACCATCCCCACTGTGAAACATGGTGGTGGCAGCATCATGCTGTGGGGATGCTTTTCTTCAGCAGGGACAGGGAAGCTGGTCAGAGTTGATGGGAAGATGGATGGAGCCAAATACAGGGCAATCTTGGAAGAAAACCTGTTAGAGTCTGCAAAAGACTTGAGACTGGGGCGGAGGTTCACCTTCCAGCAGGACAATGACCCTAAACATACAGCCAGAGCTACAATGGAATGGTTTAGATCAAAGCATATTCATGTGTTAGAATGGCCCAGTCAAAGTCCAGACAAAAAACATAAGCACAATCCTGTAACATAGTAAGCACATGTACCGAAGACGAACCAGTCAGTAAGTGGGTAGCCCCGCGCGAACAAGGCAAGGGACCTACCAGGTCTACATGGATGTGCAGGAACCGGCCGTCCGGGACGGCGAAATCCTGGACCGGCGGGTGTACATGTCTCTGCACTTTGGAGGTCTGGCATAGGATGCAGGAACGGGCCCATGCAGCGACCTGCTTCCTTAACCCGTGCCAAACGAACTTCGCCGCGACCAAGGCAGAGGTGGCGCGGATGGACGGGTGCGCTAGGCTTCAGATGGTGTCGAAAATCCGACGACGCCAAACGACCGGGACAATTGGACAGGCTTTACCGGTGGAAATATCACAAAGGACTTGCACGCCGGAGTTGCCGCAAGGCACTTTGACCAGCTTCAGTCCTGATTCAGCATTGCGATAAATCTGCGTTGGGCGGCTGCAAGCTCCTCGTAATCGACGCCGAGACTAAGCTCAGAAACTTCGGGCAGCGCTGGATGGGACAATGCGTCGGCCACGACATTCGGCTTTCCTGCCACATGCCGAATATCAGATGTGAATTCGGAAATGTAGGTGAGGTGCCGTTGCTGTCTGGCAGACCAAGGGTCAGAAACCTTGGACAAGGCGAAAGTTAACGGCTTGTGGTCGGTGAATGCAGTGAAAGCGCACCCCTCCAGGAAATATCGAAAATGACGGATTGCTAGGTAAAGCGCAAGGAGCTCCCTGTCGAAAGCGCTGTATTTAACTTCGGGGGCTCGCAGTTGCCTGCTGAAAAATGCCAGTGGCACCCAGCGATTACCTGCCCGCTGCTCGAGGATGGCGCCTACCGTGACGTTGGAGGCTTCCATGGTGAGGGCCGTTTGGGCTGAAGCCCTAGGGTGTACCAGCATAGTGGCGTTGGCCACCTCGAACGCCTTCTGTGCCTTTTCAGACCAGACCAGGTCCTTGGGCTTACCGGCCAGGCATTGGAACAACGGCCGCATGATGGCGGCTGCCGACGGGACGAATCAGTGATAAAAGTTAACCATCCCGATAAACTCCTGCAGACCCTTGACCGATAATGGCCTGGGGAAATGATGGATAGCGTCGACTTTCCTGGGCAGTGGTTGCGCTCCCTGAGAGGTGATGCTATGCCCTATGAACGAGATAGAGCGCAGCACGAACTGGCACTTCTTGGGGTTGATCACCAACCCGTGTTTGTGCAGCCGTTCGATAAGTAGGCGGAGGTGCTTGGTATTCTCTGCCTGCGAGCGGCTGGCTACCAGGATGTTATCTAGGTAGATGAAAATAAACGGCAAACCCCGGCCGACCTGATCCATTAGCCTCTGGAACGCCTGAGCTGCGTTCTTCAAGCCAAAAGGCATTCTGAGCCACTCGAAAAGGCCGAAAGGGGTAATGGTGGCCGTTTTAGGGACGTCGTCGGGGTGGACTGGGATTTGATTATACCCGCGGATAAGGTCGACATTCGAGAAGATGGTCGCACCTTCCAGATGGGCCGAGAAATCCTGGATGGTCGGCTGTAGTTACTGCGTTCAAACGCCTGTAATCACCGCAAGGTCTCCAGCCCCCGGATGCTTTGGGCACCATGTGTAATGGGGAAGCCCAAGGGCTATCCGACCGCCGGACAATCCCCATGTCCTCCATAAGTTGGAACTCGTCCCGCGCGATGCGCAGTTTATCGGGCGGGAGACGGCGGGAGACGGCGCGCGCGGGCGTGCACCGGCGGACCCTCGGTGGGAATGTGATGGACCACGCCATGACGGGGCACGGCCCCATCGAACCGGGACGTGAGCAACCCTGTAAAGTCGGCGAGCAGGGCTGTGAAAGGTTGCTGAATCTCAGCTACCTCGGCGAGTTGCTGCAGGGGCGTTGACGGGTTGCGCGGCCTTGTAGGGCGTGGTCCCGGTGCAGGGATCATGCGACCACCCCGTACATCTACTAACAGGGAGAACGCGCGCAAGAAATCGCCCCCCTGGGTCGGTTGGGCGACGTCAGCAACGATAAACTTCCACCTGTACTGGTGGGAGTTGAAATTTAGTTTCGCGGTCCGCGTGCCATAGGTGAGAATATCGCTCCCGTTAACGGCCGAGAGGACAGGTCCCACCTTACCAGCACGAACGTCTCGGGAGCTTGGAGGCAGGATACTGGAATGGGCACCGGAGTCCACCAGGAAACGGTGGCTGGAATGGCGATCACGGACGAAGAGGCGTACGTTGGGGCCGATCGCGTTCGCCTCTATGGACGATCGGCCTGGGCGTTTCCCGGAAACGAACAAGGGCTCCGACATCTTCGGGCTCCTGTTCCGTATCGTTGGTGGTAGTAGCACCATCTGCGTTGGCTGTAGACCACTGGCCGCGGCGATTCGTCTTCGACGCTGGGCTGGGTCTCTTCTTCTTCCCGATGTCGGTTCGGCTGCACCCGTTGCGTGACCATGGGGCGGGCGACGGTATGTACGTCCCGCCGTCTGAGCACCCACAGCTCGTCGGCTCTTTCTGCGAGCCGCTGCGGGTCGCTGAAATCGGCTCCTGCTGGCATTAGCTGCACTTCGTCGGGCATCTGCTCTAAGAATGCCTGTTCAAAAAGCAAGCAGGGGTGGTGCCCGTCCATCAGGGCCAACATCTTTGCCATGATTGTCGATGGCCTTCGGTCGCCGATGCAGTCCATATGTAGCAGTCTTTCCACCCTGTCTATACGGGTAAGACCGTAGGCGTGAAATAACAGGGCTTTCAACCCTTCGTACTTGCCGCTGGACGGAGATTTTCTGATAAATGGCAACAGCCTCGAGGCACAGTCCTGTGGTAATGCTCCTACCACATGGAAATACATGGTGTCGTCATGATCGATGCGATGTAGATGAAACTGTGCCTCCACATGGGCGAACCACACCTGAGGTTGATCAGGCCAAAAGGCTGGCAGTTTGAAGGCCGGTGAGCCCTGCCTCGTGCTGGCTGATTCTGCGGGAAGACCTTCTTCTTGCATAATTCTGTTGTCTAACGACGGCTAGAAAGGTTGGTGGATGGCTGTTTGTCAGGTTGGAGGCCGGTGACTAGTGGGGTGCCTCAGGGGTCTGTGTTGGGTCCACTGTTGTTTGTCATGTACATCAATGATCTGGATGAAGGTGTGGAAAATTGGATTAGTAAGTATGCAGATGATACTAAGATAGGTGGTGTTGTGGATAATGAAGTAGATTTTCAAAGTCTACAGAGAGATTTAGGCCATTTGGAAGAGTGGGCTGAAAGATGGCAGATGGAGTTTAATGCTGACAAATGTGAGGTGCTACATCTCGGCAGGACAAATCAAAATAGGACGTACACGGTAAATGGTAGCGAATTGAGGAATGCAGTTGAACAGAGGGATCTAGGAATAACTGTGCATAGTTCCCTGAAGGTGGAATCTCATGTAGATAGGGTGGTAAAGAAAGCTTTTAGTGTGCTGGCCTTTATAAATCAGAGCATTGAATATAGAAGTTGGGATGTAATGTTAAAATTGTACAAGGCATTGGTGAGGCCAATTCTGGAGTATGGAGTACAATTTTGGTCGCCTAATTATAGGAAGGATGTCAACAAAATAGAGAGAGTACAGAGGAGATTTACTAGAATGTTGCCTGGGTTTCAGCAACTAAGTTACAGAGAAAGGTTGAACAAGTTAGGTCTTTATTCTTTGGAGCGCAGAAGGTTAAGAGGGGACTTGATAGAGGTCTTTAAAATTATGAGCGGGTTAGACAGAGTGGACGTGGATAAGCTTTTCCCATTGAGAGTAGGGAAGATTCAAACAAGGGGACATGACTTGAGAATTAAGGGACAGAAGTTTAGGGGGAACATTAGGGGGAACTTCTTTACTCAGAGAGTGGTAGCTGTGTGGAATGAGCTTCCAGTGGAAGTGGTGGAGGCAGGTTCGATGTTATCCTTTAAAAATAGATTGGATGAGTATATGGACGGGAAAGGAATGGAGGGTTATGGTCTGAGTGCAGGTAGATGGGACTAGGGGGAAGTATTTATTTTTAATTTAAAAAAAAAAATTAAAAAAAATGTTCGGCACGGACTTGAAGGGCCGAGATGGCCTGTTTCCGTGCTGTTATGGTTATATGGTTATATATGGTTATATGGTCACCAATTTAGTGGTCTGATAAACGACTCCTGGAGTTTTCAACAATACTTTATTCGAAAGTTCAAGTTGCAGCATACAGGTTTAACAGACACGTCTGGCCACATCGGTGGCCAGCGCTGAATTAACGCACGCAAGGGAAAAACCGCGCGAAAACAACAGCCCCTCCCGAGTCACGTGACCGCGGCTTCCGAACGCCGGGTTCGATATCTGCGTGCGCTAGCAGGCGCCGCTACAAGGTAACTGATAGCCACTTATCGAATACAGGTCTCATTTCCCTCCATGGTCTTGATTTTGCCCTTCTGTGATCTCCACCATTACTTTAAAACTTGAGGGTATCTATGTTCTCCAGCTGGGACCTCGGGAAGTGGGACTTCTGCTGGCATGATCCGGGAACTGCAGCTCCAAAACTCTGTTTCTTTGACTTGCATGGATAGGACAGGTTTAGAGGGATATGGGCCAAACGCAAGTAGGCGGGACTAGTGTAGTTGGGACATGTTGGCCGATGTGGGCAAGTTGGACCAAAGGGCATGTTTCCACACTGTAAGACTCTATGACTCCCTATTCTTGAAAATACTCATTGAAACATACCATATCGACCAAGTACCTGCCCCGGTTATCTCTGCATGTGGCTCTGTGTCTCAATTTGTTTCACAACATTCCCACAAAGCAGCATTGGATATTTTTGCTGTGTTAAAGGTACTCAGTAAATATTAACTTAATTATACTTTCTGGATAATTCTGTGACTATACAGTAAGGAAACAGGCCCTTCGGCCCAACTTGCTCATGCCAATCAAGAAGGCAATTTGAGCTAGTCTCATTTGCCTGTTTTTGGCCCATATCCCCCAAAATATTTTCTATCTATCTACCTGTACAAATGTCCATTGTATGTCTTAATTTCACATGCCTCTTGAGCTTCCTCTGGCAGCTCATTCCGCATACGCACCACGTTCTGTGCCTCTCTGGTCCTTATTACAACTTTCCCCTCTCAACTTAAATCTATGCTCTGGTTTTGGATTCTGGAAAAGAGTGCAGTCATCCACCTGATCATGATTTTATATATCTCTATAAGGTCTCCCCTCAACTTCCTATGCTAAGAAGTCCCAGCCTATCCAGCTTATCCAGTCTCCCCTTGTAAGTGAAACCCCTCCTAGTCCCAATAACATCCTGGTGAATTATTTCTCTATCCTCTCAGGCGTAATGACACCCTTCCTGTAGCGGGACGGCCAGAACTGTGCACAATCCTCGAGGCATGATCTCACCAATGACCGGTCCATATGCAACATGACATTCCATGCCCTTACCAATGAAGCTAACCTTCTTCACCACCCTGTCTGTGGTGTTGTCACTTCAGGGAACTATGCACCAGCACACCTAGATCTCACTGTTCTACAACATTCTCCAGGGCCCTAACAATTAATGTGTAAGTCCTGCCCAAATTTAACTTACCAAATATATTATTGTAACTGATGGAACCTCAATGCATATTTCTCTCCAATGTAAAAAAAAACATCCATTCATTTCCTGGCTCTTTGGAGCTAATAGTGTGTCCCAGTTATCAGAATATCTTTAATGCTGCATGCTTCTACTTTTTGTATTATTTTGAAAGATGCCCTCTATAGATTCTAATGTGCAACATTTACTGTACCACCCAAATCAACTCGCTCAATCACCATAAAATGGTGAATCAAGAGGTACGCTTTCCACGTGGGAAATTATTTAAACAATCAAAAGTACACAAAATGCTGGATTAACGGCAAACCGGGCAGCAGCTCCCGAAGAAGGCTCTTGACCCGAAGCACCATCTATCCATGTTCTCCAGAGATGCTGTCCGACCCACTGAGATACTCCAGCACTGTGGGTACTTTTGTGTATTAACCAGTATCTGAAGTTCTTTGTTTCTGAAATAATTGTAATTTGTTCTGTAGATGCCACAGAAACTGTAAAAGGAATTTGGATGTTCAGATACAGGAGACCATTGCTCATCATTGATAACAATGCACTGATTGACACGTTCCTTAGCTAATCAACCTCTCCTTATTGTTAGACACAAGATACTGCAGTCTCTGTAATCCTGATCAAAAAATAAAGTGCGGGTGTAACTCAGCAGGCCAGGCAACAACTTGAGGGAATGGATTGGCAACATTTCACGTTGGGATCAAAAGCCTGAAGAAGGGACCCGACCCAAAACATCAGCTGTCCATTCCCTCCACAGATGCTGCCTAACCCGCTGAGTTCCTCCAGCACTTTCTTTCCTCGTTATTGGCATCTGGACTTCCTTCTGGGAAATGGTTTCTGGGCCAGGATCCAGTCAGAATTTATATAACCGCACTTTCAAAATCGCACACAGACAGAAATTCATTCTGTGCCGTTTAGTTCTGAAAGGATGAGTTGTGTGACGTCAACATGCTGTTTATATTACCAATCCCATGTTGGAGCTGAATGCATACTAGCATCATCTCTCGCACAATTTTGCAAGCGTAAATGGAGCCTTCTTCTGCGTGGCATCCTCCTTTTGAGGGAAAGGAAATAGATTATTTCGAGCCAGCCAGAGTTGGCAAAGAGTACAAAAGAGCAGATTAAGCCCAGCCAAGAATATTCAGCAAAAGAGCTACTTTGGACAGAGCAAAGTGAAAACAAGCCCTTGCCTTTGATTTTGCTAAGACAGGGTGAGAGGAAACCACAGTCTCCACTGAACTGAAGTGATGTCACTTTTTCTGGTGTGGCGAACTCTGCAGGAGTGAGGAACTGTCGCCAAGGCCTAGCCTGCCCTTTTGAACTGTGCAGTTTAAACAGGCTTAAATGCCCATGGAAAATACAGAAAAAGCTTTGAAGCTGGCGATACATAATAGGTCAACCTTGAGAAGAAAGGTATATCCTCCAAAGTAATTATTTTCAACGTGAATGCCTTTATTTAAGATGATCTTTAAAATTGTGTTGTGTCTTGGTTCTTTTTACTTGTTTGTATGACTGCAGAAACCAAATTTCGTTTGAACTTCATTTGAGGTTCAAATGACAATAAACGGTATTGTATTGTATTGTATCACAGAAGTCGCTTCAAAGGATAACTGGTAAGATAAATGAACTCGTCCTATTCGTGCAAAAATGCTCATGACAAGAATTTTGGCACCTGGTTAATATTGGTCATCACTCCTTCACATCAAGATTTTGCTGAGGTACTGAGAATAAAAAAACTCAAATGACTTAAGCCTCTGATTTCTGCCCTGGATTTATATGCGACTTTCAGAGTGCACAGTTTGCATTCATTCCAACCAAGCAATTCCCAGCAGACTCAGAATCTCCAAGAAGAAATTTTGCATGATTCAAAACTTGCAGGGGCAGGCTATTAGTTTTTCATCATATTTTCCATTTTCTCGCATTTTCTCCAGTCTGGCCAGCGGGCAATTCTCTAGACACCAGTCATTTCCTGCCAGTTCGCCTGGAGGACCATTTCTCGAGAGCAAGTCGTTTGACCTGACGTACACCAGAACTCAGCCTGCTCCCTGCTCAACGGACTGACAGGTCAGCAAAGCAAAGCCTTGTTGAATTTTAATCCCCAGCCTTGGAGAATAAACAGAGATAGTGTTATATTAGGAATGATTCAAAAAAATTCCATCATTGCTTACCAGTGCTGGAAAAGCTGGTGAAGTTATTGCCTTGGAACTACTGCAAACAAAACTTTGCTCTTAACTTTGCTCAAGGTGGCTCAGTGGTGCAGCGGTAGAGATGCTACCTCACAGTGCCAGAGACCCGGTTCAATCCTGACTACAGGTGCTGTCCGTGCAGAGTTTGTACGTCCTCCCTATGACCACATAGATGTTCTCTGGGTGCTCCGGTTTCCTCCCATCTTCCAAAGACCTGCAGGTTTGTTGGTTAATTGCCTTCTGTAAATTTCCCCTCGCGTGTAGGACATAGAACTAGTGTATGGGTGATTGACGGACTTGGTGGGCCAACGGGCCTGTTTCCACGCTGAATCTCTAAGCTAAACCAACCTAAACCATTTGAAATCGTGGTCTTTAGACATTATGTAATACAGCACAGAAACAGAACCCTTCAGCCCACTGAGCCCACACTGACTAGCGATCATTACTAACACTATCCTGTACACTTGGGATGATTTCCAATTTTTCCAAAGCCAATTAACCTACAAACCTGTACATCTTTGGAGTGTGGGAGGAAACCGTAGAAAACCCACACTGGTCACGGGGAGAAGGTACAAATGCCACACACACAGCACCCATAGCCAGGATCAAACCCAGTTCTCTGGTGTTGTGAGGCAGCAACTCTACTGCTGTGCCACGGTGCTGCAACAGTCAGTGAGGTTTCCAGCAAAGATGTGGATGTGCAACAATGGGGCAAATTCTCCACAACCCCAGGATCACCAGCCCCTGTCATAGAAACATAGAAACATAGAAATTAGGTGCAGGAGTAGGCCATTCGGCCCTTCGAGCCTGCACCGCCATTCAATATGATCATGGCTGATCATCCAACTCAGTATCCCGTATCTGCCTTCTCTCCATACCCTCTGATCCCCTTAGCCACAAGGGTCACATCTAACTCCCTCTTAAATATAGCCAATGAACTGGCCTCAACTACCCTCTGTGGCAGAGAGTCCTTGGACCGCATTGTTTATTCCAGGGTGGTCCAAGTCCCTGTCTTCCTCTGGAAGCCAGGGCTGTACAAAGCTTTGTGCAGTGTAAGAATCCAGCTGTGCTTGTAGAACAGGCTTTAACAGCTGGAGAAGCCCCAGTCGCAGCAGCTGTCAATATTGTCACTGATGCTGAATGCCCACAACATTACATTCAAACTAACCAAGAAATACATAGACATAATCCATTGAACAGCACAGCACAGAAACAGGCCTGTCAGCCCACAATGTCTGTGCCAAACATAATGGCAAGATAAACTAATTTCATCTGATGAACATGATCCAGAACCCTCCAAATTCTTTGTATATCGACGTGCCTGTTTAAAAGCCTCTTAAACACCACAATCGTATCTTCCTCCACCACCAACCCTGGCAGTTTGTACCGGCATCCACCACCGTCTGTGTAAAGAAAATAACCCCCGCACATCTCCTTTAAACTTTGCCCATTAGTCTTTGATATTTCCGCTTAGGGAAAATTGTTCTTCTTTCTACTCAATCCACGCCTCTCATAATTTTATACATGAGAGTGAGTCTCCCCTCATCCACTGGCATTCCAGTGAAAATCACCCAAGGTTCTCCAACCTCTTCTTGTACCTGATATCCCTTAATCTAGGCCCCATTCTGGTAAAAAAAAAGGCGCAGAGTGAATGGCGGTGCTGGCTCGAAGGGCCGAATGGCCTACTCCTGCACCTATTGTCTATTGTCTATAGTGCTGGAGTAACTCAGTGGGTCAGGCATAATCTCAGGAAAACATAGATAGGTGACATTTCGGGTCGGATCCTTCTTCACACTGATTGTAGTGGGTGGAAGAATTCTGGTAAGCCTCTTCCTTGGCCTCTCCAAAGTCTCCACATGTAATGGTGTGACCAGATCTGCATGTAGTTCTCCATATGCAGCCTAACCAAAGGACAAAGGGACAAAGGACATTTATTATCAGATACACCAATTAGTGTCGTGCAATTTGACTTGCCATTGCAGCACACCAATAAAAATAAGACCCATCAAAAAATTTAAGAATAAACATAAAAACATCCCCCCACAATGGTTCCCACTGTGGGGGAAGGCAGCAGAGTCCAGTCCCGTCCCCTGTTCAACCATAGTCGGGCCTATTGAGGCCTGCGCAGTCGCCGCTAAGGCAGCCCGATGCTTCAGGCCCTCTCGTCGGATGTGGAGCTCCGGCATCGAAGAACACTCTCAGCGGCTTGGAGTGTCTGAAGTGTCTGGAGCGGCCGCTTCCTCCCCGGAGACCGCGGCTCGCGAAGACCACGGGCCGCGCTGGTCTGAGCTCCGACACTGGTGACCTCTGCGAGAGATCCCAGGCTCCGCGGTGTTTAAAGTTCAGCGCCGCCCGCGGCTGGACGCCCGCAGCCACAACTCCTCGGATGTTGGAGTCGGCGGTCTCAGCACTCCGGAGCCCACCGCACGGCGACCCGGGTAAGGCACCGGCCCGCTCCGTGGTGGTGCTTCAGTGCTGTGCCGCCGCCGAAGCTGAAGTTCTGGCCGGTCCCGGCAGGAAACGCCGCTCCAGTCTGCCTGTAGGCCGCGAGGAAGGGGCGAAAATACGGCTCGGAGAAAAGCCGCATCTCCGACCAGGTAGGACTGAGAAAAATAGTTTCCCTCTTCCCCCCCCCCCCCACCCAAAGGTACAAAGACATTTATTATCACATACACCAATTGGTGTAGTGAAATTTGACTTGCCATGCAGCACACACATAAAGGTAAGACACAACATCAAGAGAATTCAACAGTAAACATAAAAACATCCCCCCACAATGGTTCCCACTGTGGGGGAAGGCAGCAAAGTCCAGTCCCATCCCCAGTTCACCCATAGTCGGGCCCTATTGAGGCCTCTGCAGTCGCCGATACGGCAGTCCAAGGCCTCAGGCCCTCTCGCCGGATGATGGAGCTCTGGCGTCGGGTGAACACTCTCAGCGGCCCGGAGTGTCTGGAGTGGCCGCCTCCTCCCAGGAGACCGCGGCTCCCGAAGTCCATGAGCCGCGCTGGTCGGAGCTCCGACTCTGGCGACCTCGTCAGGCTCCGTGGTGTTTAAAGTTCACCGCCGCCCGCGGCTGGAAGCTCCGCAGACCGCAGACCACAGACCACAGACAGCAGACCACAGACCACAGACCACAGACCACAGACTACAGACTACAGACCGCAGACCACAGACCACAGACCACAGACCACAGACCACAGACCACAGACCACAGACCGCAGACCGCAGACCACAGACACAAGACCGCAGACCGCAGACCGCAGACCGCAGACCACAGACCACAGCCACAGACCGCAGACCGCAGACCGCAGACCACAGACCACAGACCGCAGACCGCAGACCGCAGACCACAGACCACAGACCACAGACCACAGACCACAGACCACAGACCACAGACCACAGACCGCAGACCGCAGACCACAGACCACAGACCACAGACCACAGACCACAGACCACAGACCACAGACCACAGGACCGCAGACCGCAGACCACAGACCACAGACCACAGACCACAGACCGCAGACCGCAGACCACAGACCACAGACCGCAGACCGCAGACCGCAGACCGCAGACCGCAGACCGCAGACCGCAGACTGCAGACCGCAGACCGCAGACCACAGACCACAGACCACAGACCACAGACCACAGACCACAGACCACAGACCGCAGCTCCGCGATGTTGGAGCCGGCGGTCTCAGCACTCCGGAGCTTACTGCACGGCGACCCGGGTAAGGCATCGCCCGCTCCACGATGGTGCCTCAGCGCTGTGTCGCCGCCGAAGCTGAAGTTCTGGCCGACCCTGGCTGCAAACGCCGCTCCAGTCCTGTTGGTAGTCCGCGAGGAAAGGGCGAAAACACGTCTCGGAAAAAGCCGCATCTCCGACCAGGTAGGCACTGAGAAAAATAGTTTCCCCCCCCCCCCCCCCCCCACCCGCCAAAAACCACCCTTCCAAAACAAACACTTTTAACTCACTAAAAATTTTTAAAAGGGTAAAAGGAGACCCCCAACGTCCAAAACTGCAAGGAGCTTCAGGTTTTCTGAGTTTTACATGATACCAAATCTGTCGTAACAGCCATACCCACGCCTCTACTTCTTCACGAATCAGGAAATTCAGCATATCTCCGATGACTCTGACAAACTTCGACAGATCATCGTTGAAAGCATGCTGTCGGGTTGCAACACAGCTTGGTTGGGAACAGCTCTGCCCAAAATGTCAAGAATTGCTGTGGATAAGCCCAATCAATCACTCAGACCAGACTCTCCACCATTGATTCCTGTCTACACCATGCTGCCTCACAAAAGCACACATCATAATCAAAGATTTGGCCCGCACCAGTCGTTCCTTCCCTCCGCTCCCGTCGGGCAGAAGGTACACAAGCGTAAAAGCACACACCACCAGATTCAGGAACAGCTTCTTCCCACTCTGCTATCAGGCTTCTGAATGACCCTTCCATAAGCCAGGGTACTGTCCAATTCACCTCTACCCCAGTGAGGATATTGGACTTCATCTATGAACTGATGCACTGCAATGCTGAGGACAATATTCTGCACTCTGTATCTTCCCTTTGCTTTACATATTGTACTTGAGTTTGGCTTGATTGTATTTATTGTACACTGGCCACAACTCCACGATGTTGGTTCTCATCTACAAACTTACCAAGCAACCTATCTACATTTACGTCCAAGTCGTCTATATTGTAACACAATCAACAGAGGTCCCAGCACAGATTCCTGTGGAACTCCCTCTTCTTCTATAATAAACCAGATCTGAATGCATATTACTGAGTCACCATGCATCTTTATCCTCTGGATCAGTCTACCATGGAAGACTTTATTAAATGCCGTACTAAAATCCATGTAGTCAATATCCACCAAAATCTAAAATTCTCTGCTACCTTTCCTCTGGCAGCCAATGTATCCCCTTCATTTTAGTGAATCCGCTGTGGTTGATGCAGGCCTCAGTTGCTGTCTGGGTGAAGGGAGCAGGGTAACGGGGGGGGTTTCCAGCCTGAATACTGGGAAGTTGTTGGAGGCTGGATTTACAGTAGCCAATTAATTTACCAGCATGTCTTTGGGATGTGGGAGGAAACCAAATCACCCAGGGAGACTCAATTAGTTACAGTGAGACTAAGCAAACTCCCTCCACCCAGACAGCAACTGAGACCAGCATCAACAACAGTAGTCCTCTGATTACAGGTCCTGTTTATGCATTGGTCAGAGAAACATCAAATTTCAAATGATTATAATATTTGTACGATTTGATTTCCTGAGGTATTAAACCCTTTTTTTAATCAGTCTGATTCTTACAGTTGTCAGAATTTTTTGCTTTGACATCTGTGAGAATCCTTCCTGAGAGTAGGTGTGAGAGATATGCAGAGAGGGAACTGCAGAAGAAATGTGGACCCTGCCATCTTCTGATCTCCTCTCTTTCACACTTTAAGATAGTGGAAGTGAACAAATAAGTTAAACAAAAGCTATTTATTAACAAAGTGAAGCGTGCAAAGCAGCATTTTCTTTCAGTTCATTTCTCCACATGGAAGATTGATCTTAGTTTAGTTCAGTTTTTAGTTTAGAGATATAGCGCAGAAACAGGTCCTTCGGCTCACCGAGTCCACACCGACCAAGCAACGCCCGCACACTAACACTATCTTTTTTAAATATTTTATTTATTAGAAGTAATGTACATTACAATGATATAAGCCAAAAATAACATAATACATTTCCTGTACCACTTCTTGTTTTAAACTTTAAAAAGAAGAATAGAGAGAGTTAGATAAGATAGTAAGTGCATGAAAGAGTGATCAGGAGAAACCCGTAGAAACTTAAACGCGAGAAAGAGTTAGAAAGAAAACCAAAGGAAAAGAAAGAGAAAAATAGAAAACAGAAGATATAAGAAAGTAAAATAAGATAAAAGGGATGTCCCTACTTTGTATCTTTACACACCCCTCACCAGGTCCTGAAACCATTTATTTTCAAAGTTATGTTGCACCCTATGCTTGTAATAAGTCGATAAATGGAGACCAAATCTGTTGGGAATGGTCTGATTTGCCTGCTAGGAGGAATCTCATGTCTTCTAGGTGACACTAACACTATCCTACACACACTAGGACAATTTACAATTTTAACAAGCCGATTAGCCCACAAACCTGTACATCTTTGGAGTGTGGAGGAAACCGGAGCAGCCGGAGAAAACCCACGCAGGTCACGGGGAGAAGGTACAAACTCCGTACAGACAACACCTGTGATCAGGATCGAACCTGAGTCTCTGGCGCTGTAAGCAGCAACTGTACGGCTGCACACTGTGCCGCCCTCTGAAAGTTTTTGCAGTGAAAAATAGTAACAGCAGAACAAGAGCATTTGGTCACTTTACTATAATTCTTAAAGATGTGCGAACCAATTTTCCATGTGTTCAGAACAAGAGCATTTGGTCACTTACTATAATTCTTAAAGATGTGCGAACCAATTTTCCATGTGTTTTAGCTCAGGGCTACATTCTCACAGATACTGAGCATTGAACACAGGCAATGTGGCTTTTCAATTAAAATAATTGTAAGGGCATAATGCCGAGAAAGTAAATGGTCGTTAAATGTGGAGCAACTCTCTCTCATCTCTTCTCCTCGGCCAAGAGATTGACAAATGTTTGAATATTGGGATGCAAGAATAGTCAAGGCAAGAGTCAAGAGTGTTTTATTGTCATATGTCCCAAAATGGAACAATCAAATTCTTACTTGCAGCAGCACAACAGGTATGTAAACATAGTACTCTGTAAAACCCATAATAAACAAGAAATACAATCTCAGTATATATATAAAAAAACAAATAAACAAACAATGATAATGCAAAGTCAAAATCAATGCCACCAAGTCTAGGTAGTTTGGAGCTTATTTGGAGGTTGTAGTGTTCAATAGCCTGATGGGTGTAGGGAAGAAGCTGCTCCTAAACCTGGGTATTACAGTATTCCGGCTCCTATACCTTTTTCCTGATGGCAGGAGTGAAATGAGAGCGAGGCCAGGGGGTGTGAGTCTCTGATGATGCTGACTGCCTTTTTGAGGCAGTGACTGCTGTATGGTGGAGTGGTCAGTAGCCGTGATGGACTGGGCAGTGTTCAACACTTGTTGCAATCAGTTTCATTCCTGGGCATTCGATTTGCTAAACCAGGCCATGATGCATACAATCAATATGCTCTCCACTGTACACCTGTAGAAGTTCAAGAGAGTATTCGTTGACATCTCCTCAATCTTCTCAGGAAGTAAAGGCGTTGATGGGCTTTCTTTACGATTGATTGCATCACTGTGCTGGGTCCAGGGCAGATCTTCAGGGATATACCCACCCAGCAATTTGAAGCTTTTGGTTCTTTCCACCTCCTTGCCGTCAATGAAGACAGGTTTGTGGATCCTTGCTCTTCCTCTTACAAAGTCCACAATCAGTTCAATGGGTTTACTGATGTTGAGAGTAAGGTTGTTGATCTGGCACCATTTGGTCAGTCAATCAATCGATCTACCACCTATACTCTGACTGACTCATCATCGTCTATAATTCGTCCGACAACGGTTGTGTCTTTGGCGATCTTGAAGATGGAGTTCGAACTGTGTCCGGCTACACAATCGTGTATGAGTACAACCGGGGGCTGAGCACACAACCTTGGCATGCTCCTGTGCTGATGGTTATTAAGGAGGAAGCGTTACTGCCATTTCATACAGATTGTGGTCTGTTGATGAGGAGAGTGAGCCTGAGGTAATGGAACAACCATGATCTTGTTGAATTGCAAAGTAGAATTGAGGAACTGAATGTCCTACTCCAGTTCTGATTTCTTATGTTCTCATACCAGCCACAGCTACCCCACCCTCAGGAACAGGCATTCTTTCCAAAACAGAGGAAGGATCAGAATCTAAATGTGCTTAAACGAGGCATCTGCACTAAGCAAAGATGTTTATAATGAGAAGTTAGGGAGCCCTTTTGTTAAGGTCATCATGAGTATAAAGAGACAGAACCATGCAGACCAAAGTTGCCAGGAACTGTATCTACTAATGTATTCAACAGAGAGTTGGATTTAGCTCTTAGGGCTAACGGAATCAAGGGATGTGGTGAGAAAGCAGGAACAAGGTACCGATTCTGGATGATCAGCCATGGCTACCAGTACCATCAAAGAGCAATGCCACCCTGACCATTGTCTCATTTCACACCTGTTATCAGGAATAATGTATAGAAGTCTGTAAACTGTGACCACCAGGTACAAAAATAGCTTCTTCCCAACAACCATCAGGCTCTTGAACACTACACAACATGAACGTCAACTATGAACTATGGAATGTCTATAGGTATTGGGTTGCATTGGTATTGGGTTTATTAATTTATTACATTTTTGTTTATTATATATTCTCTATATATATAGTGTTACAGCACGTTACGCTGCTGCAAACAATGCCACGTTGTTCCGTTGCCAGTACTCCTGGAGATCTGCATTCGGGAACTTGAGCATTCTAGCCTGCTTGGGAGATTGATCATAAAAATCAGATTGAGAAAAAAAAAACGCAGACCAGACTTCCCTATTGATGTGAAGGTATGAAGGGGTCCTCACGAGAAGATCCCTGGCGGAGGCAGATACAATAGACAATAGACAATAGGTGCAGGAGTAGGCCATTTGGCCCTTCGAGCCAGCACCACCATTCAATGTGAACAGAGCTGATCATCCACAATCTGTACCCCGTTCCTGCCTTCTCCCCATATCCCCTGACTCCGCTATCTTTAAGAGCCCTATCTAGCTCTCTCTTGAAAGTATCCAGAGAACCGGCCTTCTGTGAGGCAGAGAATTCCACAGACTCACAACTCTCTGTGTGAAAAAGTGTTTCATCTCTGTTCTAAATGGCTTACCTCTTATTCTTAAACTGTGGCCTCTGGTTCTGGACTCCCCCAACATTGGGAACATGTTTCCTGCCTCTAGCGTGTCCAAACCTTTAATAATCTTATATGTTTCAATAAGACACCCTCTCATCCTTCTAAACTCCAGAGTATACAATCCCAGCCGCTCCATTCTCTCAGCATATGAAAGTCCCGCCATCCCGGAAATTAACCTTGTAAACCTACGCTGCACTCCCTCAATAGCAAGAATGTCCTTCCTCAAATTAGAGGACCAAAACTGCACACAATACTCCAGGTGTGGTCTCACTAGGGCCCTATACAACTGCAGAAGGACCTCTTTGCTCCTATACTCAACTCCGCTTGTTATGAAGGCCACCATGCCATTCGCTTTCTCCACTGCCTGCTGTACCTGTATGCTTACTTTCATTGACAGATGAACAAGGACCCCCAGATCCCGTTGTACTTCCCCTTTTCCCAACTTGACATAATTTAGATAATAATCTGCCTTCCTGTTTTTGCTACCAAAGTGGATAACCTCACATTTATCCACATTAAACTGCATCTGCCATGCATCTGCCCTCTCACCCAACCTGTCCAAGTCACCCTGCATTCTCATAGCATCCTCCTCACAGTTCACACTGCCACCCAGCTTTGTGTCATCTGCAAATTTGCTAATGCTACTTTGAATCCCTTCATCTAAATCATTGATGTATATTGTAAATAACTGCTGTCCCAGCACCGAGACTTGCGGTACCCCACTAGTCACTGCCTGCCATTCTGAAAAGGACCCGTTTATCGCTACTCTTTCTTTCTTGTCTGCCAACCAATCTTCTATCCATGTCAGCACTCTACCCCCAATACCATGTGCTCTAATTTTGCCTAATTAATCTCCTATGTGGGACCTCATCAAATGCTTTCTGAAAGTCCAGGTACACTACATCCACTGGCTCTCCCTTGTCCATTTTCCTAGTTACATCCTCAAAAAATTCCAGAAAATTAGTCAAGCATGATTTCCCCTTCGTAAATCCATGCTGACTCGAACTGATCCTACTGCTATCCAAATGTGCCGCTATTTCACCTTTTATGTATGACTCCAGCAACTTCCCCACCACCGATGTCAGGCTAACTGGTCTATAATTCCCTGTTTTCTCTCTCCCGCCTTTCTTAAAAGGTGGGATAACATTAGCTACCCTCCAATCCACAGGAACTGATCCTGAATCTATAGAACATTGGAAAATGATCACCAATGCGTCCACGATTTTGAGAGCTACTTCCTTCAGTACCCTGGGATGCAGACCATCAGGCCCTGGGGATTTATCAGCCTTCAGTGCCATCAGTTTACCCAACAGCATTTCCTGCCTAATGTGGAATTCTTTCAGTTCCTCTGTCACACCAGATCCTCTGGCCACTAGTACATCAAGAAGATTGTTTGTATCTTCCTTAGTGAAGACGGATCCAAAGTACCTGTTCAACTCATCTGCCATTTCCTTGTTCCCCATAATAAATTCACATTTTTCAGTCTTCAAAGGTCCAACTTTGGTCTTAACTATTTTTTTCCTCTTCACATACCTAAAGAAGCTTTTACTATCCTCCTTTATATTCTTGGCAAGTTTACAATAGTGGTGTTTAAAGGCTTTTCGATGGGCACATGGAAGTGCAAGGAATAGAGGGATATGGATCATGTGCAGGCAGACGAGATCAGTTTAACTTGGCATCATGTTCGGCACAAACATTGTGGGCCAAAGGCCCTTTCCTGTCCTGTACTGTTCTATGTTCTATCACATCCAGCTGGAGCACCCAGCTAGCAGTTCTCCTCGGTACACTGAGATCAGGAGCAAAGTCTTTGCTTCATGATGAAGGAGTCCCAGAGATCTGCCATACGCTACACCCGCAGCAGAGCCAGAGTTAATGGCAGGCCATGGAATGCTGCTGTCCTGAGAGCGAACCTCCATGATTTCCAGAGCTGCTGCCAATTGCCAGCGCAGTGTGTGAGCAAACCTAGTCATCTATTGGAAGACAGTTTATAGACTCACTGCAACACACTCAGAGTACTTGTCCTCAACGCAATGCTGGCACCACTGACTTCCCACTGCAGCACCCAGGAGTTGGGTAACATCCTGCTGGTGTGGCATTTGAAGCTACGCCAGCAGCCAACAGATGCTTCATGCTGGGTGGATCCACTAATGTTGAGATGGTCACCATTTCCATGCCAGAAAGCATGGGCTCTACGCTCTGGCCTAAGTGTGTGTCAGCTTACAACTAGACTCGCCACTTCTTTGGCATAGCACGCAGGCTTTTTTTAACAGACCAGTCAATGATCAAGCCTTTCAAAATGCACAGCCACAACCATACTTTGCAGCTCCGTCGGTTTGTTCGTCCGAACCCCCTACTGCAAAACTTAGGTGATCTCACCCAAGGAAAGTAGCAGCTAGATACCCATTCCCACAGCCTCACTGCTAACCACTAGTGCACAGGGGGAAAGCTTATGATAAGGAGTTCATGATTAAGTCGGTGATTGGGATCTTTTCTGGGGGAGAGGTGACCTGTGCAAGAAAGACAGGTTGCACCTTAACTGGTGGGGAACCAGTAACCTGGCGGAGCGATTTGCTATACCTAGGAAGCTAGAGAAGAAATTGAAAACGCCCTGGCAGAGATATATACAGTATGAATCCTCATTAGACACAAGTGAGATGCCGGAAGAATGGATTGAGTTTTTTGAAGACGTAACCAAAAAGGTTGATGAGGGCAAATTTGTAGATGTTCTCCATATGGACTTCAGCAAGACATTTGATAAGGTTCTGCATGATAGACTGCTCTGGAAGGTTAGATGGCATAAGATAGAGGGAGATATAACAGACTGGATAAAGAATTGCTTCATGGTAGGTAGCAGAAGGTGATGGTTGAAAGTTGTTTTTCGGACTGGAAGCATGTTTCTAGTGGTTTAGAGGTTAGTTTAGAGATACAGCATGGAAACAGGCCCTTCGGCCCACCAAGTCCGCGCTGACCAGCAATCCCCTACACACTGTCCTACACACATTAGGAACAATTTACGATTATATCAAGCCAATTAGTCTACAAACCTGTACATCTTTGGAGTGTGGGAGGAAACCGGAGATCCCGGGGAAAACCTACGCAGATCACAGGGAGAACGTAAAAACTCCATACAGACAGCACCCGCAGTCAGGATCAAACCCTTGTCTCGAGGGGAAAGATTTAATAGGAACCTGAGGGGCAACTTTTTCACACAAAGAGTGGTGGGTACGTAGAACGAGCTGCCAGAGAAGATGGTTGAAGCAGGTCTATAACAACATTTAAAAGGCAGTTGGACAGTTACATTGATGGGAAAGGTTTAGAGGGAAATGGTCCAAACCTGGGCGGATGGGACCAGTGTAGTTGGAGGCATCTAGGTCGGTATGGGCAAGTTCGGCCGAAATGCCTGTTTCTGTGCTGTATGACTCTACGCCGTCATGGCTATCCCTCGAGATCGAGGATGATGGTGTACGTTCTGTTGTTTTTATGGACTCTCAGGTGGCTTATGAGTCCAATCCTGGCTTTGAAAGTTCTTCGACATTCAGGACAGGTAATTCCAGATGGCAGTTTGGGCTTTGGTAGTTGCTGCCACTCTTTCCGTTTTCTTCTCTTTTCTTCTAATTCTGCGCATCTCTTGGCTTCGAAGGTTGCTGTTCCTTCTTGGATGATGGTTTCCCAGAGTTTCCTGTCCTTGGCATTGGTTTCCCAATTGTCGATGTCGAATTCACATTTCTTCATGCTGGCTTTGAATCTCTTCTTTTGTCCGCCTCTTTTACGTTTGCCTTCTTTAAGCTGGGAGTAGAAGGTTTGCTTTGGTGGACGCTCGTCTTCCATCCGAACGACATGACCAACCCATCTTAGTTGGTTCTTGATGACGAAGGCTTCGATGCTAGATATTTGCATGGGGACACGCAAGCCTCTTCACCACGACAAGGTAAACGATCCAAAGAGGATGACTCTACATGGTTCCCTACACAGTCACACAATAGCTGGCCAGAAGAGCAACAAAATGAAGATCGTTAAGATCACACAGAGGGGTAAAGATGTTGGGAGAGGGGCACGAGAAAGATTGGAGGGGATCTTTGAAGTTTAATGTCAGGGGCGGGTTATGGCTAAGGGGGAACAAATTAGAAAAACAGAAACTGATTTTAAGGAAAACCAACTCTTCCTGGAATATTTGTAATTGCTGGACTTTCCATTAAGATCAGTCTTCTAAATATTACAGAGCAGACCTTAACGTCGAGTGAAGACCTGCTCTGTAATTGAGTCAGGAGTCATTCATAAACTATGTGTGTGTGGTAGAAGATTACATTGGTGCTGCCAATCAGGTTGTACACTGGCAGGCATCACTGCACATGCCCAGTGGCCTCATCTGTAAATTTGTAGTGAACCTATGCGCAAGATAGATATTAATTTTATCCCAGTGAAAACTTCAATGTTTCTGCAATCTCACCACTTTACACCAGTTATATCTATTTCAATGCAGTAGGGATTAAATCACTGTCTGTGGTGTCAGCACTGCATAATGTTCTCTCTCATTTTGCTCAGCGTAGGGATTAAATCACTGTCTGTGGTGTCAGCACTGCATAATGTTCTCTCTCATTTTGCTCAGCATATCACAGAAGTTCATGACGTTTTGCAGCATTAATTTTCACTCATTTTTTCTTTTCCTCTTTTACTTCACGGATTATGATTGTTGCGAGTAAGACCATTCCTAATTGCCTTTGTTGGAGCATAGTTAGGAATCAACAACATTGTGGGTCTGGAGTTAATTATACACCAGACTGGATAAGATGGCAGCTTTCCTTCCCTGAAGGACATAAGTTTTTATAACAATGTGTGGCCAATGAAGTTCTGCTGATTCTAGTTTTCTTATTTTACTAGCTATTTAAAATCAGGTTATTGGAGGTTCAAACTCTTGACTTTGGATACTGCTCCAGTAACGTAACCACCATAATCTCACAACCCTAAGTCTTGCTCAGAGACTTGCAGACTTCCCAGGAAATTTCCCAGGTGTGGGCATTGCTGGCAAGGTCAGTGTTTATCTCCATTCTTCAATTCCTTTAAATGGGTGATGATGGTCTTCATAAAACGATGCATAGATACAGTAGATAGTCAGAACCATTTTCCCAGGATGGAAATGTCAGTGTCTAGAGAGTGTAGTTTTAAGGTCAGAGGGGGGAAAGTTTAAAGATGTGCGGGGAAGATGTTTACACATGAGAGTGGTGGCTGTCCAGAACACGCTGCCATGGGTGGTGGTGGAAGTAGATACAATAGCGGTGTTTAAAAGGCTTTTAGATAGACATATGATTATGCAGGGAATGGAGGGATATGGATCAACATGCGGGCAGAGTAGATTGGCTTTGGTATCATGTTCAGCACAGATGTGTGGGGTGAAGGACCTGTTCCTGTGCTGTACTCTTCAATGTTCAGAAACACTGATGAATACTAGCTTGATGCATCTAAATAGCTTACTCAGCTACATCAAAAGGACAGTTAAAGATAACGATATTTTACCACCTCCAGGTTGTATGCCCCTTTGTAAGGGAGGCCTTGAATGTATGTTTACGCTGTCATTATACAATTATGCGTCATCATTTATTTTTCCCCACCTTCCTCAACTCACTGGCCTCACTGGCTACTTTTCCTGAAGTGGTCCACCTTAAACATAAGCACAGAGTGAATGGCCATGATGGTGGTCACCTCTAATTCTGTCATCAGTGTAGCCGTATGTGCCAGTTGGCAATAGCATCAAAATTCATTGCTGTACTACATCCTTCCACATTTCCCAAGGGTTGAGGCTCTTAAATGATTGTGGAAAGATATTTGTCACTCCTCATTTTGGATTATATCCGGGTGCTCCGGTTTCCTCCTACATTCCAAAGACGCTATGATACAATACGATAGAACTTTCTTTATCCCAGGAGGGAAATGTATCTGCCAACAGTCATACAACACAAGATACATGCAACATGAAATTAAAGTGGAAAGGATTGGGGATGTGCAAAGATTGGGGAAGGGGGTGGGGGGGGAGAGTGAGGGGAGCGAGTCTATCCCACGACAGCAGCAGGAGGAGTTGCACAGTTTGATAGCCACAGGGAAGAAGGATCTCCTGTGGCGTTCTGTCCTGCATCTTGGTGGAACCAGTCTGTTGCTGAAGGTACTCGTCAGGATGACCAGTGTGTCATGGAGGGGGGTGAGCTGTATTGTCCAAGACTTGCAGGTTTATAGGTTTAATTGACTTCTGTAAATTGTCCCTAGTCTGTAGGATAGAACTAGTGTACGTGGTGATTGTTGGTCAGCGCAGACTCAATGGGCTGAAGGGCCTGTTTCCACGCTGTATCTCTAAACTAAATCACTAAATTAAATGAGGAGTATTTCCTAGTTGGATATTTCCTGCACCAGCTGAGGGAGTTT
>JAXLNO010005128.1:0-43500 GCA_038087875.1 Malacoraja senta
GTCTGGATGGTTTGTTTCGCTCTTCACTCTAATCTTGAATGTTGACATAGTTTCTGCTTCATTTACGAAGTAAAATTGCTACACTGTATTTCCTTCTAATTCATTTGGAAGAGATGTGCGCATATCCCATCTGGCTAGAAACAATTATATATTACAAGGACTATTTCTGGTGCTCTATGTAAGAACTTCTTTAATTGCCTCCAATTATCTAGTTTTCACAAACAATAGATTCCAGGCATTCATCCTTCTTTTCGAGAAGAAATTCATATGCATCCCAATTTTAAATGGCTGCCCTCCATTTACATTTATTAAATAGTACAAATGAGTGTCAATGTAAAGTGGTGATGTTTAAGAACATGCAAATTTTGTGTACACTATGATCATGCACACATAACATAACAGAAAATTATATATTGATTACCAATTATTTTTTGATCATACTTTGCCATATTTCTTGAAGCAAAGGTCCTCTTTTCCTGTGGAGACAAAAAGAAGTTTGACATTTTAGGTTGAGACCCTGGATCAGGACAGAAAGTGTAGAGATGAAACAACCAGGATATAGATGAGGGGGAGGGATGAGTGGAATTGGTAGGTGATGGGCGAAACTAGATAAAGTATGGAATGATGGGCAGATTGAACCAGATGGGGGACAGGGAGGGAGAGATTTCAGGCAGAGGTTGATGGATGATAAGTGATAACGATCAGGGAAAAATGTAAACCAGATTGTGGTGGGGAGGTGGTTGATAGAGACAGGCTGGAAGGTGGTATAGAACAGGATAAGGGAGGCATATGGACAGATGTAATCAGATTGGAGAGGGGATAAAAATGGTAGACCAAGGTATTTAGGTGTGGGTGAATGGCAGATGGAACCAAGCGTAAGAGGTTAATGAATATAGGTGGCATGGAGGGGTGGAATGGAAAAGGTGAACAAAGGGAGAGAGAACATGGGTACACCAGTAGGACTGGGAAAGGAGCACAGGGGATGAGTGTTACCTAACCTAGATTCCAGCATCTGTAATCTCTTGTGTCTCGTCCTCTTTTTCTTGAACTTGAAATGCTGATTACTTTCAATTTCAGTCATAAGACTATAGCTTGCAGAATCTTATGTTTTTGAGTATTGAATTCTTTCCTGTTGAGAACAGAATATCATTCAGAATGATTCTAACATTCCATTGTCCTTGTTTGCAATGTAATAGTAAGATTAAACGAGAACTTACCAGTTTGAAGTTTGATCTTTATTTTATGAGGAGTTACGTTGGTGATTACGTGAAGAACCCCGTCAGGGCGCATGCGCGTCAATCTTCAAAGCAGCGGTATGAAATCACAGACAAAACCATAATTGAAGTAACATATTAAGATGATCAACATGAGAACTACCATTATGACCTTTTTTCTATGAGAGAGGGTTGGGCGTGGCGGGCACGTAATCACCAACGTAACTCCTCATAAAATAAAGATCAAACTTCAAACTGGTAAGTTCTCGTTTAATCTTACTATTTTACTTCAGAGTCACGTGAGTGACTACGTGAAGATTTTAAAGCTCTGTGATTTTTATGCCGCAGATCAAAATACCGGCTTCTCACTGCATCGATTGACTGAGTATCATCAATAATGCTGTAAACATGACATTGCATATCATGCAAAAACAAAACAGTTTTATTTTTGGTCATAAAACAACCAATAAACCCTCTTAATGTAGGGCAACAAACGAAACAGTATTGAAAACAAACTTTAAACAATAGCAACAGCACTCAATATTGAGTTAGCAAACAGCCCTCCATCGGCAATCGGCCGATGGTAGTATTGCTGAAACACAAGTTCATTTTTCCAACCTGCGGCTTTTAACATATGGTCGATGGGAACGTCCATCGCCCTAGCCACGGATGTTGCTACTGCGCTAGTGGAATGAGATGTAAACACATAAATGTTAATTCCTGCCTGAACCAACTCTTGCTTTAACCACCTTGAGATAGTCTGAACTGCCACTCTTTTATGTTGGCTTTTTGTAACTGACAAATAATCCTGTTTCTTCTTGTCTTAAAGCCCTTGTGGCTTCAATGTAATGTAACAAATGTGTCCTTACACATAAACATGGAACTGTAGGATATGCTGAGAACACAATCTTAAAACCTGTCACACCTGGCCTGCTTTGTTTGAGCAGGTCAGAAATATAAAACAGAACATTCTCTGTATTCACTTCCATTCTCTCGAACTGAAGTTTTTTGGAAAGTCTGCACTCTCTGTACTGACACCAATGCCATTAGCATAGCCAATTTCATGGTTAATTTTAACAAAGTTATAGCCGTGACAGGGACCCAATGACGAAGTATGTTACGAACAACGCTTACCTCGCAGATTACCATATACCTAGGCTTAGGCGGTTTGGAATTAGATTCCTTTCATCAACCTAGATATGAGAGGGTGAGAACCTATACTTTGTGTCCGTGTACCTATTACAAGATATGCGGACAAAGCACTTCTACCTGTATTGATAGCAGTATAGCTAAGACCTTCATCATAGTAAAGTGTAGATAAACTCTAACACATTTTCAATAACTACAGTATCATATTGAATATTCTTTTGAACACAATATTGTTCCTTTTTTTTTTTTTTCATGTCATATACTGTTTTTGAGTACTCTTTCTCCAGACTGCAGCGAGTATATACACCGTTGGCCTAGAAAGTCTTCGACCAATGTAAGGCATTCTTGAAACCTGCAAACTAACAGATCCATACCGTCACATAACGGATGAACTTAATGCGTTACTGGATGCTCCAGCAAATTCCTACTGTTTGGAATCAGCAAAAAGAGGTTGGATCGCTATCTGTAACATCAAAGGGAACCATGGTTGAGTCAGGCAATTTGGTATCACCAAAACCCCTGAAGCGGCATCCTGCTTGATTTTCTCAAACACCGACCTATGAGGCAGAATGGTGGGAAAATGTACACAAACATATCATCCCAATTTAGTGAAAAAGCATCAATTGCCACTGCCCCTGGATCTGGTGCCTATGAAACATATTTTGGGCTTCCATATAGAAGTACTATGTTCTTGAACACATCCTGGTTCCACATCCACTCTGTGTTATGATGGAATTTTCGTGAGCTGCCATCTGGTACTACATTAATTTTCCCTGGCAGATAGATAGCTCCAATCCAAATCTCTCTATCCCTACTCCAGGTCCAATTGTATTTGCCAACCTGTCACATGATAACGATTTGATTCCACCCATGTGATTCATATCAGCAACTGCTGCAGTGTTATCTATTTTGCACTGCACATGCAAACTAGTTTAGTTAGTGCCATAAGCCTTGAGTCCATAAAATACTCTTGGTTAATTCCCATGTATGCAGAAGCAATGTTCATCTGTCTCCACCGCTGGATCTTGTATCAGTAGCACCCTACCCAAGTGCTCTGACATCTGTCTGCAAATCATGGAAGCTTGGTCCAATAACACTTTGGAACTACTAGTGGACACATGCTGAATCCACCATTGTACCTCAGCAACAGCCTCTATTGATAGAAGCATAGGTCTATTATAATGACCCCAAAGTATCCTCAATGCTTGTTCCTTTGACCTTTGTAATTGTAGATAATAAAGTGGCCATATTGAACTGCTGGAAATGCTGCCAGCCATTACCACAGCAGTCTTGTCACCTGGCTAATTGTAAGGCTGTGTGTTAGCAATTAACTTGATATAGCTCTTAATTAGCTCTACCCTTTTTTGCCTGGGCAAGGTCACAATGATGTTGATTAAGTCCATTGTGAACCCAACTAGTCAATTTGTGTCACAGGTATAAATTTAGATTCTCAGAATAGCTTATAAAGCACAATTAAAAATTGGTTTTTACCAACTGCCACTGATGCTTCAGCTGTTTCCTTTGATTGTCCTACAATCAAGATATTATCTAGCTAAGCCATGAGCACATGACCTTGACTTCTCATCATGCCTAGAATAGGTTTTAACAACTTTGTAATCCCTCTAGAAGCTGAAGACAAACCATTAGGCACGGGATTGTATTGGCATAATTCCCCATCCAGCTGAATTTTAAATCTTCTATCCTGCAAATGAACAGACACTGAATCCGCATCTTTAAGATCTCCTTCACAAACGTTTCCATCTTAAAATGTCTATACCGTACAAAAGGGTTAAGCCTATTCAGGTCTGTATAATTCTGCATCCCCCCATCCTTTTTTGGTCTGGGAAAGATATTGGACACAAACTGATGGCTTTGGTAAACTGCCTTAGCAATTACACCTTTATTACATAAGCTTGCAAGTTCCAGCTGAACTTCCAATTGTTCAGTGATACTGAAGTCAAACTCCTTTTTTGGAACATGTTGCATGGGTAAATCAGAATTTGCATTTAAGCTTTATTCGATGCCCTTGAATAACCTTCAGTATAAACATATCTGAGGTAAACATTTAATTGTATCACATTAGATCTGTCTACATGAGAACCAGACCCTCTTACCTCCTTACCACCTGGCATTCTTCCCCGGCCTTGAGCTGGATATCTCACCTCCGTGGCGGTGCTACAGCCGAACGCCAACTGCGCTGCATCGTAGCTGGACTCGTCCCTTGCCCGGACCAGTCTGGTCCCTTATAGGGATACTTCCGCTTTGGTGAATATGTGGCTGCCGTCTTAGCCTCCTCCTCCAGCTCCTTCACCTGCTGTGCGAAATCCTCGCCAAACAGCTGTGCCAGTTGCACTGTGCCAGGCTGGCAGCGTGAAGCATATTTAGCATTGATTGTTGGTCTAATCGCATCTTGCGGAGGCAATTGATCTCAAAGTGGGCACTCCACAATAGCGCCTTTTGTTGTAATTTGTCATGCCCTCTCCATCCACCATCCTGGCAAAGCTCGTTATACCAGATGCCAGCAACTTTAAAAATATGCTGGAGCTTCACATGCTCCTGGGCTTTCATTAGTATGCCCATCTTACCCCAATTCTTCCTGTTCCCAACAGGAACTTTTAACAGTCCACAGTTGATTGGGGCTTCATACTTTGTTACTGTCTCATGCATTGTCAGCTCCTGTAGCTGATGTGAGACTTGGTAATTTATGCTGGTGGCAAGTTCCTCACCCAGAGGCTCACCAGCATCCGACGACATGGCAAACCGTGCTGCACACGGTGTCAGCTCTGACAGCTGCCTGCCCTCCCTTTGGAAGTCGTCGGACTCAGGGTCAGAGCGTATCTGCCCTTCTGCACTCACCTCTTGCAAAGAGGGTGCTTTCAAGCAGGCCTCTACTAGGCACTGCCAGCGGAGCCGTCCCCACGGCCTCCCGCCTGCACAACTCCTCCTGGAGTGTGGCTTTGTGAAGCAGACCTCTCCTAGGCACTGTCAGCGGAGCCTTCCCTAAGGCTTCCCGGCTGCACTACTCCTCCTGGAGTTGTGGCTTTATGAGGCAGACCTCTCCTAGGCACTGCCAGCGGAGCCTTCCCTATGGCTTCCCACCTGCACTACTCCTCCTGGAGCGTCTCTGTGGAGCAGCCCCTGTATGAGCTGCTCCTTTTGAATAACCGCTGGGGAACGGTATCCTGTCCCCGACGGGACTCTCGTGGCCCGACTCTGCGGAGTCTATAGCCCTGACAGACTTAACTTATGCCGACCGCCCGACTGCCGTTGGCTGTGTACCCGGCTGGGCACTTTCTGAAGTCTGTCGCCGCACCGCTACCGGCTTGCGACTCCCCCGAGGTGACAGGCTGCCTTTCAGAGACTGCACTCCCGCAGCTCTCTCTCTCCTTGTCGGCAGCAGCCTGCACCTTTTCCTTGTTCCTGTATGTGGGAGAAAAAACACACAGAAACAATTTCTTTACTTTTTTCTAACTCCTCCAAAGTCTCCCCGACTTTGGTGGAGCTGTAATTACTCACGTTGCAGCAGGAGCTCCGAGCTCCCGCTGCCGTTCGCACCAATGCGTCCGACGTAATGACGCGCATGCGCCCTGACGGGGTTCTTCACGTAGTCACTCACGTGACTCCGAAGTAAAATTACATACAATAACTGTTCCAATAATTGTCAGCACACTTTTCCCAACATTACTGTTGACACTTCTGTTATTATATCATTAACCGCACATGATAATTCTCACAGTTTGTAATACCTTTGATATAATTTATCAGCAAATTTTCTCTGGAACAATAGAACTACACAATTGATTTGCAATTCTGATTGAAATTCAAATGTTACAGTGGAAATGGAAAATAAATATGTTAGCTTTTCTACCTGGTGAAAGTTATAATGATTGTAGTCAGTGCCCTGTCTACCTTATAACATAGATACTTAACACACTAAGTGTCAGATTGTAATATTCTTATATCTAGTTTGTAAATTTGCAGTAACCGTAGTTTAAAAATTCCCAGCATTAAACCTCGGCCAAAGGAAATTCCATATGACCCTCTTCTTCCAACTTACCTTGAGCCCTAGTATGTACCAGATATTTTGTTTGTTACTGGGTTCTCACAAACTGAGACTTCTGCTGGATTTTGACACTATCTGGATTGCTGGTAGCGGAGACCAGAGATACTGAACTCCCAGCAACACAATGAGGTTTTGAATTGGTTGGGACCCTTGGAGGTCAGAAGGTCAGACATTTCCCATTCACCATTGCACCCATCTTCTGACCTAAAACATAAGTTGATTCTTTTGTATAGATTATAACTGTAACTCTCCAAGTAAATTGAGCTTTTTGTACTTTATTTCAAGTGGAAAATATCTACGCAACATTGCTTGGATGCTGACTTTTTCTTGACCAGGACTTCTGCCACTAATTGTTGATCTCATACGGGTATTCATTAACCAGTGTTTCTTTAAAAAAACAACATCTGTGAGAATGAGTGGAGGACCTGAAAAGCTGGAAGAGAAGAAGGAGAAGGGGAAGAGCATTCAACAGGAAATCAAATCTCTTCTTAGTATCAGGGGAGCAATTCTCCTTGCAGATGAATTGTTCATGATGAACAATGAAAGAGCTACTTATATTTTTATGGGGCCATCCTCACTACAGGCCATTTTTACAGACATTGATAATATGATTTTGGCGTAAATTAAAAAATACGCAAGAATCACTCGATATGGTAACCATACATCCATAGTATTGTTATTAATGACCAAAGCACACAAGACTGATGAGAGAGAACAATTATTGCAGGTGGAGATTGAGGAGGAGGTGCGATGCAGGGCTATCTGACCCTTTGCATCTATCGGAAATCTTCCTGTCCAACATCTCTTTTAGCAAGACATCTCAGACAGATAATGAAACATTTGGAACCTGGTTTTCTCATATTATAGATATTTACTTCTTGAACAAAAGAACACTCTGCTTCAGCCACAATGCATTTGTCCTGCAAGAAATGCTGTGATACCTACAAACAACATTGTCATCTGCTGATGCATTCAGTGGGTTAATATTGGCTCGATGTATAAATCATTCTGCTCTTACCAGAGTATAGTTTTCAAAGGAACTTCTTTAATAAGTCTCCTATTTGAATATGTATTTTATAAATGAGTTTTAAAATACTATTGGCTTTACTGATTGCCATATTGAATTTGTACGATATGTTGAGTGTCGTCTATTAAAACGTATCGATCTCCATATATATTTGTATTTCAGCATGATATTTCAGCCCATTTGGTCAGCTGACGAGAGTAATCCCATTTGTCACTAATTCTCCCAGTGACCTATTCTCCACTTATTGCCATCAACTTCCCTGATATTCCACCACTCATCTTCACATGGGGTGGGGCAAGGTAGGGGTGTGTGGAAGAAGAGAGCAATTTGCAATTAAGCAACACACCTGCAAGTCAATTGGTTGTGGGAAGAAACTGGAGTAAACTGGAAACTCTGGTTGTAGAGAAAAATCCATATAGGCAGCACTGGAGGTCAGGATTGAACATGGGTACTGCATCTGTGAGGCAGCTATTCCACACGTTATGTAATGTATCTTATAGAAACATATAACATTCTTAAGGGATTGGACAGGCTAGATGCAGAAAAAATTGTCCCGATGTTGGGGGTGTCCAGAGTCAGGGGTCATAGTGTAAGAATAAGCGGTAGGCAATTTATGATTGAGATGAGGAATAACTTTTTCACCCAGAGAGTTGTGAATCTGTGGAATTCTCTGCCACAGAAGGCAGTGGAGGCCAATTCACTGGATGGTTTCAAGAGAAGGTTAGATATAACTCCTGGGGCTAAAGGAATCAAGGGATATGGGGAGAAAGCAGGAACTTGATTTGATTAGCCATGATCATATTGAATGGCCTACCCCTGCACCTATTTTCTATGTAATGTGCCATTCAAAATTTCCACAGTTACTTTTACATCCGTAGAGAATGTGTTTTATTTTTCTTTCACTGTGCTTTACTCTCCATAATAAAATTCAACCAAGTTATCCGAGCCCACAACAGTATTGTAAACTTTAAATCAAATGCATTAATGCTTAATGTTACAGCTTCAATAGAGATCATCTCAAAGTCTTGCTAAAATTGGCTAAGAATAAGCAAACTATAAATCTAACAGTGTTAACAATATTGATAAAGCCCTAAAAAATAAAATAAGTAGGCATATTTATTATTGCGACTGTCATCCAAGAAATCATCTTTATCTTTTTGCCAAAAGCAATTCTTTTAATAACAACTAATTGTGGTTTGTCATTTCACTTTTAAATTATGTATAATCTTCAAAATTGCTAGATTCTGTCCAGAGGTCATTGATGTTTGTGTGAAACTATGCTGTTGGGATGTAGATTTTGCTGTCCATATTAGTAGTTGAAAATAACACTGAAATTATTGGGAGAACTAATCTCCACATCTGGTTTAATTGTTCAATGTAATTAAACAAAATCTATTTAGGATAGAATGTTGTCATTTCTAATCCAAATCTTTCCTTTACTTTTAAGACGTGGCTTTGGGTGTCTGGCCCTCTCTGTCTCTATTGTGCAGAAAGGCTGTATCGATATATTCGGAGCAACAAACCAGTTACCATTGTCACGGTGAATTCTCATCCTTCTGATGTGATAGAGATACGGATGGTAAAAGACAACTTCAGAGCAAGGCCAGGTCAGGTAAGTTCAAATCACTAATTACCAAATACTAGCTATTATTATATGGACTTGTGAGAAAATAGAGTTTGTAGGGTCACTATAAAAGGTTATCTACAAGAAAACATTGCATCCAATTTCATTGTTCCGGAGGCCCCTTTGAATATCAACTTTTCTCCCTTAAGAATTTAATCAACATCATGCTATTTTTTAAAATAATCGAGAGAAAGATATATTGTTCGTGACGTGCCATGAGGTTTAAATTAACAGTACGTTCAAATAAATTCCCACAGGAAGGAAACTAAATGCTCATTTAATCCCTAAAATATTCACTGCAGAATTATTTTAAAGACCTGACCGCATGGATTAGAAATTCTACAGAGCTGGAAAGGATGTGTTAAAAAGGATGAGTAGGAGGTACCTGGCACGGAGTCATACAGAAAACTGGCACTGAAATTTAACTATACACATCAAGCAAAATATTGTGTGCAACAAAACAGATCTTGGACACTGTGCAAAGAAAGACCCTGTTAATTCTGGGATGCCATAAATAACAGAAGACATCAGATAGAATGTGGTGAAAAAAAATGTGCAGGAAAGGATCTGGCCTGGTATTTCAGGTCTGGAGCATTGGAGACATCTGGAGCATGGGTGGTTTGTGGGGGAGTGATTTGGAATGCGTATGGAAGAGAGCTAGCTCAACACATGTTTTGAGATTAGATTTGGGGGGGGGGGGGGGGGTTAGCATGGGGCAGGGAGTTATACTGGCTGAATGTGAAATGGGAGTTCTAAGGACATCAGCAGCAAGTGATGAGTTGGGAGTTAACACTATGAAAACCTACATGCAAGTTAATGGAAGCCTTGAACTCCACAACAGATTATGAAGAAAAGGTGGGCACCCATTAATTTACCTCAAAGTTGACTTCAACTCTCCAGACAAAAGCCAACTTTGTCATGAAAACCCATGTAGTTTGTATTCCCTGAGTGTGGAAAATAACTTTTGAAAAGTGCAACAGATACTTGCATTGCTTGCTACTTGAAATTACTGCATGTTCCTGATGGCCTCCATTCACATGTATATTATGCACAGGGAGGATGGAGATCAAATTGACAGAAATGCATGTTTGACTGAGATTGCTGATATTTTAAGAGAAAATGTACTTGCATAAAGTAATATAAAGATGTGCAATGGAATATAATTTCCATTATTTGGTAAGGCAGAGAAAATTAAGATCAGTAATTAGCTTTCAAATCATGTTGTAGAGGAACATGTTTCTTCTTTTAATTCTGTGAGAACCTGTTGATGGCAGTCACTGACAAACCTTTTCACTTAACATATGCACAGCAGAAGGATTTTTCAGAAACTATTTAACGAAGTCTGAAGTGACCTCAGATTACATGAACCTTCCTATTGAGGGCATTTACAGGAATCAGAGCAGTTGGTTCCTTTTCTGGCCTCTTATTAATAGCTGCATGAGATTCCTAAAACTCGGCTGAAAATGTTCTTCCAATCATTAGACCTTGAGGAAGGAAGCAAGGATTGGAAACATATTGGGAAGGGTCAAACCGATTTTGAAGGACTAAACCTGGGGCTTGTGATAACATGAGATATGTGAGGACAGACCATTCTCTCACAAGAGTAGTAGAAATTGAAATGACAAATACAGAAATCTGTCTGATGCATAGCATTACCAATTTTCTAGTTATTAATTTACTTTGCAAATAAAGGCAAGGGTGGAAGGTGTGCAGGATCAAAGCGATAAGTTAAGGTATAAGAACGTGATAAAATAAAAAAATATTTCATGAGGAAATGGGAAAAAGAATATGAGAGTTGGACAGCCTTAAGTAACAAAAATATATGAGCATCATGGAGGAGAGAGAAATATATAGCTTGAATGATGAAGAAAGAAAGTAACATATTTAAAAGTACCTTTAATACAGCTAAACCCTTCAAGGGAGTTCATAATTGTGTTATTAAAATGTAATCCGGTCACAAGGGTAATGTTGGGACAATAGCCAACATTTTGTTCAAAAATGCAGGTTAAATGAAAAGGAGAAGCAATTATGAAAGTACTGGTGCCCGATCACATGAAGAATGGTTAAAAAGCCAGATCTGAAGAGCTGCAGAGATTTTATCAGACTGTAAGGTTGGATTAATTTGCAGAGACAGGGATGGATGATATCAGGAAGGGATTTGGAA
The DNA here is from genome assembly GCA_038087875.1 of Malacoraja senta. Taxonomy (NCBI): domain Eukaryota; kingdom Metazoa; phylum Chordata; class Chondrichthyes; order Rajiformes; family Rajidae; genus Malacoraja; species Malacoraja senta. Next base: position 11,242 of record JAXLNO010005128.1, read on the forward strand.
ATAAGTGTAAAAGTTTTAAATTAGGAGTTGCCAACCTGGCAGCCAAAGAAAGCCCAAGGGTTTACTCTTATGCATGAACTGCAGATCTCTGGATGACATTGAGTTTATAGAACAAAGGAGAGGACAGGCCAGCCAGGAGTGCATTGGAATGCTCGGGTAAAGAGGTAAGAAAAGCATTGATGAGGGTTTCAGCAAGAGATGAGCTGATGCAATGACTAAGTTGGGCCATGTTGTCAATGTATACATGCGTGTCCTTAATGATGAGCGTTTGTGTAATCCTTAGATAATTTGGGGGTCAGCACAGACAGCGAGAAATGTATTTAGTGAATATGAGAATGATGGATTGTCATAGAATATAAAACTGATTTAAAGACATAATCAGAAGCGATTAAATCACAAGGATCCTTGATTCATAATTTGCAACAGATTAAAATATCAGATCACTATCCCATCTGAAATATTGATTCTCCGATTTCTAAGCCAAGGACAATTAATGCAAAGGCATGAAGTGATTAAAAATATATATACTGTTATAACCAGAGCATCACATCACCCAGGTTACTCTACAAAAAATAAATAAGATTATGAATGGAGAGATCAATTGAATCCAGAATTAGTGAGATGTAATCTGTGATGTATTGTAACTTTTCAATAGGAAATGTAGCAGTTAATTTTGCTTTTCTTTTCTAAAAGGGATTAATTATGTTGCAGAGAAGTCAATCGAAAGTGTCAAAACTGGGCTTGATGCATTTTTCAGAGTCAATTGTATTAAGAGTTTAGAAGAAAGTTGGAACTTGGAATTAAGATGCAGATCTAGCAAGGTCTAATTGTATAGTACAAGAGGGTCAAGAATTGCAAGTCTTTACCAGGGAACATCATATGATTGTACCTTGGTTCTCGAAGCTTCGAGTGAATTGCAAGATTTAAATGTGACACTTAAGAAAGAAAATTCCATCCATGTTTTGGTGTTCCAAAGAAACATCAAACAATTATTTTTGGATTAACTAATTCCTTTTTCTCTTCCAATTTCATTTAGTACATTGTTCTGCATTGTCCAAGTGTGTCAGTATTTGAGAGCCATCCGTTTACACTCACAACGGTAAGTTCAAGCATTCCTGTTGCTTTTCAAAGTGTGGCTTTGAAGAAAATACCTTGCCTTTGAAATGCTAAAAATGTACTTTATTCAGATTGCCCAAATCAGTTTACAGTAATTTACAGTATCTTGCTGGAAAGAATTTGACAGCAGTTTGAACAAGATTCTAATTTAAGTAACATTTTCTTCCCTAAATTGACATCAGTTCCAAGAGTGCTTTAAGTGGATTAATGGTGTTGCAAAATTAAAATATTTTTGGAGTATCTGAACTTAAATGGCTGAAGAAACATGGAACTGCTGATGTTGGTTTACAAAAGAAAGACACACAGTGTTGGAGTAATTCAGAGGGTCCGGCAGCATTTCTGAAGCACATGGATGGGTGGTGTTTTGGGGTTGGGACCCTTCTTCAGACTCTTGTGGGGAGGGGGGGGGGGTAGTAGGTGGATACAGGTGAGAGGGTATTTGATAGGCAGATGGTTGGACAAAGGCAAGACGTGCCTTTTTGAGCATCCAGTTCTGATAAAGAATCATTTACCTAGTATGTTAACTCAATCACTCAGAAATGTTGCCTGACTGGTTGAGTATTTCTACCATTCTTTATTTTTATGTTAAATGCCTGACTGTTGTCAACAAGCTGGTAATACTCTAACTCTGAGTTAGAAGGCCATAGGTTTAAGTTCCACTGCAGAAATTTGAGCATATAATCCTATGCTGAAAATACAGAGCAGTAATTAAGCGATCACTTCTACTACTTCTTTAAAAAAAAAACAGACAAGTTATGGTCGGTATATTTTCCATCAAGCAATTTTGCAAATCTGCAGATTATCTAGTGACTATATTGTTACTGTTTGTGGGAGCTTGCTTTTCTCGACTTGACTGTCATATCAACAGTAATATCTCCACTTCAAAGTACTTTATTGACTGTGAAGTTCTCAGATGATCAAAAGTATTAGAAACCCAAGATTTTTTGTTGTGGATTGGAAGTATTATTTTCATGCTTTTGATCCAGGATATATAGAATTGAAGCTCTTTCTTGGGTAATACTGCATGAAATGGTTGATTAGTTGCAGGATTATATTGTCACGTGTACAATGAAAAGGTACAATGAAAAGCTTTGTTTTGCATGCAATCATGACATGTATTTATGTATAGTATATCTGATCTGATTGATCAGATATACTAAATATAATGCGACAGCGCCTCCTTCCTTGGATGCCATTTGATTCCTAACACTGGCTGACAGGCCAGGAGAGGCCATTACCCAGCATCATTAGAGGGAGAGGGAGAGACCGAGACCTCCCTGCTAGTTGTGTTCCCATGTCGCAGGTTTAAGGAAGACTGTGCCTCTGAGAAAGACCTGAGACCACCATTGCACCATGTGGTCAAGTCTGGGTTTTTATAGTTTAGTTTGGTTTAGAGATACAGCGCGGAAACAGGCCCTTCGGCCCACCGAGTCCACACCGACCAGCGATCCCCGCACATTCACACTATCCTACACACTAGGACCAATTTACACATACACCAAGCTAATTTTAACCTACATACCTGTACGTCTTTGGAGTGTGGGAGGAAATTGAAGATCTTTGAAAAAACCCACGCGGTCACGAGGGGAATGTACAAACTCTGTACAGACAGCACCTGTCCTCGGGTTCGAACCCGGGTCTCTGGCTCTGCAAGCACTGTAAGGCAGCAACTCTACCGCTGTGCAACCGTGGGCTGCGGGGAAGAAGCCCGAGACAGCCAGCACCTCTACTGAGGCTAAGACTGTGGCCAGGGCAAGCCTGAGACTTCAATGGCTCTTTTTACCCACTGATAGCAAGGGACTGTGTCCACACACAGAGGCAAAGACTGAGCTGTCAGGATAAGCCAGAATCCGTCAGCACTGCTTCTTCAAACCCAAAGCTGAGCGGCCAGCATAAACCTGAGACCATCAGCGCCCCCTCTCGAGGCAAGGATGATCTGCACGGATAGGGTGTCAAAACCTGAGATCACCGTGCCTCCTCCTTCAAAGACCAGGACTGAGCTGCGGACAAGCCCGAGATCGTCAGAGTCACCGCACATGCGCCCTGACAGCGAGGGACAGCACCCCAATGTGGTCTAACATTTGCAAAACACTTTAACTATCCCTCCCATTCCCGCACTGACCTTTCTGTCCTGGGCCTCCTCCACTGTCAGTGAGGCCAAAGGTAAATTGGAGGATCAGCATGTCATATTTCGCTTGTGCAGCTTACAACCCAGCAATATAAGTCTTGATTTCTCTAACTTCCAGTAACCCTTGCTGTCCCTCTCCCTTCTGTCCCTCCACCACCCTAGTTCTCCAACTGGTTTCACTGCCCTCCTGATTAATGTACTGTTTGTATGCCTCGTTGTTATCTCCCCCTCAGCCAACAATGAACAATTCCACATTTTCTTGATCACTGTCTGCTTTGATCTGTCGTTTTCACACCTCGTCCTTCCATTTCTCTAGTTTACCTCCCCCCGGCACTCAGTCTGAAGAAGGGTCTCAACCCGAAACGTCACCCATTTCTTCTCTCCAGAGATGCTGCCTGTCCTGCTGAGTTACTCCAGCATTTTGTGTTTAATGACCTTTATGACTAGATATATGAAAAAAAGCCTGGGATTGGGCTGATTATCGGAGGATACCGTGGTAAATCCAAAAATGAGGGTGATGCTTGGGAAGGTCTGCTCAGGCCAATGATGTGGGCTGAATTAATTAAATGCATTTAATAATTTAAATAACTAAATTGAATCCTGACGGGTGTAAATTAATTTCCATTAATCAAAGCATTCAATGTAATTATATAAATGTTTGTTGGTAAATATTTAACTAGATATCAGAAAAGCAATGGAAAAGTTTACATCTTTGACCCTTGTGTCTTCTCAAAAGTGTTTTCTAGCTTATTAAGGTCTTTTGAAGTGTAATCACTTCAGTCAGGCAGGAAAAATGCATCAAAACTTTGCTATAAAACATGAGAATTTTGTGACTAAAGTTTTAAGTACATTTAGTTACAAACTCATCAGAACATACATGAGCCAGTCTTCTGCTTCAGGGATAATGTGATATTTGTGATTGGCAGAGAATGCCAATGGCAGTTTTTCAAATCATCACGAAAGAAATCTTGTGTGTCGTTTTAGCCTGAATTGTTTGATCTGCTCTGTTAAAAATAATTTTACAGTCTACTTGCACTATTGTACTGAAAAATGTTAGGGAATTTAGTTTTGTTTAATTTAGCGCGGAAACAGGCCCTTCGGCCCACCGAGTCCGCACCAACCAGCGATTCCCCACACACTTAAGGCTCTGTCTTACGTGTTTGCGGTCATCGGCGGTGAAGCGCGGCTTCGCCTGTAGAGTGGACCGCACGGCAACGGCGAGAGCGCCGAGCCTATCCACGGGGGCGCCGCACGGCTGCTGCGCAGGGGCCGAGTGATTCAAATACGGCTGGTCCCACGTGCTTGCGGTAAGTAAAAAAAAGGGCGGGCCCACTGCGATGACGTCGGCCCGCCGCACGTGACTCACTAGCGGCGGCTGTGGCGGCGGCCGTCCTGATTGCGGCGCTGTAGCGGTGGCTGTGCCTGCGGCCGTGCCGCACACGTGCCTCACTGGCGGCGGAAGTTTGACGCACGCGCTCGAGCCACACTGGCGGTGGCCCGTGCGGGCGGCCGTGCCGCACTCGTGCATCACTGGTGGAGGTTGTGCGGTAAGAATATAGTTTTCAACAGTGTAGGTTTTATTTTAGCACCGTGCACGGCCCCGGAATTGTGCGTTCTCACGAGTGCGCGGTCTATGGTGGCAGATTCTTCCCGTTTCGCCGCCAATGACCGCAGAATCGTGAGACAGGCCTTTAACGCTATCCTATACTAGGGCCAATTTACATTTATACCAAGCCAATTAACCAAACCTGTACGTCTTTGGAGTGTGGGAGGTAACGAGTTCTCGGAGAAAACCCACGCGGTCACGGGGAAAACCTACAAACTCCATACAGACAGCACCTGTATTCAGGATCGAACCTGGGTTTCTGGCGCTGTAAGTGCTTTAAGGTAGCAACTCTACCGCTGTGCTACTGTGGCGCCCCTTATATGTGCCCAATTGTAATCATATGCAGATGTCTGGGATAAAAAAAATTAACAACATGCAGAAAAGTTTGTGGCATATCTAAGTAAGCCGCAAATTAGCATATTCAAGTGTTCAAGCCCAAAGTGATTTGCAACAAAATCAAGAAAATCAAAAATCAAGAACTAGCATAAACACTTGGAAACACTCACTTAGAAGCGAAATCATGTGAATTAATAAGCCACTTCTTATTAGCATCCCATGTTTGTTTAATTGTGAGCATATAAATGTGGCAATTTGCATGTTAGTTCTATAAATTACCTGTTTCACCTTTAATATCGTAGCCAAACATTTATGTCACCTTTGTATCCCACCTCCACTAAAATATTATACAGGAGATGCAAACAACACATGTTTTGCTTCAGTGAATGTAGTGATTCAACTTGTATGAAATTTTGCTATTTTCTTTTGTTACCTGTTTAGGTACAGAGTGAGATCTGTAGTTTTACAAAACATATTTAAACATGGAGTTACCATTTTGAGCACATTAGTTTTAGCATATTTATATTTGGTTAAGATGAACTGCAACTGACCAATGTACTTTACAATAAAAAACACAGTACAGGAGTAACTCAGTTGGTTAAAAAGGGGAAATGGGATAATCTAAGAAATGATGGGCTGGTGAGCCTCAGATCAATTTGGAGAGGGTTCTTAGGGATAGGATCTACAGTAAATAAAGAAGAGAATGGACCAATTAGAAACAGTCAGCATGGTTTTTGTCGAAGGCAGGTTATGTATTTTCTGAGGAGATGACAAAGGTGACTGATAAAGCTAGGTTTGTGGACTTTGTCTACATGGACTTTAGTAAGGTCCTTCATGGTAGGCTGATCCAGAAGATTAAGACGAATGAGATGAATGAATGAATAAGTTTATTCGCCAAGTATTCACATACAAGGAATTTACCTTGGTGCTCTGCCCGCAAGTGACAACATGACATACAGTGACAGTTAAGGGCCTGTCCCACTTTCCCGAATTATTCACAAATTCTCCTGAGTTATTCACGAATTCTCCCGAGTTTTCAAACTCGCAGAATAATAATAATAATAATAGATTTTATTTATATAGCGCTTTTCAGGACTCAAAGTCGCTTGTTCGTAACGAGCCCGTGAGAGGCCGTAGGAGTCCGTGGATATATCGTAGCGGCTGGTTATGCCAGCCGTAGGTACTCGGGCTATTTTTTACTCGTGGACATTTTTCATCAGGCCAAAAAAACTTCCCTACTTACCTGATGCCCCGAGTACCTATGGCTGGCATAACGAGCCGCTACGATATATCCACGGACTCCTACGGCCTCCTATGGACTCATTACGAACATTCTGCGAGTTTGAAAACTCGGGAGAATTTGTGAATAACTCAGGAGAATTCGTGACAAACTCGGGAAAGCGGGACAGGCCCTTTAGGAAGACACATAAAATATTAAACATTAATAATGATGACTTGGTAGTTAGGATTCAGAAATGGCCAGAGAAGACAGAGGGTAGTGGTGGAAGGTTGTCATTCTGGCTGGAGGTTTCGGACCAGCAACGTTTGGCCAAGATCAATGGAATATGTATATCAATTACTTGATTGAAAATATAGATGGGTTGATTAGGAAGTTTGCGGACTATACAAAAATTGCTGGCATTGCGGAGAGTGAAGAAGACTGACAAATGATACAGCAGGATATACATCAGTTACAGATAGGGGTTAAATGTTGAAAAGGAAGGGGAAGTCCATTAAATACAGAACTGAGACAAAATCTTCTGCTCTCAATGGCCATGAAATGTTGTAATTCTCTTCTTTAAAAGACCATGGAAGCAGAATGTTTGAATATTTTTGAGGAAGAGGTACATAAACGCGTTATATTGATAGCACAACGACAATGCAACCTATGTTGTTGTAAACTAAGTGGAGCCTTGAGCAAACCAGCAGACCCCATTATTTCAATTTAATAGGGCGAGACCGTGGATTTAAAAAATTGAAATACTGCTGAGATTTCCACTGGAATGGAAAAGTTCAAGAGGAGATTCAAGCAATCATTTGTTTGGTAATAAAGTAAATGATAGTGAATAGGGCTAAATTATTTTATCATTTTAGGGGTCAGCAATGTTCATCAAATCCAAATCAACACAGAGTTTGGGAGAAAATTATATGTAGAGGATTTTTTTGAGCAGAGAACACTTTGTCAGAGAATGTAGCTCATGAAGCTGCAAGCTCAAGAAAATAATAAACCTTTGAAATAGAACATACAGTCTGAGGAAGAAAGCACTGCCTTAAATTAAACTCAATTTGGAGTTCTCCAGTGATAGCCCAACAGATTTAGTCAAATCATAATACTTGGTCTTTATTTGGAAATGGGCCCACTGCAGTTACAGTACAAAAGAGGTTGATTAATTCACTGGCCTCTTCTACAATGTAAATTGCAGTAGATCCATCTCCAAATAAAGACCGGGTAATATGATCTGACAAAAGCAAAATACAGTTGAAGCAAGAAATCTGAAATTAGGTCAGAAAATCTTGGAAATACTTAACAGATTAAGGAGCATCTGTTGAGTGAAAATCAAACTTATCAACTTGACATGCTAATTATTTCTGCCTATAGATGCGCCTGATGTTTCCAGCATTCTTTATTTAATTTGACTCGTGTTCAAGGGCCATGCTTCATCAGCCATGCTTCATTGAAACATTAATGGAATGTTTTGAATTTGGGTAAGGTATGAAGATCTTTATATATACACTACATTCCATATGGTCCAATTTCCTCTGGCCGATTGGGTTTCGTCACATTGATAGTTGATACTTTCCAACTGTTCAGCTCCACGTTCTCATTGTGAGCTCCAGCATCTGCTTTACTGCTTTCAGATACGAGTTGAAATAGGTCCTCTTAATTTGATAGGGTAGGGTGTTAGAGGGGGGATTGCAGTAATTCACAATAATTTTGAAATGGTTGACCTTTGAGTGACAGAAAATTAATTGAAAGATCAAAGGCAGTTTGAGTATTCTGTTATCATTTGGTCTGTAGATTTAATTTGCTCACTACTTCCCTCTGTTGCCAGGACTAGAGGGTCTGATCTATAGGCAGAGGTTGAATAGGCTGGGTCTCTATTCCTTGGAATGCAGGAGGATGACGGGTAATCTTATAGAGGGTGTATAAGATCATGAGAGGAATAGATCGGGTAGGTGCACAGTCTCTTGCCCAGAGTAGGTGAATCGAGGACCAGAGGACATAGGATTAAGATGAAGGGGAAAAGATTCAATAAGAATCTGAGGGGTAACTTTTTCACACAAATGGTGGTGGATGTATGGAACAAGCTGCCAGAGGAGGAAATTGAGGCAGGGACTATCCCAACATTGAAGAAGCAGTTAGACAGGTACATGGATAAGAGAGGTTTGGAGGGATATGGACCAAACGCAGGCAGGTGGGACAAGTGTAGCTGGGACATGTTGGCTGGTGTGCGCAGGTTGGTCTGAAGGGCCTGTTTCCACACTATCACTCTATGACTCTATGAGTCTGTTTCTGCAATGTTGTCAGTTCAGAACACTAGTTTGAGATATATTGGGTCAAATCTTACTGCACCTGGCTTGTTGCCCAAAATCAGCATGAATTGTCTCCTGGCATCTGAACTTGGTATGTTCCATGCAGATTGATCAAGTACCAGTGAATAGTGGCAGAGCCTACAGCTATTCACTGTGAAAGCCGAGATGTGTTAAACATCTTTTGTATGTATCAAGTACATTTCCCTCAGAATAGTTATTTCAGAATTCCTTGTATTTAGAAACAAAAAAGAATAAATGTGATATTTCAGCTTCAACTTTAATCCATGTTTGTACAGACGAGGGACAATGTGTAAAACACATTCAGAAATATGGCATTTTACTATCTAGTTTGCCATTAGTTGCTTAGCCAGCTTAGTGCTATCTCTGTTATTCATCATTGGCGAACTCCTCTAAAAGGTGCCTAACAGTGCCCCTCATCAGGGAATGGGATATCCACATCATGCATCCTACCAAAGCTTTGCAGCGAAGATTCTTCAATATCATCCCAAACCTTGCCTGTCTGTAGAGGAGACACAAAGGAAAAACTGAGACATTGGAAGGCATGTTTAATAGGAATTGCACAAGTTGCCATAGGAACAGAATATTGTAGACAATGTAAAGTCTGACTGGAGATGTAATTAGAAATAGGTCTTACTTGGATGGCTGCACTGCTGAATTTGTGTTATAATGGACAACGATACCCGACTGAATATTTCAGTACGAGTGTTTAGTTGCTGTGCAGGGTTGTGTCAATCAATATTTATGAGTGCTTGTACTTGTTTGAGCCTGAAATTCTCAGATTGCGCGCACTCATAATGATTGCTGGTAGGCATGAAATCTCTCTAGCCATCAGCCAATGTTCAGTGACCACTCTAACAAAATGGACATTGTCAACTAATTCATTGTTTTTGTCTTCTTGTGGAATCTAGCCTGTTCCTTAGTTTCCTTAGATACAGCGCGGTAACTGGCCCTTCGGCCCACTGAGTCCACACTGGCCAGCAATCCCCGCACATTATCCTACACACACTAGGGACAAATTACAATTATATACAATTCACAATTATTGTACTAAAACAATTAACCTACAAACCTGTACATCTTTGGAGTGTGGGAGGAAACCGCAGATCTCGGAGAAAACCCACGCATGTCACGGGACGAACGTACAAACTATGTAAACAAGAAACTAGAAGATGGCACAAGCTCTGCACATGCAAGATCTGTTTCCATCTGAGTGGTTTCAGCAATTGACAATGTGGCATATATGGCGTCAGCTGTGTAGCATGAGCATGTTTACTTGTGATAATGAAGCCACAAAAAAAACATGCAGTTGTTATCCTATATACCAGCACTTATTCACATTGGTTTGTAGCAGCTTGAATCAAAGGCATTGTTACCTGAGAATTCAAGTAGAGTTTTCATCTTACCAGATTTGGTAATGCATCCTAAGATAGCATGTAGATGGGAAATCAGTTGTGGTATTCCAGGCACATGAAATAACCACTATTTATTATCGTAAAACTCCAATAATCCAACTATTCCAAAATCCCGATGACTCAGCATCTGGCCCACCAGGTGATGTTTGCTATGCTTCCTTCCAACTCACTGGGGATCTGGCTCCTGCAATCCATTTTGATTCACTGCGGCCCTTGTTTCCTTTAAACTACCCAAGTCCCCGCTTCTCTTGCTCTCGTTAACCTGACTGAGACCCAGGTTCCTGCACTCCATTTCACGTACCAGGGCTCCGGTTCCTGCACTCCCTTTCGACTCACTGTGGTCCCTCTTCCTGTGCTCCTATTGAACTCAGCTGGTTTTGTTTTCCACCCTGCCTTGAAACTCACCTGGTTCTGTTTCCCATGATTACTTGAAATTTACTGGGCCCTTGTTTCCTGTACTCCCATTAAAATGACCAGGCTTACTGCAACATTGATCGTTCTACTGTGTAACACCGAAGGAAAAGAATTTGGAGTTTGTTGGTGTATTAATATGAATAACATCTGCTAGTCAAGCGTTATTTGATTCAATGCATTTCAGTGATAAATCAGAAAGTGAGATGCTGTTAACATAAAATCAAAACCCAACAGCAACTTTTGTAATTCTGTATTTCACTGTAAAATATGAGTTGCAGCAACAATCATGCATAGATTAGTTGGTATACCATTCTCTCCATTGTTTGACAGTAAACTCTAGGTCATAAATATTTTTCTTTTGAGTTTTATCAGCTATTCATTCCCTTCAATGGAATTGGCAGTATGTTTTGGAATCCAGTTTTTCATTTTCATTCTTATTCATTTTCAGGGCTTTTGAGCTTGAATGTAAATTTCCTTTCAAAATATGTAGTGTTTGCCGGCATTATAAAAGTAAATTAATTATAAAATATTAATTACAAATTACTGCTTACAATCAATACAATACAATAGTAAGATTAAACGAGAACTTACCAGTTTGAAGTTTGATCTTTATTTTATGAGGAGTTACGATGAGCGATTACGTGAAGAAGGCCGTCAGCCCGCATGCGCGTCAATCTTCAAAGCAGCGGTGTGAAATCACAGAACACAGAAGTTGAACTGAACATAGTAAGTCAAGTCAAGTCAAGTGAGTTTATTGTCATGTGTCCCTGATAGGACAATGGAATTCTTGCTTTACTTCAGCACAACAGAACATAGTAGGCATTGACTACAAGGCATTCTATAAATATATACACACATGAATCAATATACTGATAAAGTGTAAATGACAGTATTGGCTAATAAAGTTCAGTGTTATGTCCGAGCCAGGTTTAATAGCCTGATGGCTGTGGGGAAGTAGCTGTTCCTGAACCTGGTCGTTGCCGTCTTCAGGCTCCTGTACCTTCTACCTGAAGGTAGTAGGGAGATGAGTGTGTGGCCAGGATGGTTTGGAGAGAACTAGAAACTACCAGATGACCTTTATAATATGAGGGTTGGGAGCGGAGGGCACGTAATCGCTCATCGTAACTCCTCATAAAATAAAGATCAAACTTCAAACTGGTAAGTTCTCGTTTAATCTTACTATTTTACTTCGGAGTCACGTGAGTGACTACGTGAAGATTTTAAAGCTCTGTGATTTCATGCCATGGATACGAGTCCATGCGTCACACACTGCATCAGTTGACCAAGGACGAGTGAAAATAATTAATGCATTCAGACATGACATAGATTTTAAATATGCTGATGCTTTAATGAGCAAAGAAAAAATAATAGTGACCCCTCTCATCCAGGGGGAAACTATAAAACAGAATCTAAAATGGAACTGGCAAAAAAACCCGGTCTGGCAATAGGTTTATTATAAAACCTTTGGAACGTTTGTTCATTTGATCATCCTGCAGCCGCTAGGATGTGCTCGAGAGGGACGTCCATTACCCTCGCTGCTGACGTAGATGCAGCCCTGGTGGAGTGAGATTTTAAAATGTCAGTGTCCACACCTGCACAAGCCAGAACCTATTATAACCATCTTTAAATGGTCTGCACTGATACTTTATTATAAGGTTTTTTGTAACTAATGAGTACAGAAAATTCAGAGCCTCTGAGGCTCTTGGTGACCTTAATGTACTGAAGTATGTGTGTAACTACACACAACCGAAGGTCCATGGGGTATGACATGAAAACTAGTTAAAGCCCTGATACCCCTGGTCTGCTCTGCTTGATTAAATCATAAACAAAAAAGGTTATATTATTAATAGATGAAACCATGTTGTCCAGTCGCAGTTTATGTAACGTCTGGACCCGTTGCGCTGAGACCAGCGCCATGAGCATGACCGCCTTGAGGGTGAGTTTGGGCAAAGATAGGGATGAAGCTGGGGCCCACTGGCGAAGCAGCGTGAGCACTACGCTCACATCCCATATCTCCGTGTACCGGGGCCTGGGGGGAGTACAGTTAAAAATTCCCTTCGTGAATCTGGTTATCAAAGGGTGAGACCCAACAGAGTGGTGTCCGGATCCCAGCGCTAAGTAAGACGATAATGCACTCCTGGCACTATTTATGGCACTGTAAGTCAGATTCTGATAAAAAAATAGTGTTAATAGGAATTCCAACACATCCGCTATGCGTGCTGTGTCATACGATATGTTCGTTAGTGAACAGAACATCTCCCATTTCTTGATATGGGAGATGTACTGTTTCTTGGTGTTATCCCTCCAGGCCGCAGTGATGACATCCACCGTACGTTCTGATAGTCCCAGCCCCAGGTACGGTCTCCTCGGAATCTGCAAACCAATAATTAATTCGGTCATGTAGTGGATGGTTCTCCCCAGTCACAGGGTGAACCAGCAGATTTCTGGTTTTGGGGACAGCCATAAAAGGCTGTGTTATCATTCTCAGGACGAGTGGGAACCAAGGCTGTGTAGGCCAATCAGGTACTACTAAAATGCCAGAGGCGGAGTCTTGCTTGATCTTAGTCAAACATCGATAGATGAGGCAAAATGGGGAAAAAAACATACAAAAACATTCCACCCCAGTGAAGCGAGAATGCATCTACCGCCACTGCCCCTGGGTCTGGTTCCCATGAAACATATCTTGGTAACTGGTGATTTAGTCTAGATGCAAACAAATCAATTTCAGGTACGCAATACCGAGCGACAATGTCGTTAAACACTTTATGATTCAACATCCATTCTGTGTTGTCATTGAATTTCCGTGATCTGGTGTCCGCCACCATGTTGTATCTACCTGGTAAGTAGATGGCTGAAACCCAAATGTTTCTTGTAATACACCAGTGACAGATGAGGTTAGCCAATTTATCACAAGATACAGACTTGATTCCACCCATGTGATTAACATGTGCCACCGCTGTAGTGTTGTCAATCTGAAGTTGAACATGCACATGATGCATATTGGTACAATAAGCCTTCAGCCCATAGAGTGCTCCCAACAATTCTAAGTAGTTAATACCATGTGACCTGCATGTAGTTTGAGTGCCTGCTCCTTTGCACGTTGTAAATGTTGATAGTGCAAAGGCCCAAACTGTGCAGCTGGAAAGGCAGCCACTAGTTAGCCAATTATACTAGCTACATGTCTAATTGAATGCTGCTTCTTAACAATGAGATTGTTACAGGCTCCTAATAATTCTAATTGCTTGCCCCAAGGCAGAGTCACAGACATGTGAATTGAGTTAATGATAAATCCCAAATAATCAATTACTCTGGATGGTATCAATTTGGACTTAACTGGATGAATGAGAAACCCCAATCTCTCAAACATGAGTTTGGTAGCTGAAACAGATAATTCAGCTAATTTCATAGTTTCCCCTATGATTAGAATGTCATCCAAATATGCCATCACAATATGATTTTGAGCCCGGAGTAGCCCCAGGACCAGTTTTAATAATTTTGTGAATAATCTGGGGGCTGAAGTTAATCCATTAGGCAATGCCTTAAACTGCCACAGTTGTCCCATCCAGGTAAATTTCAAATATCTCCGGTGATCCATATGAATGGGCAACAAATAGTATGTATCTTTGAGGTCGAAGCATGCCATATAACATCCCTTGGAAACCAGTTGCTTGGCAGTAACAAAGGTTTCCATTTTGAAATGTTTATACTGCACAAAGGAATTAAGTTCAGACAAGTCAAGGATGATTCGACATCCTCCATCCTTCTTTTGCTTTGTAAATATGTTAGACACAAATTGGTGAGATTCATGACACGACATCTCAATAACCCCTTTTTTGTATAATGCTTTAATTTCAGCTTGTACACCCAAACTCTCCTGGAGACCCGCGCTGATATAACTCCCTCCTTTGGAGCACATCATTGTGGAGCAACCTCTCCATCAGGTGCTCTATGTGGGTTATACATCCGCAGACGCTGCCCATTGAAGGAGGGTAACCCTCCTGGCCCGACTCGTCTGAGTCAACGGGCCTCACCGACTTTTTCGTGGCTTTCCGCCCAAGCGGGATTGTCAAGGTGCTATCAACCGGCACCAAGTCGGAAGCCGCTGGCTCCACTGCCAGCGACTTGGAAGGCGAAAACGACGGCCGCCCGCTACCCGCACTCCCTCGGTCTTCAGTAGCTGGTTTCTCCGCGGCCTGTTTCTTCACCTTCGACATTTTTCTCCAAACGGTCCGAACTTGCTCTGTCGACAAGAATTAGCGAACCCAGAGAAACGACCTCAGAGAAAGTTTAAACACTTACCTGAGGATTTAAAACTTACCGCTGGAAGGAGCCATGCGCCTGCCAGTCAGTCGTTGCGCAATGCGTTAGACGTAATGACGTGCATGCGGGCTGACGGCCTTCTTCACGTAGTCACTCACGTGACTCCGAAGTAAAATCAGTTTTATTCGTCACTTGCACATAAAGTGCAAGTGAAATGAATTTGCCAGCAGCGGTACAATGAGCTTAGCAATAAGGGGCAGTACGGTGGCGTAGCGGTAGTTACTGCCTTAAACCCCTGTCTCACAGTGCGAGTCGACCCACGAGTGACCCCGAGTTTAATACAAATTAAACTCGTGGTAATCACCTAAGATTAACGTAGCGGGAACGTCGGAACTCGTGGACGCAATTTAGTGACTTGTGGCGCTAACGGCAGGTACCCGTGAAACTTGTTAACTCTTGAAAAATTTCAAACATGTTTAAAGTTTTCCACGAGTCAAATTTACTGTTGAAGTTATAAATTGAAACATTTAAACTCGTTGTAAGAACTTGGTGGCCCGTGAGTTTACCTTAGTGACTCTTAAAAGGCCTGTCTCACGGGTATGCGGTTACTGGCAGTTACTGGCGGTGAAGCAGGAAGTTGGGACCGCTCGTGGACTGCCAGAGACTGCGCATGGCCCACGGGGTCGGTCCCACGCACACCGCCGGGACCGTGCGGTGTTGGTCCCAACACCGCACGGTGCTCACAAAACGTCGACAACGTTAAAAAATGTCCTACCGCACAGCCGCCGCCAGTGCGGCACGAGTACCGCCACAGCCGCCGCCAGTGCGGCACGAACACTGCCACAGCCGCCGCCAGTGCGCCGTGAGCACCACTAACACCGCCGCAGCCGCTGCCAGTGCGGCACGAGCACCGCCACAGCCGCCGCCAGTGCACCGTGAGCACCACAGCGGCGTGAGCCGAATTGACATCATCGCGGAGCGCGTTGCGTTGCGCGATGTCGTCATCACCCGACGCCGCGCTCGTGGGACAGGCCGTGCGGTGATCACCCGGCATACGCGCGGCAACAGATTCCGGTAAGGTTTATTTTATTTTTACTTACCGCAAGCTCGTGGGACCGGCCGTACGGAGATCACTCGGCCCCCGCGCGGCATCCGTGCGGCGCTCCCGCGGCCTACGCGCGGCGCTCTCGCGGTAGCCGCGCGGTCCCCGCTTCCGGCGACGCCGCGCTTCACCGCCAGTAACCGCCTGCCTGTGGGACAGGGCTATTAGTCTACCGTGTTAACTCGTGGGCACTCTGAACTCGGCAGCTGGACAGAGAACAGTGACCTTGGAGATTAGTTCCGTTATCCCTCTGATGTTGATTATTATCTGTATGTTTATGTTGTTTTTTGCCTGTTTGAGCATGTTTTAGTTTCTTTTGGATACTCCCACTTTTTCTAATAACTTAAAGTGTTGAAAAGCTTTTTACTAATCCGTTTGAATCTCACTGTTTACTTCATTGCACAATACAATGATACAATGATACAATTTATTTGTTGTCATTTGAACCTAAGTTCAAATGAAATTTGGTTTCTGCAGTCATACAAACAAGTAAAAAGAACCAAGACACAACACAATTTACACAAACATCCATCACAGTGAATCTCCTCCTCACTGTGATGGAAGGCAAAGTCTTATCTCTCCCCTGCACTCCCCATTCTCCTCCCGATGTCAAAGTCAAAGCCCCCGGCAGGCGATGGTAAATATGTCCCGTGGCCATTAAAGACGCGCCGGGCGATGCAAGGCCACGCTCCGCGTCTTGATGGAGCCCCCAGTAGCGCCAGCAAGTCCCACGGCCATTAAAGCCGCGCCGGGCGATGTAAGGCCCCGCTCCAGGTCATCCTCAACCCCGCAACTCGGGCGGGAGAAGTTGCCGTTGCGGGAGCCCCGAAAAGCGGTCACCCACCAGGGACCCGCGAGCTCCCGATGTCACCGTCCACCGGGCCGGCGGCTGGAGCCTCCGAATCTCCGGGGCCGGGCCGCAGCCACGCGCCACCACAGCTCCTCCCGTTCCGAACTCGGCCAGCTCCGCGATGGTGAGTAAGTCCGCCGGCTCCGCGACTGGAGCCCCAGGTCGTTCCGTTGGAGGCCGCTCCACGGTGCTAGGCCCCAACGACAATGGAGACCCGACAGAGAAAGGTCTGGTCTCCCGTGCAGGGAAAAGGTTTTAAAAGTTTCCCCCACCCTACCCCCCACCCCCCGCCCCCCACACATACCCAGTTAAAAAAACACTATAAACGAAACAAACGAAACAAAAAAAATAAAAAAGACAGACGGACTGCAGAGGCCGCAGCGACGTGGGTCGCGCCGCCCACCCAAAATAAAAGAGAGTTCTTTGTTATCAAGATCAAATTGATGTCTGGAAGTCCTCATTTTAATATCACTACAAAGTCTCATGAATGTAATATTCCTTTCATCATACAACACAAAATTGAGGAAGTGGCACAATATATTCACATCTTGATTCTCACAATCATTTATGAGAGTTAAGGACTCAGGTGCCTCATATGCTGTGCTTTTTAAATGTTAAAATTTGTCCCCTCTCAGTAGATCAGAAAATAAGACAAACAGCACGGTGAATGTGAAACAAAGTCTTTATTCATCTTGTTCAATATAAAAAACACTTTTTTGCACATATTGAGAAAAGGAACACCACAGCAAACAACACGGTGGTCTGAAAAAGGACTTCTCAAACACGCAAATCAACAAATGAAGCACAAATAAGTATTTCCAGTATATACTCATTCAGCTGAGAAATGGAGCACAAGCCTAAATTCAGGCAATAAAAGAGACAATGCAAAGCACTCAATGGCAAGTTTTGAGATCTACCATCAGATAAGCAGATGCATGATAACCACTTTTTAAAGAAAAGACAGATGCAATGAAATTACTTACACTAAAATGAAAAAATAAATCCACACTTAACGTTAAATAAAACAAAGTCATTTTTACCATGTGATGATTTTTCAACACGTCGGTAGACGTTTTTGGCTTAAGAGTAACTCGGGAGAGGAACTTGGTAACTCGGGAGACGAACTTGGAACCGCAAAAATGAGAAGTAAACGGCAAACTTAGTCATACCCGTGGGAACTCGGTTAAACTCTTGATCATAAACTTGGAATCTCGTACACAACCACGAATCTTTCACTCGGGGTCACTCGTGGGTCAACTCGCACCGTGAGACAGGGCCATTACAGCACCAGAGATCCGGATTCGATCCTGACCACAGGTGCTTGTCTGTATGGAGTTTGTACATTCTCCCCGTGACCTGTGTGGGTTTTCTCCGGGATCTCCGGTTTCCTCCCACATTCCAAACACGTACAGGTTTGTAGGTTAATTGGCTTGGTGTAATTGCAAATTGTCCCTAGTGTGTAGGATAGTGTTAATATGGGGGGATTGCTGGTCGGTGCGGACTCAGTGGGCCAAAGGGCCTGTTTCCATGCCGTATTTCTAAATCTCTCAAACTAAAACAATTCCACCTGTAATCAAGTGTATTTTGCTCATTGTAAAAGTATTTTTATTGGTAGTTATAGTTTGATGAATGTACTGTTTAATCTTCCAGATGAACAGAACGATTTCAGATATTTTGGTCTGATAATCCATTTTATAGTGATTGGAAATTAGAGTAGAGAGAGAGAGAGGGAGAGAACACAATAGTATCAATTCTTGATCAAGGTTTTTAAAATATAATTGAATGGCTTAGTTGATGCTCTTCTGCATAAAATCACAGAATTGAAAGCCTTGTAGTTCTGTAATAAAATAGATCATTTTTCTCAGTAAAACCTTTGATATGCAGTATTGTCACCACTGGTCATGCTTCACCAAGCAATTTGGTGTAGGGAAAAAAAAGCACAATTCTGAGTATACTGTAAATCTGAAATAAAAAAGACAAATATTTAATCCTTGGGTCAGGTAGCATTTAAGAAAGGAAACATAGAACTGGAAAAGGTCATCATATAATGGGTTTTAAGCAACTTTAAGAGGCAGCAAAATGGTTGGAGAAAAATATACACAGAGGTCTGTGATGGGGATGAGGCCAAGAAGTTACATCTCAAAAGGACTCAGTACAAAGACCCATTTTCTTGCACTATTATTCCTTTTGGTATCACTCGTGATTCTGTTATAAATTGCACAACCGTCTTTCTCATGAATATTTGTTTTATACAGAATCAAAAAGGGAAATTAATATAGCTTGAATACTGATATAAATACTTTATATCATAGAATCAATGAATGAATGCAGTAGGTCATTAAGTACATCGGCTGCATACTGACTCTTTGAAGAGCAATCTGGCCAGTTCCATTCCACTGCTTTTCCACATGGTTCTACAAGGAGATCTGTGCATTTTAACAAGATGTATCCAAAACATTAGAAAACATATGAAACTTACAATGGGAATTACAGTGATCTGGCAGCGCTTCCAAATTCTGATAGGAACATCTAGAGTTGGCACATATGCAGTGAAATGTGGAAATCCAGTAGTTAAGGGCATGTCCCACTGCGGCAATCTAATTGGCGAGTTTAGAAGAGTTTGCCCTCGACTCATACTCGCAGCATGGTCGACACGAGGTCCTAGGATGTAACTCTCCTTCATGCTCGAGAGTAGTCCCCGCATACTCGAGGCCTCAGCTAGGTCGCGGCATATTTTTCAACATGCTGAAAAATGCCCGCGAGTAAAATAAAGGTCGCCATGGAAAAAATCAATATCTTTTTTACTCATAGGTTTAGTCGTTGTAGGTCGGCATGTTATTCGTAGGTAATCGAGGGTAGTCGAAGGTAATCGAAGGTAGTCTAAAGTAGTCGTAGATAGTCTTCAACATAGTCGAAGGGAGGTTGAAGGAGATCGAAGAAGTTCGTCTTCACTCTTCACTATTCGGTGTCCAATTTTCCCCGAAGCTAGTTGAAGCTAATCTTCAACATAGTCGAAGGAGGTCGAAGGAGGTCTTCTACATAGTCGAAGGAGATCTTCAATATGACACTTTTTCAAACTCTTCTAAACTCGCCAATTAGGTCGCCGTAGTGGGACAGGCCCTTTAGGAAGAAATCTGTACGTTTTTCTCAGGGATTTTTTTTCTCCTGTGGGTTACGCTGTTGCAGCCTTCTCCACATAATCTACAAATAAATCCCACTAGTCAGCTGGATTTATGGGAGCAAATGAGCAGTGAGATTAATAGGGTACTATTGGTGGGAGATTTCAAAATTGACTGGGTCTCCCACAATGTAAAGGTGGAATTTTTTAAATGTACCCTAGAAAGGTTCCTTAATCAATATACAGTAGACCCTACTGGAGAGTGCAACACTGGACCTCCCCTTAGGAAATGAATTTGGGTGGCACGATGGCGTAGCGGTAGAGTTGCTGTGAGACCTGGGTTCGACCCCGACTACGGGTGCTTGTATGCGGAGTTTGTACATTCTCCCGTGACCTGCGTGGGTTTCCTCTGAGATCTTCAGTTTCCTCCCACACTCCAAAGACGTACAGGTTTGTAGATTAATTGGCTTGGAATAAATGTAAAAATTATCCCTGGTGTGTGAAGGGTGGTGTTAATGTGTGGGTATCGCTGGTCGGCGCAGACCTGGTGGGCTGAAGGGCCTGTTTCCACACTCTATCTCCAAACTAAAATAAGACAAATGACTGCATAGGGTGAGCATTTTTGGACTAGTGACCATAATTCAATTTTTTTAATAGTAGTTATGGAGAAATATGGGACTGGCTCACAAATTGAGATCCCGAATTGTCCTGATTAAGGTCCTGAACAATTTACGGTCTTAATATTCTCTGCTCCAAAGTGAACAGACCTAGATTGATCTGTTGGTGAAATGGCCTAAATAATGGCCGATGAAGTTTAAATCGGACAAATATGAGGTGATGCATGTTAGGAGTCTCTCCTCATAACGGAATAGCTCCATATCAGGCAACATTCTAGTGAATCTACTCTGCACCATCTACAACATTATAACATTCTTCTTGTACCTAGGTGACCAGAACTGCACAGTACTCCAGCTGTGGTCTGACCAAGGTTTATCACGTTGGAGCATAATCTCCCTAATTCAGTTTTCAATGACTTGACTAATGAAAGCCAGTATCCTATATGACTTACTAAGCACTTTGCCCCCCTACATTGTCACCTTTGAGGATCTATGAACTTGTACTCCAATGTCCCGTTGTTCCTCAGTTCTCCCTCAGATTCTACCACTCACCTTGTAGGTCCTCATCTCATTATCAATCTCAATGCATCATATTGTCTAAATTAAACTCTGTCATTTTTCACCCATTTAACCAACACATTACCTCTGATTATCTATGATTACCTTCCACACTATCAAAAACTCTGTCAATCTTCATGTCATCCACAAATATACTGGTCTTGCCTCCCACATTGTCATTCACTTTCATCACAAATAGCTAGGTTCCCAGCACTAATCGGAGAGTAATACAGCATGAAAACTAGCCAAGTTGTCCAAGACAACCATGATGCCCCACCCAACCTAGTCCCATTTGTGTTTGGCCCATATTCCTCTAAACCTTTCCTAAGCATGTCTTTTGTCCAGTGTCTTTTAAATGCTATGATAGTATTTGTCACACAACCTCCTCTGCCAGCTTTTTCCAAATAACGACCACCCTTTGAGTGAAAAAAGTTTTCCGCAGGTTTGTAATAAATCTTTCCCCTCTCACCTTAAACATATGTCTTGTTTTTGACTCCCCTAGCCTGGATAAAAAAACTCTGTGCATTCTCCCTATCTATTCCCCATCATGATTTATGCTGTGTGATGGGCCTGTCCCATTTAGGCGACTGCAGGAGACTATGCAGTCACCACATGTTCGAGGGTAGTTGCTGGGGAGTCGCCTTCATGGTCGTGAGGTGTTCCTGCATTCTGGGAACTGGTCGCGGCCTCATTATGGTCGCTGTGAAATTTTCAACATGTTCAACTAGAATGAAGCTGCCATCTCGAGCTGTAGGTGGGTCGCCAGGAGGTCCTAATGTGTTGCCAGGAGGTCAAAGGTTCTCGTAGGTTCTCGTAGGTTGTAGCCGGTGCTGACCGGTGAATTTCATTGGCTCATTGGGAAAAAAAAGGTAAGCAATAGTTTTCAGAACCAAGGATAACCGACCGGTGATGTTAAATGTCCGCCGAGCTTCACAGCCGTGTATCTCTGGCTTCTTAAATGTTGTCTCCACTCCTTCTCCCCCCTTCCCCCCCCCTCTCCTCCCTCTTTTAAAGGACTTACCGTACACTGTGCTTTAGCCGTCTTTTTACAGCGCCAACCGTCCTGTTCATCGCGGTGTGTGTTTGTTTCATCTTGGCTTTGCACCGTGTGAATTTTTTAGACAGCGCTTGACCAATCGCCTGTCTGCATAACGGGCTGGTGAAGGAAGCGATGTGTTTGTTTGTGTGTGTGTGTGTGTGTTCCACTCTGACAGTCGCCGTTCCATTGCCGGTTTTTCAGGCGACTGCCGGCAACTTGACAGTCGCCTGAAATGTGACCTCTTAATGTATTTATTCTCCACATGCAGTTGTGACCTGGTTGTGTGCAGTAAATCAGACGTTTTTAAATCTCAACTCTGAATTCAACAATTAAAAATAATCTGCATCTACAGTGCCTTTGGATTTTAGATTTCAGATATCCAACATTCATTCCAGGTTCCTCTCATAGCTGTGAAGAATTTTTCTTACAAATCTTTTGTGGTGTTTTCTTTCTTGCACTCCACTTATCACAGACATTGCCTTTAGCCCCTCATTTCTCCACTCTATCCTTGCCTTTTCCTGCATCTTAAAACTTGTTTCCTCTTCAGTTTATCAGGTTCTAATGTACGATCATTGACTGGTAATGTTAACACCTTTCCTCTCTCCAAAGATGTTGCATGGCCTGCAGAGTATTTCCAGCAGCGACTGTTTATATTTCAGATTTGTAGAAAGTGCAGTATTTTACCTTTGTTTTCTTGTTAAGGTCTTTGCTTGAATAAGATAAGGCATCTGAAGTACATCTGTTCCACTGATCAGGTTTCTTGATTACTATGTTTCTGTAAGTTTGAAAGGAAGGGAGAATCAGATGTTTATGTTTTGATTTGAGGTCTTACCAACAATTTGTGAGAATATCACGTTTCCATATGATTGTGCAATCTCATAACAATCAGAATCACATGTAAACCATATGGAGTTTCAGTTAGTATGCATGTCTGTTTATTTTTATTTAAAAATACAGATTCTCCCTAGTCTCTGCAACATTTTGCTTACCACCCTCGAGGGAGCTTCTTTCACAATGAGAAATAGCATGGACTTCTACCAGGTGACATTGTTTCCAATCAAGAGAACTTTCCCAGATCTTTCGTACATCCTGTCGTCTTTTGATATTCTCTAATTATATCAACTAGGTTTATATGTGCTTTAAAGCCTCTCCAAGCATTCTGGCCAGCTTCACTCCATGACCAGGCCATCCAATTATTGCAGAAATCTATATTTTTGCTGTTTTTTAAAAATTAAAGTTATTCAGTAGAAATGTATTATTTTGTTTTGTTTCTTAGCTGTCAACTCAGAGGAACTTATTCTTTAGCTATTTCTTGTAGTAAAAGATTTTTTTTCATTATGGTCGAGAATGAAATTAGCTTTGGAGGGGTATGTTAATCATTGATTAACAGACTATTTTAAAACATCTTTCGAAATAATTTGCACGGAACAAATTACTTTAGGTACAGTAATGAGAACAAATGTATCCATTTAGCACAATATAAAATCAAAAAATGAAATTGCTCTATTTCCTAGTCTGGAAAACTATTAAATTCAATATTGTGGTGCTTTTGGGTAATAAATCATTTGAGTTATTTGTCAACTGGTAGAATCAACACGAGTCCCAAATTATTATAACAAACTCAAGCTGTGAAATGACTTTAGCAGAAAAGAATTGAGGTATCTACCATGGTTTTACAATGAGTAGCAAGCACATCTAAGGGAATGTATATATTTTCAGATTTCCTCAGCGTGTGCAGCCTCTTGAGAGTCTCTGGTCTTTGTCCCAGAATCTTTCTTCTATGAATTAATTTTCTTTTAAATGTTTGCAGATGGTTTCATCTGTTTAATTTATTACACAGTGCATGAAGCACACATTTTCAGTGTTGAGAATATCACAGCCATTTTCATAAATTATAAACCATGTGAGAGTTTAACAGTTGCTAGATCTGTTAAACAAGAACAAAGAAATACAATTTGAATCCAGTCTTACTTTACCAACACTTTCAAGTCTGTTTAAGTCTTAAAATAGACTTCAAAGTATTGGTATAAGACTGGATTCAAATTGTATTTGAATCACAAAATGCAGGAGTACCTCAACGGATCAGGCAGCATCTCTGGAGAAAATGGTTAAGCGATTTTTTTTTGGGTCGAAACTCTTCTTCTGAACAAGATGTTTAGTTTAGAGGAACACCATGAAAACAGGGCATTCGGCAACCCGTTCCTATACCAGTTCTCTACTTTCCTACTTTCTCGTGCACACCCTACACACTACAGGAAATTTACAGAGGCTATATAACCTGCAAACCTGCTCATCTTTGGGATGCAGGAAGAAACCCGAGCACCCCGAAGAAAACCACGCAATCACAGGGAGTACATGCAAACTCCACACAGAAAGCACCCGAGGTCAGGATCAAACTCTGGTCCCTGATGCTGTGAGGCAGCAGTTCTAGCAGCAGTGCCACTGTGCCACGTAAGGATAGGCAACATTCAGACTCAAAATATTCTCCAGAGATTTTGCTGACCCGATGAGTTACTCCAGCACTTTGTGGGTTTTTTTTGCTCAAGATTCCAACATCTACAGTTCATTGTGTCTCCTCTATTTCAAGACTGTTACTTTTTCAATATCTCAATGTAATTTCTCAATGTAATCTCAATGGAATTGGTGGCTGTCATCTGATGCTTCTCATCAAGGAAGAGGCTTCCATGTACCTGTGTTTAAATATAAAAGTCTTAACACTTGTACTAGTCCTGAGACTGACTTTTCACTCTGTGGCTGGACCAGCCATCGAGTCTGACAGTAGCGTCTGGATATACTGAAGGCTGAAACATTATTGCATTTGTTTGAGTGGAGATGTGGTGGAGTGGAATGCCAGTAGTGGAAAAAAAAAGTTGAGGAAACTGCTTGACACAAAGCGTGAGAGTAGCTCAATGGGTCAGGCAGCATCTCAGGAGAACATGGATAGGTGACGCTTCAGGTCAGGATCCTTCTTTGGACCGAACATTGGGGGTGGGGGTGGAGAAAGAAAGCTAAAAGAGAGGAGAGGCAGGAAAAAGCCTTGCAAGTAATAGGCTGACACAGGTGAGTAGGGTTGCTAGATAGGCAGAGGGTTGGCCAAATAGCCAGAGATGAAAAGACAGAAGTTGTGAGACAAAAGTATTGATGAGCTGCGAATATTGAAGTTAGAGGAAAATGTTGGAGGGGGAGAAATAGGTGCAAGTTCATGTGGGGCACGGGATGGGGGAGGGGTTATATGGGGAAAGAAAGGAAAGTTGGTTATGTAGTTGGAGAATTCAATGTTTATACCATTGGGAGGTAAGTGGAATATGAGATGTTGCTCCTCCAGTTTGCATGGAGCAATAGAGGAGGTCCAGGACAGAAGGGTTAGTATGGGAATGGGAAGAGGAATGAAAATGGATAGCAACCAGGAGATCCAGCAGACCTTGGCAGACTTAATGTAGGTGTATGTCAAAACGGTGGACGATTCTATACTTGGGGGTATACCTCCTAATTCTCCTACATCCAAGGATCACAGCAGTCCTTCCAGGTGAAACAAAGGATCACATGAACCTTGTGTAACCTCATCTACGGTGTTCTCGATGTGACAATAGACAATAGGTGCAGGAGTAGGCCATTCGGCCCTTCGAGCCAGCACCGCCATCCACTGTGATCATGGCTGATCATCCACAATCAGTACCCCGTTCCTGCCTTCTCCCCATATCCATTGACTCTGCTATCTCTAACAGTTGCCTCTCCAGTGTCCCAACACGGTCCTTCAGGAGCTGAACCTGGACACATTTTCCGCAGTTGTAGCAGCCAGAGGCACCAGCAGTGTCCCTTACCTCCCACATCTCCAGTAGTTTTCTCCCTAGGCCTCCTCGCTGAAGACTCTTGAGCTAAAGACTTGCACTTTTCTCACAAGGCACTTCCCTTGACAAGGCTGCTCCCCTAGAGCAAACCTTGCTTATATTAGCTGATAAATTGAATAATTCGCTAATTTACCGATTTGCTAATTAAATTCCTCACCCAATCCCCGCACTCACTCCTTCACCTGCCGCCCGACCATGAATGTATGTGTTGCAGGCTGTCCCGACTGGTTTTTAAATCTCCCGCTCCTGAAAGAAAACCTGGAAAACTCCCAAACGATGACCTTCTCAGCCAATCACACACTCCTTTACCTGCCGCTTCTCTGCCGACCTTGAAGGCCTGCAGTACATCAGCAAGACCTAGTGTAGACACTTCATATTCCACTTGGGTAGCTTACAATACAATAGCATAAATACAGGATTCTCCGATCTTAGGCATCTACATAACTACAATCCCTCTCTCTTCTTCCACCATATAACTCCCCCCTTCTATCCCCTCTACCCGCTCCTCTGTGCCCCACCTAGTTCTACCCCCCACTCCTTTCCCTTTCACCTACATTTTCACCTAAATTCCTCCTCTAGCTTCAATATTCGCAGTCTCTAATGCTTTTATCTCACACCTTCTGTATTTTCATCTTTGGGCTTTGTTGAAACCTACGCCTCCAGCAATCGGTGTCTCGTGTAAACCAGCATCTGCAGTTCTTTGTTTCTAGAGGAAACCACTTATTTTGTTTACTTTATTTTCATCTTTGTAAGTATATGTTAATATTTCAATATTGTTTTAATGACATTTTAACTGATTTTTTAAAAACTATCCGAAGCATCATGGTAATTAATTAACAATGCTAAGTAAGTTTGAACAGCTGTCAAAGATTGTCAGATCCATAGCCTGGTTCACTTGCAATTTGGAGCCTGCTCTGTCCTGCTGGGGGAGCACATGGCTGTTAGTCTGATAAATATATGCGTAATATTCTAAGCTGTTTTGCCTATCACTTAACAAAGAACATAATGTATAAAATCTGATAAGTTTGTAAAGAATGATGACTGCATAAAGAAAATTGTAGCTCCTGATTTTTGCAAGAATATTTTAGAAGCTTCAAAACCGAGAATGTTCAGAAAGTATTTAAATAAGGCAATCTGGACTCAAAAGGATTGTGAAACTAATGGATATAATTCTATCTACCCCTTCTATGAACTAACCTTACTTGATTAATTATACTTGGTGAACTCCTTGCTCTGATTTATAGCACCAATCTGTGAAAGGTAAACAGAATAAAATAATCATAGTTAATCACTGATCCTCGGTGTAAAACTGCTGCCCCTGCAGTTTATTAAAGAAAGCTACTGAAATAATAGAGTACTCCCTCGTCCCACTGAGTAGATGGTAGACATTTTTTTTAAAGTGTCGGAGGTGAGGTACTCGTTTCCGGACATGCAGCCCCAGTCTTGCACTTGTAGCCATAATATCTATGTACATGGTTCCGTTGATTTTCTGGTCAGTGGTGACTTCCAGGATGTTGATGATGGGGTACCTGGTGATGGTAATGCCACTGATAGTTTAGACTAAGTGGTTGGAATATTGCTGCGATATTCATTGCAAGCCTTACAAGAGAGAGTTAGATATAGCTCCTTGGTCTAACGGAATCAAGGGATATGGGGAGAATGCAGGAACGGGGTACTGATTTTGGATGATCAGCCACGATCATATTGAATGGTGATGCTGGCTCGAAGGGCCGTCTGGCCTACTCCTGCACCTATTTTCTATGTTTCTCTGTTTCTACCGTTGCAAACATGGACTTTCATTTGCCGAGGAGTTGCAATTGGAATTAGACAAAATGCTGTTATCAGTGAATATTCCTAATAAAGAATTAAATAAATAAATAAATAATTCAGATCTTATAATGGGAGGTAAATCATTGACAACCAACTGTTGATGATCATGCCAAGGTCACTGCCCTGAGTAATTCTTGCAGTGATGTCCTGTGGCTGGGAAGATTGATCACAACTAACCACAAACATTTTGATTAATGTGACATATCCATTATTGTAAAAATGATGATCATTGTATATGCACATTGCAAATGGATAGGAGCAATTTCTATGGATATTTCTGCAGATCATGCGATGAGCACAAGGCTGAGAATGATCTTTGCCGTGTGTGATCTTGCGGAGCTAATTGTGAACAATTGAAACAGCTTCACTGGTGGCTGAATTTGAAGAAATTCTTGGAAGGAAGGACGTGTACATTTTTGTAACGGTCTCAAAGGCTTGATTGAAGAAAGGGCATTTCAGACTGTGAAAGCACATGGGTGAAAGGATGGGAAATTGAGGCAAAAGTTCCATGTTTCTCATTTCACTGCAGCAATATACGATAAGGCAACAGGCATTTGCTGGATGTTCGTGAGGAGTCAGAAAGCATTAGCACTACTAGTGGGTGGTGCAAATGGGTAGCAGAAGGATCAACATGATGCCTTGGAGGGCAGGAGGTTGAGTTTTTACCCAGGGTTGGGAATCAAAAACAAGAGGACATATGTTTAAGGTGAGAGGGGCAAGATTTAAAATGAACCCGAAGGATAACTTTTTCTCACAGACAGAGGATGGTGGGTCAATGTAATGACCTGCCAGAGAAGATAGCTGAGGCAGGTGGCACAGTGACACAGCGGTAGAGTTGCTGCCTCTCAGTGCCAGAGACCCAGGTTTGATCCTGACTACGAGTGCTGTCTGTAAGGAATTTGTATGATCTCCCCTTGACCTGCGTGGGTTTTCTCAGGGCGCTCAGATTTCTTCCCACACTCCAAAGACGTACATGTTTGTAGGCTAAGTGGCTTGCTAAAATTATAAATTGTCCCTAGTGTGTGTAGGACAGCGTTAGTGTGTGGGAATATGGGTCGGTGTGGACTCAGTGCGTCGAAGGGCCTGGTATTGCACTGTATCTCTAAACTAAACGCTACTATCACAGCATTAAAATAAACTTGTACTGGTAAATGGATAGGAAAGGTTCAGAGGGATATGGGTCCAATACAGGCAAATGGGACTAGATTAGATCGGGCATCTTGGTCGGCATGAACAATTTGGCTGGAGGGCCTGTTTCCGTTCTGAATGAATCTATGCCAGATATTGTGGTTATCATTTTGATGTAGATGAACCTGTGCTGAGACCAGGAGTTTTGTCACCATCTTAAAAAGCAACAGTGGAGGACACAACTCAAGATGATTTGTTGTTATCTTCCAGTGAAATTGCAGCACTCTGAGTGGAAGAAATCGTCAGATAGATTTAAATTGTTAAATATTGGGTGGGGTGGGGGAGGGGGTGTGGGGGAGGGTGTGGGGTGGAGGGGTGTGTGGGGGGGAAGGGTGGTATGGGTGGGGGGAAGGGGGGAGGAATAGGGGAGGGGTAAAGGGGGGTGTGGGGGACGGGTGGTGTTGGGGGGTGGGGGGAAGGGGGGAGGAACGGGGATGGGGTAAAGGGGGGGTGTGGGGGGAGGGGGAAAGGGGGTGTGTGAGGAGGGGGGTGTGGGTGTGGAGGGACTCCATTCAGCGGCCGCCGGCTGCGGCACCACACAGCACCTCCTGACTCCTCACAGCGGCTTCCCCGACTCCACACAGCAGCTTCCCCGACTCCACACAGCAGCTTACCTGACTCCACACAGCGGCTTTCCCAACTCCACTCTTTCAGACTCAATTAGCACGGCTTGTTTACTCAGCCCCGCCTCCGGGACTTTATTCTCCAGCGGGTGCCGGGAGGGGCATTACCTTCATGGTGACTGATAGGCGAGAAGACTGACATGCTGTTCTCACGATTTTTTAAACCTTCGTAACTTTTCTCGTATTTCACACGGAACAAATCTTGGTGTCTTGGAGTAGAGGAGAATGGTGAGTAAGGTGAGTAAGATACTGGAGCTGAATAAACTTGGTTTCTAATGATGAAAATCTGATTTACTACTGCTGAATCATGAAGGCTGTAGTGAAATTTGATGTGAATAAAGGCAAATACCCATGTTAGTTCATCAATGGCAGAATTACTTAGTTTCCCAATTTGCCTCATATGCATTTTTCATTTGTAGTGAATGATGGTTCTTCCTTCTCCAGTTTCTCATCTCTTTTCCTGAAGCTGAAAGTTACTGACGTAAATGGTCCAAGTGAAATTTTGATGCCAGGCCAGAAAGCGGTTCTTGGGTTCTGATCCTATTCTCAGGATCCTGAGACCCTCTTCTCAGCTGCTGTCCCCACATACAGAATTGTGACAAACAGCGGGAGACAATGCTGGATTGTTTTTTTCCCCATAGCCTGATGCGTTTAGCATTAGTTTTAGAAATCTTTTTGCTGACACCTGAAATTTCCCAATGATGGTTTTTCAAAATTAATTTAGTGAATGTGAATGCAGAAATCGTCAATTGTTTACAGTTAATAGAGTAAAACAATGCTGGATATTTCATGGCACAAATATTTATACGTTTTATTTCCTAGAGTCCTGCAGAAAACCAAAGAACATTTGGCATCCACCTCCGTGTTCTGGGAGATTGGACAGGTAAGTCCAAAACTTTACAATTGAATTCACTAGCTGTAATTTTTCCTGACAAGTTACAAAGTTGGATTCACTCCTCTAATCTTTCCTGTAACTTTAGTAGTTAAAGGCTTGCTAAATAATTTCCTTTTCCCTTAAGTTCATTTGTGGTTTACAGCTTCTCTGTTGTAAGTATTAATGAACTTCAAGAAATTCAAAACTATTCCAGGCTGAAGAGAAACTTTTATGTTAAAACAGTTTTGGCATGGTTTAATTTTCTGCTCTCTGACTACTACCCAAGACCTGGTTTGGACTTTGTGCATCCACTACTATATATTATTGGATCAAGAAATTGCAGGTACTGAAAATTTAAAAAAAACAATAAACAAAAATGGGAGAAATACTCAACAGGTTAAGCAGCATCCAAGTTTGTTGCAAGAGTCAATA
The DNA here is from genome assembly GCA_038087875.1 of Malacoraja senta. Classification (NCBI taxonomy): domain Eukaryota; kingdom Metazoa; phylum Chordata; class Chondrichthyes; order Rajiformes; family Rajidae; genus Malacoraja; species Malacoraja senta. Next base: position 42,148 of record JAXLNO010005128.1, read on the forward strand.
TTTAGGGTCATTGACGTTACATCAATTGAAAAGTAAAAAATAAAGTATGTTTCAAGTTGCAAAAAATATATTTACTAAGTTTTTCAGTTCTGATGAAGGGCCATTGAACTGAATTATTTTCCACTGATGCTGTTTGACCAACTGAGTCCCGTCATTGATGTTGGTTGATTCCTAATGCAGCTTTGTTCATTTTTGTAGTCGATATACAAATTCATAGTTACAGGAAGATAAGCTGAGAAACACATCCTTTGAGTTCTTCAACTTTAGATTACTCACTCTCTCTTTCTTATATGCAGTGGGCCAAACAATTTTTTTAGAATAATATGGAAAGCTATCATGGGAACAGCTCTTCCCAAGAACGCAAGAAATTGCAGAGTTGTAGATGTAGACTAGTCTATCCCACACACCAGACTCTCCACCATCTACACTTCACGCTACTTTGGAATAGCAGGCAATATAATCCAAGACTTGTCCCCCTTTGGCCTGCTCCTGTTGGTCAAGAGGTACAGAAGCTTGCATACCACTTAGGAACAGCTTCTTCCACTCTGTTATCAGGTTCTGAATGGTCTGCACATAAGCTAGGATACTGTCTTATTCACCTCGACCCCATAGCAGGCATTGTCTATGGAACTATTGTGCTACAATGCTGGGAACTATATTCTGTATCATCCCCTTTGCTCTACCTATAGTACTTACGTTTGACGATTGCATTTATATGTTGTATATCTGATCTGATTGGACAGTATGCAAAACAAAGCTTTTCATTGTACCTCGGTATGTGTAACAATAATAAACCAAAACCAATATGGAAATGGCTGGATGAAATTGATGGAGGAGCGTCATATGGTTTATAAACATTGGCAACGACCAGTTGGGCTACGTACTTAATTCTGCTTGGCGGCTATGTACTTAATTCTGCATTATTTTATTGAAAATTTAAGTTCTTTAAAAATTAAGTTCCTGCATTTAAATATTTGCACCTTCAATACTCCATACCTATGCTATTTTAGTACTTAACACCTGAAATTATTCATTTGAATACTCACCAATATACAATTGGCACTCCCACATAAATTCCTACCATTTATGTTGATGCATAACAGAATGATGGGTTGGTAGCTGAATGCAAAATCTCAACAGGTACATCTTAACAATATTGGATAGATGTTGTGAGCGCATCAACAAATTGCTGTACTTTACAGTGTAGGAAGGAATTGCAGATGCTGGTTTACACTGAGGATAGACACAAAATGCTGGTGTAACTCAGCGGGTCAGGCAGCATCTCTGGAGAAAAGGAATAGGTGGTGTTTTGTGTTGTGGGTCTTGAACCACACTGTATTTTATGGAAAATAA
>JAXLNO010005129.1:0-49268 GCA_038087875.1 Malacoraja senta
GGGAAGGGGAGTCAGTCTCAGTCTGCCCATGACAGAAGGGGGAGGAGTTTCACAGTTTGATAGCCACAGGGAAAAAGGATCTCCTGTGGCGTTCTGTGCTGCATCTTGATGGAACCAGTCTGTTGCTGAAGGTGCTGCTCAGGTTGACCAGTGTGTCATAGAGGCTGCATTGTCCAGGATGCTCTGCAGTTTGAGGAGCATCCTCCCCTCCAAGACCACCTCCCATGAATCCACCTCCGCCCCCAGGATGGAGCCAGCCTTCCCTGATGAGTTTGTTGATGCTATTGGCATCGTGGCCTTGCTGCCGCAGCACGCGGCAGCGATGAACATGGCACTGGCCACCACCGATTGGTAGAACATCTGCAGCATCTTACTGCAGACATTGAAGGAGCGGAGCCTTCTCAAAAAGTACAGCCGGCTTTGTCCCTTCTTGCATTTCTGGACCAGTCCAGTTTACGGTCCAGGTTCACTCCCAGGTATTTGGAACCCGTCGATAGACACAAACTGCAGGTGTAACTCAGTGGGACGGGCAGCATCTCTGGATAAAAGGAATGGGTAATGTTTTGGGTTGCAACCCTTCTTCAGACTCAGGGGAGAGGGAAATCAGAGATAAGGAAGGGTAAAATTGTGTGAAAACGAGAATATCAAAAGAGATGGGGATCAGGGAAAATGTAGAATAGATCATTGTTATCTAGGAGAAGGTGTCCACAAAGCAAACAGATAACATGTAATCGGGGACAGTCAGACTGGTCGGAGAACTAGGAAGGGGGAGGGATGGAGAGAGAGGGAAAGCAAGGGTTACTTGAAGTTCGAGAAGTCAATATTAATACCGCTGGGGTGTAAGCTGCCCAAGTAAAATATGAGGGTGCTGTTCCTCCAATTTGCGCTGGGCCTCAATCTGACAGTGGAGGAGGCCCAGGACAGAAAGGTCAGTGTGGTAATGAGAGGGGAATAATGTGTTTAGCATCCGGGTGATCAGGTACGTCTAGGCTGACCGAGTGGAGGTGTTCAGCAAAATGATTGCCAGCCTGCGCTTGGTGTCGCCAATATACAGTACAGTAGTCCACACCTGGAACAGCGGAAAATTAGATGAGGTTGGAGGAGGTGCAAGTGAACCTCTGCCTCACCTGAAAACTCCATTTCCTCACTTCACAAGTTCTGAGGCAACTATTAAACATAGACTGCAGAGCTTTAAGAAGACAACAAGGCAGAGGACAGGTGGAATGCCTAAAAAATGCTCAAAGCCCTCTTCATGTGTCATAATAATTCTGTGCTTCAAAGAAGGACTTAGCACGTACTACAGTCTTAGTAACATTTTGAACATTATAGAAACATATATATTTCTTAAAGGTTTGGACTGGCTAGATGCAGGAAACATATTCCCCATGTTGGGGGAGTCCAGTACCAGAGGTCACATTTTCAGATAGACACAAATGCTGGAGAAACTCAGCGGGTGAGGCAGCATCTATGGAGCGAAGGAAATGGGCAATATTTCAGGTCAAAACCCTTCTTCAGACTCAGAAGTCACAGTTTAAGAATAAGGGGTAGGCCATTTAGGACTGAGATGAGGAAAAGCTTTTTCACCCAGAGAGTTGTGAATCTGTGTAATTCTCTGCCACAGAAGGCAATGGAGGCCAATTCACTAGATGGTTTCAAGAGAGAGTTAGATTTAGCTCTTAGGGGCTAAAGGAATCAAGGGATATGGGGAGGAAAGCAGGAACGGAGTACCGATTTTAGATGATCAGCCTTAGATGAATGGCTTCAAGGGAGGAATGGCCTACTCCTGCACCTATTTTTTCTATTATTCTATGTTTCTATGTCTACTTTAGTTAGTTTCTGTTCTCTGTTGTTAGAGGACAAATGGCAATTGTAAAATAATCAAAATGAGGTTGAAGGGTAGCAGGACTTTGCTTATCTACCATGGGGGTGGGATTGGACTGTGTTTATTAATCTGTGTCTTTCAGAGGTGCATGATTTATAATTGTTCTTAGACCATTCTGAAGAAGGAAACAATGCCTAAGTGCCTGTTACAGTAAACAACACCTCAAAGCAAAATGTTGTATATAAGGAGCAGATGAATGTTTATTCAGGGAACAATCTGCTTGTTCCCAGCGATCGTTGCATTTGCCGTTCTTAAATAAAGTCTCGATTGTCTTGCCCGAACTTTGTGGTATGTTTTTAAAGTTTCCTTTAACACAACGTGGTCACTTCAGGACCAAAACACGTCATCAGAAAAGTGAGAAAACAAGTTCATTTGCAGCAGCAGAGAAGGCAGGTGCGGGAATGGTAAGAACAGCAGATGGGATATGGGTTTGACCAGATATGTATGTATTTGCACAGTACTTGTTTTGTTTAGATAGACACAAAAAGCTGCAGTGACTCAGCGGGACAGGCATAATCTCTGGATAGAATGAATGGGGACGTTTCGGGTCGAGATCCTTCTTCAGACTGGTTAGGGATAAGGAAAACAAGAGATATCGATGATGATGTAGAGAGATAAAGAACAATGAATAAAAGATATGCAGAAATGTAACGATATGCAGAAACAGGCCATTGTTAGCTGTTTGTTGGGTGAAAACGAGAAGCTGGTGCAGGGCCGGCCTTAGGAGGTGCGGGGCCGAATTGGGAACAATTTTCATTGAAATATAAATATATAATTTTAAATGAGTCATATTCAGGCATGTTTCGTGAGTAATATGCCAGTCAGAGTCGGCTTAAAAAAAACTTAAACCGCGCAGATTGTTCTCCTCTCCGTAAAAATAAAAATACAAATAAATAAAGTAACAATTCAATTTTCCCAAGGCTTCCAAGTCTCGTTCATTCTGAATTACTGAATGGGTGGGGGGTGGAGGGTGACGGGAGATGGAATGGTGGTGTGAAAAACGGGTGCACTAGAAAAACATGAATCAGTTGTCATCTTATTCAATGACTATACTAGTTCAAGGGACCAATTGGGGGGAGAGTTCCTTTCACAGCATGTGGGGAGTCTGGCCCGGGGTAAAGTTGCGGGGAGGGCAGGAGCATTGAGAAGGAGTGGGTTGGGGTTCATTGCCGGTAACCCACTCACTTCACCGCTGCCGCGGCGCTCCGGGCACGGAGCCACCGCATTGTGGCCGGGGAGGGAAGCAGCTCGCGTGGCTATGAGCGGCCAGCGGCCAGTGGCTATGAGCGGCCATCACCGGACAGCGGAACCAACTGCCATCTCAGCGCCTTCTGCGGCCCGCTCACCTCTGGGAGTGCTCTCCATCTGAACAGTGAGGGGACCCGCTCAAGAGCAAAGATCATAAGCGGAGTGGGTCAGCGGGTGATGAATAACATCACAGCGGGCAGAGGAGCTTACTCCTGTGTCAGCACAAACAAGAGATTGATTGAGGTTACTCACACTGATATATGGAGTAAGCCCCACTGCCCGCTGTCCTGTTATCCATCGCCCCCTGACCCGCTCTTGAGCTGGATGCTGGCAGGATCCCCGACCCCCCTTCCCTACCTCAAACGCCTCCTGCCCTCCCCGCAAACTTTACCCCTGGCCAGACTACCCACAGGCTGTGAAAGGAACTCCCCCCCCCCAGCAGCGCTGACCTTTTACAGCCGCTTCCCACTTTACAGCCGCTTCCCATCAGCTTCTAGCAATGAGGGATAGACTTGGCTATCCCTCGGTACAGCAACATCATTCTGATGTTGCTGTGCTGAGGGATAATGAAGTCTATCTTTCTTGGGTAACAGCCTAATTTTCGGCCTCCAAAATGCAGGTACATTTACTAGCAATGTTACAAAATTTTGAGATTTTATAAATCAAGTCTGCAATTTATCCCATCAGATAAAGCATAAAAAAAAGTCTAATTTGACACCTAATTCACTTCATATCTTCAGTATTAAAAAAGTTATGGCCATTTGCATACTCGGAAATTAGCATCTTGTTCCCAATTGCTTTTTCATTGACTTAACACAAAAGCTGTGATCGAGGACAGTCAAAAGCCCATAACTTTCTTAAAACTTAAGAGAACTGAATTAAATTTTCAGTTATTATAGATTGAAGCATTCTGAAACAAATATAAAACATCTTACTTGGATGACCTGAAATTAAAGAATATAATTAGTTAGTTACCTAATTGTAGTTAATTACAAAATTGACCGTTGTGACGGAAATAGTAATAACACCCAGACTGCCTTGAAAACTATAAAATGTGATATTCTCAAGATCAGAACTTTAATATTATTGTATTATGTGCTGTAAGTCTGCAACAGATAGGTAAATATATTACAATTTCTAGCAATAGACCAAGTCTTCATGGAGAAGACATAACAATGTAAGCTGGTACATTGGCATATCATAATCAGTAGTATTCATCATACTCCTCAGATTGTAACCAATAAGCAACTCTGTACATCTTGTTTTTCCTCTACTTTTCAATTTTGGCATTGTAAACTACAAGTTTTCGCTCTTCAAACCACGCATGACATGCCTTTCTGCCCACTACTTTCCCATTAAGAATGTCCTGTAGATTCCATTTCTTAAGAAAAGGATAATTTTTAAAAATAGCCTAAATATCCCAAATAACAAACTAATCCCATTAACACAAGAATTCACAATATAACATGATTTTTAAATCTCACTGTCATGAATTTATATGCCAGATGGATGGAATTTAATGTTTAATTCCCATAAAATAATCTAGAAACAATCCACTCAATATAATCAAAATCTCTGTAGAACCTGCAATGTGGTATTACATATATATTGCAATCAGTGGTGGAAATGGGTTTTAAGGAACTAGGGGTACGCTAAGGTCCGTGAGGCTGAGGTTGGGCAGGAAGGGGGTAAACACTATATGCCACCCATGAGAAATTTTACTTCAGAGTCCATGTGAGTGATTCCGTGAAGAACCCCGCCAGTCCGCATGCGCGTCATTACATCTGACGCATGGTGCAGCGACCGGCTGGGAGGTGCATCGCTCCTCCAGCGGTAAGTTAAAAACCCTCAGGTAAGTGTTAAACTTAGTCGGAGGTCGTTTTCTGCGCTTGGTATTTCTCGTTTCAGGAGACAGCTTCGAGTATGGAGAAAGCGTCGAAGGTGAAGGCAAGGCGAGCTGCCGGGAGAGTAGCTGTGGAAGACCGCGGGAGTGCGGGTAGCGGGCGGCCGCCTATCTCACCTACCGAGTCGCTGGCGGTACGGCCAGTGATTTCAGACGTGGTGTCCGAGAGCACCGTGTCCGCACCATTGGGGCGGAAAGCCACTAGAAAGTCTGCACGGCCCGTAGACTCGGATGAGTCGGGCCGGGAGGGTTCCCCTCCGGTAATGGATAACGTCTTTGGACGTTTGTCCAGGATGGAGCTCCTAATGGAGAGGATGCTCCACGAAGATACACTCCAACAGGAGGAGTTGTGTCAGCGCGGGTCTCCTCCGGGGCTTGCGTTAGCGGCACCTGTATCAGGGCTGCTTAATGTCTCCCTCTTGGAGGAGGAGAGCATGCGGAGTCAGTTATATTCTGACGCCAAGTCTGTGGGTCTAGCAGTGGAGCATACTCCAAGGGATGAAGGGCACAAGCCAGAGGTACCAGTCCTGGCAGCAAGATTTGCCATCCCAACAGAAACAGGGGAGCCGCTGGGGGAAGAGTTGGTTGCAAGTATAAATTACTTGGCCTCACACCAGCTTCAAGAGCTTGGATGAAACGTCCAGAAAATATGAGACCCCTGTTAATTGTGTCCTGCTCAAAGTGCCAGCGGTTAACCACACCATCGGGGGTCATATGGGCGTAGGCATCAGAGGTCAGGAACTGAGGCTTCAGAGGGTTCTGAAGCTGCTTGCCTTGGGCATTACAGCATTCGCCAGGTCGGTGGATGGAGGGCACCTGTCTGATGTGCAGCAGGATGCCCTGGCCCTCATGTGCAATGCACACTTTGAGATTAATTGTCTGAGGAAGGGTGCCATCTGCCCTACTATTAACCCTAAGTTAAACCCCGCAATATCCAGCCACCAATTCTGCTGTTCGGTGAAGACCTCTCTAAAAGAGTCAAGGAGCTGGACGACAAGGCAAGAACGGTCGGACTTATCAAAGCACCGATGACCAGCAGAACCTCGTTTCGGCGGCAGTACCCCGACAAACGGTTCGCTGAAAACCCGTTCAGGACAAGGATCAAGCCGGCCATTCATAAATATGCGCAGCTGGCGCACTCCAACATGGCGAACATGTCCTTTCCCCCCAGAAACAGGGGGCAGAAAATTCCACCTGTACCCATGGAGGTAGGTGGGTCTGGTTCTTGTCAGAACATATTAAGAGGGAATCACCTACAAGTTGGGGGGAGATTACACTTCTTTTTGAGGGAATGGTATGGGATAACATCAGATCAGTTTATACTGCAATGTATACAAGGGTTTCGAATTGAATTCCTTCCCAATTTGCATCCACCCACACAGCATACACCAAACCGGACACTCGTTTTCTCACAAAAAGAGAATTTGGAGGTACAAGCTGAAATTGAAAAGTTATACAAAAAAAGGGGTAATTGAGAAAGCGGTTCACCAACCTCACCAATTCGTGTCTAATATTTTTCCTAGGCCAAAGAAGAATGGGGGCTGTCGAATCATCCTTGACTTGACGAGCCTTAACCCCTTTGTGCAGTATAAACATTTCAAAATGGAAACCTTTGTTACTGCCAAACAACTGATTTCCAGAGGATGTCATATGGCATGTATAGATCTTAAAGATGCATATTATTCAGTGCCTGTTCATAGGGATCATCTGAGATATTTGAAGTTTAGCTGGATGAGGTAATTATGGCAATTTAACGCACTGCCTAATGGGTTAACCTCGGCCCCTAGACTATTTACAAAACTGTTAAAACCATTGCTGGGGCTACTCCGGGCTCAGAGTCATATTGTAATGGCTTCTTTGGATGATATTTTAATTATAGGGAAGACTCAGGAAGCAGCTGAATTATCTGTGTCAGCTGTTAAACTCATGTTTGAGAGATTGGGGTTTCTCAGCCATCCAGTTAAATCCAAATTGATACCAGTTAGAGTTATTGATTATTTGGGAATCACTATTAACTCAACTCATATGTCTGTGACTCTGCCCAGGTGCAAGAGATTAGACTTAATTGAAGGCTGGAACAAGCTCATGATGGAGCAGCAACCTTCAATTAGACATGTGACCAGTGTGATTGGTAAATTAGTGGCTGCCTTTCCAGCTGCACAATTTGGACCTTTGCACTACCAAAATTTACAACGTGCAAAGGAGCAGGCACTCAGGGTACATGCAGGTCATTTTGACAGGCCTATGCAATTAACAGCTGAAGCCATTGTTGAAGTACAGTGGTGGATAGTGAACATTTGGAGTTGCTCCGGTAAAGTGCTGATTGAGAAACCTTCAGTTGTCTTACAGACTGATGTTAGTGCCCTAGGATGGGGTGCTACTGATACCATCTCTAGCTGAGGAGGCAGATGGAATATGCATGAGGCATTTATTCTTCAATCACATGGGATTAACTATTTAGAACTGTTGGGAGAATTCTATGGTCTTAAGGCTTATTGTACTAGTATGTGTCACTTGCATGTTCAGCTTCAGATTGACAACACTACGGCAGTGGCGTATGTTAATCACATGGGTGGAATCAAGTCGGAATCTTGTGATAGATTGGCTAACCTTATATGGCACTGGTGTATTACAAGAAATATTTGGGTTTCAGCTATCTACCTACCAGGTAGATTCAACATGATGGCAGACACCAGATCACGCAAATTGAATGACAACACAGAATGGATGTTGAATCATGATGTATTTAATGATATTGTTGTTCGGTATGGGATGCCAGATATCGATTTGTTTGCATCCAGACTCAATCACCAGTTACCGAAGTATGTTTCATGGGAACCAGACTCAGGGGCAGTAGCGGTAGATGCATTCTCGCAACACTGGGGTGGAATGTTTTTATACGCATTTCCCCCATTTTGCCTCATCAGTCGGTGCTTGCTCAAGATCAAGCAGGACTCCGCCTCAGGAGTTTTGGTGGTACCCAACTGGCCTACACAGCCATGGTTCCCACTCGTTTTGGGGATAATAACACAGCCTATTATGATCGTCCCGAAACATAGTGACCTACTGGTGCACCCTGTAACTGGGGATCAACATCCATTACATGACCGTATTGATCTATTAATTTGCAGATTCTGAGGAGGCCATACCTAGTACCAAAAAACAGTACATCTCTCATGTCAGGAAATGGGAGGTTCTGCTTATGGGGGAACATAACATATCAAACGGCATGCATCTCAGATGTGCTAGAGTTTCTGTCAATGCTATATTTTGATGAAGGGTTGAGCTATAGTGCCATCAATAGTGGCAGGAGTGCCTTGTCATCATTCTTATGGCTGGGGTCAGAACAACATTCTGTTGGATCTCACCCTTTAATATCCTGGTTTATGAAGGGTATTTTTAATTCCAATCCCCCCAGGCCCAGGTAATCTGAAATCTCTGATGTGAGCGTGGTACTCGCGCTGCTTCGCCAGTGGGCTCCAGCCACATCCCTGTCCTTGCCCAAAATCATCCTTAAGGTGGTCATGCTCATGGCGTTGGTTTCAGCGCAACGGGTCCTGAAGTTGCAGAAGCTGCGACTGGACAGGATGGTGTCATCTAGGGATTACATAACGTTTTTCGTTTATGATTTAATTAAGCAGAGCAGACCAGGGGTGTCAGGATTCAAGCTTAATTTTTCGGCATACCCCACGGATTTATGACTGTGTGTAGTTTCGCACTTACAACATTATATCATGGTCACCAAGAGCCTCAGAGGCTCGGAATCAGCATTATTTATTAGCCACAAAAAGCCGCATAAGAAAGTGTCAGTACAGACCATTTCAAGATGGCTGAAACAGGTTCTGGTTTGTGCAGGAGTAGACACAGTCAATTTTAAATCTCACTCCACCAGGGCGGCATCAACGTCAGCAGCGAGGGCAATGGACGTCCCTCTCGACCATATCCTCGTGGCCGCAGGATGGTCAAATCAACTGACTTTTCAAAGATTCTATAACAAACCGCTTATCGAACCGGGGGTATTCGCCCATTCAATTTTAAGTTCTGTTTCATAGCTTCCCCCTGGGAGAGAGGGGTCGCTAATGTTTTTTCTTTGTTAAATAAACCATTAACATATTCAAATCAATGTCATGGTTCAATGCATTGTTTATTATTCACTCATCCTGGGTCAATCGATGCAGTGAGACGCCTGGATTCGTATCTACGGCATGAAATCACAGAAGCTTTGAAATCTTAACGGAATCACTCACGTGACTCCGAAGTAAAATAGTAAGATTTAACGAGAACTTACCAGTTTGAAGTTTGATCTATATTTTATGAGGAGTTACGATGAGCGATTACGTGCCCACTGCTCCCAACCCTCATATCACAAAGGTCGTCTGGTAGTTCTAGGTTTCTGATCTTACTATGTTACTTCAATTACTGTTACCTGTGATTTAACACCGCTGCTTTGAAGATTGACGCGCATGCGGACTGGTGGGGTTCGTAATCGCTCATCGTAACTCCTCATAAAATAAAGATCAAACTTCAAACTGGTAAGTTCTCGTTTAATCTTACTATTTTATTTAACTCTGAAATTGAGGATAGACAAAAGCTGGAGTAACTCAGCAGGACAGGCAGTGCAGAGACTCTGGAGAGAAGACCCTTCTTCAGACTGAACTGAACTCTCGTCGGTGAGAGTACTTGTGATTGTCTAAAGAAGGGTCTCGACCAGAAACGCAACCCTCTCCCCAGAGCCCCTGCCTGTCCCGTTGAGCTACCACAGACAGGGAGTTGAAGGTAGACACAGGAGGGTCCACCTTCAACTTCAGAGCCAAAGAAAAAACACAGAGTGCTGGAGGAACTCAGCGGGCAAGGCAGCACCCGCGGAGGAAAACATATGACTTATCATGAGCCGCCATGGGCCAGGACTCTTTCCCCCTCCCCCCCCAACAGAAAGGAACCGCAGATGCAGCCGTCACCGCAAAATGTCTAAGAAGGATCTGCAGATGCTGGAAAATCGAAGGTAGACAAAAATGCTGGAGAAACTCAGCGGGTGAGGCAGCATCTATGGAGCGAAGGAAATAGCCAACATTTCGGGCCGGGTCTGAAGATGGGTTTCGACCCGAAATGTTGCCTATTCCTTCGCTCCATAGATGCTGCCTCACCCGCTGAGTTTCTCCAACATTTATGTCTACTGCAAAACAATAATGGTTCCGGGAATGCCGAGGCAATAGGGTGAGTGAGAGGGAGTTAGAGAGCTAGAGAGAGACGAGATGGGGAGCGGGAGAGAGAGAGCGCGCGAGAGAGAGAAAGGGAGGGCGAGAGCGAAAGACAGAGAGACACAACGTGGGTCGGTAGGTAAATTGAATGACTAACCTGAAGAAGCTCGCCAAGAAACAATCAATCATGATGGTGAGTTTTAAGAAATTCTCAATGTGTCATCAATGCATCTATCTACATTCCTCAGTAAATGTTATTGTGTCTTGATCAAGTATTAATGACGCCGCGTGAATTGTATTCAAAGGAACGCAGCGTCATTAATATTTGTTCAAAACACAATTACATTTATTGAGGAATGTGGATCGATGCATTGATGACACATTGTATAACTACTTGTTAACTACTGGCTGTTAACAAATGCTAACAGTAGTAGTTAACAAATCGTTTGTGTCTGATGGCCATGCAGCAGTTGTTATCCATGTTCATTTTGTAAAAAAATTTGTATGGGAATGTTTTTTTTAATCTTCATTTAACAAAGCAAATTTATATTTCTGTATGAAATACGAAAAATTAACGCAGGGGCCCCCTTAGGCGCGGGGCCCAATTGGGAGAAATCGGTCCAATCGGCTTAAGGCCGGCCCTGAGCTGGTGCAACTTTGGTGGGGGAGGGATAGCGAGAGGGAATGCCGGGGCTACCTGAAGTGATAGAAATCAATATTCATACCACTGAGCGAAGGTGTTCAGCAAAACGATCGCCCAGTCTACGTTTGTTCTCGCCGACATATAAGAGACCACATCTTGAATAACGGATACAGTAGATGAGGTTGGAGGTGGTGCAAGTGAACCTCTACCTAAACTGAAAGGACTGTCGGGGTCCCTGGACCGTCAAGGGGGAGGTATAAGGTGCAGGGGAAGGTATCTAGGGAGGAGGTGGTTTGGGTGGGAAGGGATGTTAAAAAGGGGGTTGCGGAGGGAACGGTCTCTTTTGTATATATTTTCTACACTGAATAAAGTTTATTATGGTTAAAAATAAAGTATTGGGTTGCAATGCAAGCTGCAATGGAGGTACCATGTCAAGTATTGCTTGCGTATGGGATAGGCATGAGATGCAATGCAAGCACCCCAGATGCTGCCTGAACCATGGTGTTCCTCCATACATGTGTTTGGCTCAAGATTCCAGCATCTGCCGTCTCTTGTGTCTCCAGCTCTTCAGTATTGGTTCCAGATTTAGAGCGGCACAGTGGTGCAGCAGTAGATTTGTTGCCTCACAGCGTCAGAGACTCAGGTTTGATCCTGACTATGGGTGCTGTCTGTACGGAGTTTGTCCCTTCTCCCTGTGACCATGTGGGTTTTCTCTGGGTGCTCCGGTTTCCTCCCACACTCCAAAACCACGCAGGTGTGTAGATTAATTGGTAAGGTGTGTAAGGCAGCGTTGGTGTACAGGGTGATTACTGTTCGATGCGGGCTCAGAGGGCCGAAGTGCCTCTTTATCTCTAAACTAAACTAAGCCAAGCTAAGCTTGTGAAGAGAGGATAGACACAAAAAGCTGGAGTAACTCAGCGGTTCAGACAGCATCTGTGGAGAAAAACCCACGTGGTCACGGGGAGAACATGCAAACTCCGTACACACAGGCCAAGGGGCCTGTTGCCGCGCTTTATCTCTAAAGTCTGAAACACTTTGTGTCTGCATCGAGCGATTTGTGTTACCCAAGCGTGAAAGAGGCATCTGCAGGCACATGGAAAATCAACAGGCGCAGAGCCTTAACTAAGGCACAAATAGCCGGATGTGGATTCACACCATGTTCCAACGGCCCCAGCTAGCTCGATATTTTAATTGTTAGACAGCCCATATAGCTTCACACAACGACACTAGATTTTGACCTGTAAATTCCACAGAGTAAGTGTTGCATGTCTGGCTGGGTCAAGACTGGGTCAAAAGGATTAATGGGTTAATCGAGCTGTACAGCATGGAAACAGGCTCTTCAGCCCACTTTGTCCATGCCGGCCAACTTGGCATCCTGGGCTGCTCCGTTTACCTTCATTTGGTCCACAGCCCTCTTAAACCTTCCTACCCTAATATCTGGACAGTCACTGTATTGAGTCTGTACGTTCTCCCTGTGACCGCATGGGTTTTCTCCGAGATCTTTGGTTCCCTCCCACACTCCAAAGACATAAAATCTAGTAGGAAGGGACTGCAGATGCGGGTTTACACTGTAGATAGACACAAAATGCCGGAATGGGTAACTCAGCGGGTCGGGCAGAGAAGGAATGGGTGACATTTCGGGTCGAGACAAGGGTCGACCGTTCTGTATTTATGTTGTTGAAGAAACAACCTGTGAGTGGGTTTATTCAGGTTAACCTACAGTACAAAGCAAAGCAGACGGCAAAGTTAATCACCAATTGTCACACTTGTGAGATTTTGATGGTCACGTACAGCTTTACAGACAGAGATCGAGGTCTTGGTTTCTCCGCTTTGGAAGCTTTAATAGACAGACAACTTATCACTTCATCTAAAGGCCATGGTGGGAAGCCAGAAACTGAATGTACTGCAGCCGTATAGAAAGCAGCGCATTTTCACACCTGCAGAGTTTTCACACCTAGTTATTGTTTTCACACCTGCAGTGTATTTGTCCACTACATCATTGAATCTGCAGTCAATGTTTCCATCGATTAACCCTTTTCTTTCCAGACCACCCAAAGAACCTGTCACTTAGAAAATCACCAAACATATGAAGGACTACGTGGAAACAAAAAGAACTGCAGATGCTGATATTTTTTTTAAAAACACTAATTGCTGGAGTTACTCAGCAGGTCAGGCAGCATCTCTGGAGGACAGGGATAGGCGATGTTTCAGTGTGGTACCTTTCCTCAGATGTGTCTTGATTTGAAACATCGCCTATCCATGTCCTCCAGTTAAACACCATGCCCCACTCCATTACCCCCTCCCCCTTCCTTGTTCTCCGACCAGTCTGACTGTCCCCCTGATTAAATTTTATCTCTGTCTGCTTTGTTGTCACCTTCTCCGAGCTAATAGTGAACTATTCCACATTATCCTTGATCTCCATCCCCTTTAATGTCATGTTTTCACACCTTGCACTTCCTTATCTCTGCGTCTCCCTCTCCCCTGACTCTCAATCTGTAGAAGGGTCTCAACCTGAAACATCACCCATTCCTTCTCTCCAGAAATGCTGCCTGTCCCGCTGAGGTACTCCAGCATTTTGTGCCGATCTTTGGTGTAAACCAGCATCTGCAGTTCATTCCTACACATGCCCCACTGGATCTCTCTCCTTCTCACGACACATCTGTAATGATGATTCATTCTTGCACGCTGGGGGGGAAGATTGCAACCTTCACGTGGTCCGCCCTGTTTCGACTAATGCAATCAACTCGACGTGCACAAACGGAAGATCAAATAGAACAATTTGTCCAACAACTTTAGGCTGTGCACGCCACACGAAAGAAGATTCTTGCATGCACATCTGTAATTCCTTGAGGCACATCTGTTTGCTCCCACAATCAAAAAGGAACCCATGTTACGTTTACAACTGCACTTCTTCAACAGCAACAGGGTGATCGCTGGTCGGCACGGAGGGCTTGTTTCCACATTGTATCTCTAAAGTCTAAAGTCTAAAGCAAGTCAATATTCTTGTATGCACACCATATATATTTTTATTTTTATTAAATTTGGTCCTATCAATTTCGGGACGGCACGGTGGGGCAGCGGTAGAACTGCTGCCTTACCTCGTCAGAGTCCCGGGTTGAATCCTGCCCACGGGCGCTGTCTGTACGGAGTTTGCACGTTCTCCCTGTGACCACATGGGTTTTCTCCGGGTGCTCCAGGTTACTCCCACACTCAAAAGATGTGCAGGTTTGTAGGATGGTAGATGAAGATGGCACTGGCCACCACCGATTGGTAGAACATCTGCAGCATCTGAGTACAAACTCTGAAGGAGCGGAGCCTTCTCAAAAAGTACAGCCGGCTCTGTCCCTTCTTGTACAGGGCCACAGCGTTCCTGGACCAGTCCCGTTTACTGTACAGGTAAACTCCAAGATATTTGTACTCCCTGGTAAACTGCACATCCACACCATTGATGGAGACAGGGGACAGGGGTGTAACTCCTCATTCTTGCCGGTGTTGAGCTGCAGGTGATTCAGCCCACACCACTCGACAAAGTCGTCGACTACACCTCTGTATTCAGCTACCCTCGCCTCACTGATGCCGCCCACAATTGCAGTCATCCCAAAACTTCTGCAGGCGGCAGAACCAGAGAGCAGTGCTGAACTACAATCTACTGCTTTGCTGATGCTCGGACTATCTTTGATCGGACTTTGCTGGCTTTATCTTGCACTAAATGTTATTCCCTTATCATGTTCTTATGCAATGTAAATGGATCGATTGTAATCATGTATTGTCTTTCTGCTGACTGGTTAGCACGCAACAAGAGCTTTTCACTGTACCTCGGTACACGTGACAATAAACTAAACTGAGTTCAAGTGCACACACTGAATTTTTTTTCCCGTTTATTATATTGTTTACAGTGTGCAATGTTTACAGTCTGAAGAATGGTCTTGACCCAAAATGTTACCCATTCCTTCCCTCCACAGATGCTGCCTGTCCTGCTGAGTTATTCCAGCTTTTTGTGTCTATGTTCGGTTTAAACCAACATCCACCGTTCCTTCCAACACTCTGTTTACATATGTATTCTATTGTGCTGTTGCAAGTAAGAATTTCAGTGTTCTATCTGGGACATATGACAATAAAACACTCTTGACTTAACTATTGATTCTTGCACAAGTTTGTTCACTTGCAAATCCAGACAGTCGAGAGTTGTCTGCACAACGCTCTATTTCTTTGAAATATGACTTCCTGATTATTAAACCACCGAGCAAAGGATACTGCTGTTAGTCTAGCTCTGCAGATAAGGAAGCCGCAGACTGATAAGCAGAACAATGGGCTGTACATGAATCAAATGGTGTGTTTCAAGTGAAGTGGGTCGCAGGTTTACACGGTACCTCTTCTTGTAATAACCACTTCTCAGTTCAATCATTCGACCAATGTTAGCCAGTGTTTTGTCTTCCACATACAGAATGAAACATACATACAAAAACAAAAACCATGGAAGAATCTCCCTAAGATGTCCAAACAGCATTGGAACAGGCTCTTCAACCCATCAAGTCCATGCAGGCCATCAAACACCACAGTGGCACAGCGGTAGAGTTGCTGCCTTACAGCGCTGGAGACCGGGGTTCAATCTTGACAACCTGCAGGGTTATTCAAGAGCCTGAGGGTCAAAAGAGACAAAAGGTCAAAAGTCCCTCAGTACGCTCCTGACGGAGTGCAGCGTTGGTTCACCAAGTTAATTCCTGGGATGGTGGGACTGACATATGATGAACGAATGGATCAACTGGGCTTACATTCACTGGAATTCAGAAGGATGAGAGAGGATCTCAGAGAAACATTTAAAATTATTACGGGATTGGACAGGCTAGATGCAGGAGAAATGTTCCCGGTGTTGGGGGAATTCAGAACCAGGGGTCACAGTCTAAGAATAAGGGGTAGGCCATTTAGGACTGAGATGAGGAAAAACCTTTTTACCCAGAGAGTCGTACATCTGTGGAATTCTCTGCCACAGAAGGCAGTGGAGGCCAATTCACTGGATGTATTCAAGAGAGAGTTAGATTTACCGTAAGGCTAACGGAATTAAGGGATATGGGGAGAAAGCAGGAACGAGGTACTGATTCTGGATGATCAGCCATGATCATATTGAATGGCGGTGCTGGCTCGAAGGGCCAAATGGCCTACTCCTGCACCTACTTTGTATGTTTCTGTCTGAAAGGGAAGAAGCTGTTTTTAAATGTGGAGGTCAGTTCTTAGGCTCCAATACCTTTTTCCTGAGGGTAGCAGCGAGATGAGTGTGTGGCCAGGGTGGTGTGGATCTTCGATGACAACAGATGCTTTCTTCAGGTCCAATGGTAAAGATGTTATATAAATGCACACTGTTGTTTGACAGCTGAGCGAAACGGTGTTGCAGCGGTAGAGTTGCTGCCTCACAGACCAGAGGCCCAGGCCCAGGTTCGATCCCGACTACAGTATTGCAGGTTAATTGGCTTTGGTAAAATTGTAAATTTTGTAGGATGGTGCTAGTGTACGGAGTTTGTGCGTTCTCCCCATAACCTGCATGGGTTTTGACGGAGTCCGTGCTGACCAGCACTATCCTACACAATTTACAATTTTACCGAAGTCAATTAACCTGTACATCGTTGGAGTGTGGTAGGAAACCAGAGGACACGGAGCAAACCAATGCGGTCACGGGGAGAATGTGCAGAGTCCGTACAGAGGTAGCACCCGTAGTCAGGATTGAACCCGGGCCTTCTCCAGGTGCTCCGGTTTCCTCCCACACTCCAAAGTTTGTAGGTTAATTAGCTTGGTATAATTGAAAATGCCCCCTAGTGCAGGGGTTCCCAAACATTTTGTCCCGTTTACCCCTGGCAACTTTTCGAAAGTAAATTTACCCCCACCCTGTTTTGTTCAGTGATTTGTTTACACTTCTACCATAATAAAGTAAACGACAAAGGGGAAATTTTAAAATATTGTTTTTAACATTATTATTTTTATGTTCAAATAACAATAATAATAGCACATAACAATGTTATTTCACTTATTCATGAACAACTAATGAAGAACAGATACCGGTATACCAGAACCAAACACAGTCAGTCAATGAGAACACATCAATACAAAATCAATAAATTTACCCCCTGGTGGGATAGTGTTAGTGCGCTGGTCGGCGCAGACTCGGTGGGCCGAAGGGCCTGTTTCTATGCTGCATCTCTAAACTAAACCAAACGGGTTTAGATATATCAAGGTATATGTTTGCCTTTTGAAATTGGTCCGATCCTGTTAGCTCCCACAAAATTGAATTAAAAAATCTATAGTGAAAACCCTATAATATATTGAGGTATTCAAATTTGGAAACAACTAAAAAAGACATTAAAATTGGATAATGTATCACTTTCTCTCCCCATTGCAAATAATCCTTCATTTAAACCCTCAGTGTTGGATAAAGGTTTTGTACAATGGATAAATCATGGAATTAAAAAGATGGGACATCTTTATAGAAATGGTATTTTTCTCCCGTTTCAGGAGCTACAACAGAATTATGGATTACATTCAAATATTTATTTTAGATATTTACAACTTAAAGGTCATGTTAAATCACATACACAAGAATACAGAACTAGAGAACCAGAGATTCTAGATGGATGTTTGAATAAACTCCCTAACACAGTTAAATTAATATCTTACATTTATAATACTCTTTTAGACAGTGAGATTCCATCGACAGAATTATATAGACTAGCATGGGAAAAGGAATTAGCTCAACCCATAACACAAGATATTTGGGATGAAAGTCTACAACATATACATCAATGCTCATTAAATGCCAGACATTCATTAATAAAATTTAAAGTACTACATAGACTGCATTATTCTAAAACAAAATTAAATAGAATCTTTCCTAATATCTCTCCTATCTGTGATAAATGCCAATACCCGGCAGCTAATTTAACCCATACTTTTGTAAATTGTATAAAAATTAAAAATTACTGGATGGATATTCTTAAAATAATCTCTGTAGTTGTTAATACTCAACTTGATCCCGATCCTAAATTAATAATATTGGGCATATCAGAACAATACCTAAAACTTACAACAAACCCCAAAAAAATCCTTGATTACAGTATAATAATTGGGAAAAAATTAATATTAAAATTTTGGAAAAATCCAGCAACCCCACAATTAAGATGAGGGTTATGGAGATGTCGGAGACCTTACATTTGGAAAAAATTTGATATGTCTTAATTGACAAACCAGAATTATTTACTAAAATATGGTCTCAATTTATAGATTATTTGAAGGGGTAGACTGGGCCGGCACGGAGGCCTGACTGAAACCTGAACCCAGAACTAGATGAATAGTTATGTTTTCTGACCAATGGACCTATCTCCTAAGTTATATTATTGATAGTTTATCTTATTTTTCTAATTTCTTCTCTTTATTTCTTTATTTTTCTTATCTATAAACATAAATCAATAATTAGAGGCAATGTTAATATGTAACCGATAAAGGGGGACTCCAGCTACTTTGGTAACTGGGCCTCCAGAACCCTGGATATTTAATATGTAATCATTAAACAAAGTTTGTATTGGTTTGGACTATGATATGCAGATGCCTCTAATAAAAATTTAAATAAAAAAAAATAAAAAATAAAGATATGTCAAGGTAGACAAAAATGCTGGAGAAACTCAGCGGGTGAGGCAGCATCTATGGAGAGAAGGAATAGGCGACGTTTTGGGCCGAAACGTCTGGTGACCCGAAACGTTGCCTATTCCTTCTCTCCATAGATGCTGCCTCACCTGCTGAGTTTCTCCAGCATTTTTGTCTATCTTCGATTTTTCCAGCATCTGCAGTTCTTTCTTAGATATATCAAGGGCTTTGTTCCACAAGACTTGATTCTTGTAGTTGAAGATAAGTTTCCTGCAGCATAGAAGCAGGTCCTTTGGCCCAATTTGCGTGCATGACCCTATTTCCCAGCACCCAGCCCAAACTCTGCTACACCGCAGTGTTTCAAGTGCTCAACGACATATTGTACTTTTGAATGAAAGATACAGCATGGAAACAGGTCCGTTGAATACACGCCGACCATTGATTACCTGTTCACACTATCCTACCTTCTCATCTACTCCTACACACTTAGAGGTAATTTAGAGAGGGCCAATTGACCTGCAAACCCACACGTCTTTGGGATGTGGGAGGGAACCGGAGCACCCGGAGACAACTCATGTGGTCACAGAGAGAACGTGCAAACCTCACACACACAAACAGCACCCGAGGTCAGGATCGAACCCGGGTCTCTGGCGCTGTTCTGCTTGAGGCTCAATGTTAAAAAAATCTCATGTAAATTCACACAGTTTGACAGCTGATTTAGAGGTACCAAGGGCTTTGTTCTACAAGGCAGTAGCAGGCTTTGTGTCTTGCGGTTTTAGAAATGGGTAACATGGTGGCGCAGTGGTAGAGTTGCTGCCTTACAGCGCTTGCAGCGCCAGAGACCCGGGTTCGATCCTGACTATGGGTGCTGTCTGTATGGAGTTTGCATATTCTCCCTGTGACCGCGTGGGTTTTCTCCGGGTGTTCCGGATTCCTCCCAAACTCCAAAGACGTGCAGGATTGCAGGTCAACTGGCTTCTGTAAAAAAGCTGTCCCGATGTGTGTAGAATAGAACTAGTGTACGAGCGATCGCTGGTTGGCGCGGACTCAGTGGGCTGAAGGACCCTCGCTGTATTACTAAACTAAACTAAACAGAATTGTGATCAGAAACTTGCTCAGAGCTTTAACTAGGACCTCTGTTTGAAACTTATCTTGGGACCTGGCCAGAATGTTCACTAGTTACCCAGTTAGAATCTTAATCGGCACCACAGTTGGTTTATTAACCAGAAATCTGTTGACTCAGCAACTGTCAGGATCTCGGCTTGAACCCTAACCAGAAGCTTCATCAGAGCCTTAACTAGGAATCCCAAGTCAAAAGAATAAGCAATGTTCCATTCAAGAGGCAAGAGTCAATGATTGTTTTCATTCAGGGCGTGCTTGAAATCTTGAGTGCACTTCTTGAGTGTGGTGATGTTGGAAGCTATTCACATCTATATTCACATCTATATAATTAAAAGTCTCATCTTGACCACTTCCTGTCTGCACTGTATATTGATTTTTTTAAAAAAACGCTACCATATATCGCTATGATTTTTGGCCATCTTAAGGCCCTGTCTCACTTTCCCGAGATACTCACGAACTTTGTAGGTTAATTGGCGTGGTATCAATGTTAAATTGTCCCTAGTGTGTGGAGGATAGTGTTTATGTGTGGGGATCGCTGGTCGGTGCGGTCTTGGTGGGCTGAAGTGCCTGTTTCCATGCTGTATCTCTAAACTAGACTAAAACTAAACTAAACTAAACTAAACATCAATGAGACAATAAATGGAACATCCGGTATTACTGTGTGTTGAGGAAGGAACATGATGAAATAAACTATGGAGATGCAACTAAAAGACCAAGGACTGAACATAATTATCAGACAAAGACACCGGGCATTCAATGAACAACTTTCACACAGAACACACAGCTGAGCCGGGCTTGCTTATCTATATAGGGCGATTAGAATGTTCCAAGCACCAGGAGCATCATGAAGGAATCATTGTTAACAGTTCTGCCTGGGTCGTTATCAGTTGCAACCTTTGAGCTCAGCAGCTGCTCTTTGTCACTGTGTTTGGTAAACCTGTTCTCAGGCACTTAACGGTCCATTGTCAGAGTGAGGCTGAATGCAAATTGCAGGAACAGTAACTCATGTCTGAAGAAGGGTCTTGACTCGAAATGTATCCTATTCCTTCGCTCCATAGATTCTGCCTCACCCGCTGAGTTTCTCCAGCATTTTTATCTACCTTCATATTTTGCTTGGGCAGTTTACAACCCAGTGGTATGATATTGATTTCTCTAACTTCAAGTAACACCGGCATTCCCTCTCTCTCTCTATCCCTCCCCCACCCAAGTCGCACTAGCTTCTAATTTTCACCCAACAAACAGCTGACACAGTGACAATGTCCTTTATCCTTTATCATCGTTACATTTTTGCATATCTTCCTATTCCTTACCTCCCCACATCACCATCTATATCTCTCGTTTCCCTTATCCCTAACTTGTCTGACCGAGGGACTCGACCTGAAACATCACCTATTCTTTCTCTCCAGCAATGCTGCCTGTCCCACTGAGTTACTCCAGCGTTTTGTGTCTATATGTATTGTTCTATGTTCAATCTACAGCACCAGTATGAAGTGTGATGATGTCATAGAGTCATAGAGTGATACAGTGTGGAAACAGGCCCTCCGGCCCAACTTACCCACACTGGCCGACATATCCCATCTACATTGGTCCCACCTGCCTGCGTTTGGCCCATATCCCTCCAAACTTGCTCTATCCATGTCTAACTGTTTCTAACCTGTCTAACTGTTTCTTAAACATTGGGATGGTCTCTGCCTCAACTACCTCCTCTGGCAGCTTGTTCCATATAGCCACCATTGTTTGTGTGAAAAGGTTACCCCTCAGAATCCTATTAAATCTTTTCCCCTTCACCTTGAACATATGTCCTCTGGTCGTCGATTCCCCTACTCTGGGCAGGAGATTCTGTGCAATCTACCCAATATATTCCTCTCATGATTTTATATCCCCTGTGGTGATCTCACTCAGACCTGGCCTTGTCTTCTACTCAGAACGAGTTCAAGATAGATTATAGTTTCCAGCCTCAGTGAAAATAACTATTATCTCGCCCGTCCTTAAACAGTTGGTGATTCAGAGGTGGAACATTTAGTCAGTGTCTTTATGATGACAGGAAGTTGCAAAGTCGTGCAGGAAATGTGCAGCCAACCCAGAGCAAAGCTTGTTTCTCCAAACTTCAATGCAATGGGCGACTGACTGAGATGTGTTGATGACATTACTGCGGGGGTAGAGGAGTGGAGCTGGCGTTGTTGGGGTGTTGTGTTTGAAAAAATCACTGGATTCAGACACCAGAGTTTGATTCACTGAGTAATTTATTACACTACCAAATAAGGCACATACACTCACATATCCCCGATTATCCCTGAACAAGCTGCCAGTGGAGGCTGGGACTATCCCAACATTTAAGAAACAGTTAGACAGGTACTTGGATAGGGCAGGTTTGGAGGGATATATGCCAAGCAGAGGCAGGTGGGACTAGTGTAGATGGGACGTGTTGGCCGGTGTGGGCAAGTTGAGCTGAAGGGCCTGTTTCCACACTGTATCACTCAATGACTCTAATGTGCTGCTCCATGCTGACCGAGTTGTCCTGCACATGATGCAAGGGCAGTGAAGTGAGTGCGGTTTTCACACATCGAGTGTAGGTCACGCAAAGCAGAATAGAGAGATGCTGATGGTTTGTGGCGAAGCACATAGAACAGCTTCAAGAGCATTGTAGCAAGGAACTGCAGATGTTGATTTACACCAAAGATAGACACAGAATGCTGGAGTAACTCAGCGGGACAGGAAGTATCTCTGGAGAGAAGGAATGGGTGAGGTGTCAGGTGGAGACCCTTATTCAGACTGAGAGTCAGGGGAGAGGGTTTCCCTTCTAATGATGACCTTGGTAAAATGCAAGGTGTGTAATTATGTGAGCGACATTTTGGGTCTGAAGTAGGACTCGACCCGAAACGTCACCCATTCCTTCTCTCCAGAGATGCAGCCTGTCCCGCTGAGTAACTCCAGCAGTGTGTGTCCAACTTCAAGAGCAGTCTTCATGTCAAAAATAACCTTTCAGCTGCTTGGTTGAGCTGCTCAGGTCACAGTGTGTTTTATAGTTAGGATTAGTTTAGTTTAGAGATACATCACTGAAACAGGCCCTTCGGCCCACCGAGTACATGCCAACCAGCGTCCGCTAGCACTAAATAAAGCACGATTGATTGTTGACTATCCTACACACTGGGGGCAATGTACAATTTTACCAAAGCCAATTAACATACATACCTGTGTAGGAAGGAACTATGGATGATGGTTTAAACCGAAGATAGACATGAAATGCTGGGACCACTGAGCTGTATTGGTTTACATGGAGCTGTTCCTGGAAATGTCATGGAGCATATTCATTGAGGGTAATTATGGGCAGAGCATTCACCATGGGGCAAGGCAGACGGACGTCACATCTCCTGCACCTCCTCCTGTTGGACTATCATTTCAAAGTATCTCAAGCCAAAAAAAAACTCTCTGTTTTTTTTCAAATGTCCTGTAATTTAAGAATATGGGATCGGCCATTTAGGAAAAAGATGAGGAAAAACGTTATCATCCAGAGAGTTGTGAATCTGTGGAATTTTCTGCCACAGAAGGCAGTGGAGGCCAATTCACTGGATGTTTTCAAGAGAGAGTTAGATTTAGTTCTTAGTGCTAATGGAATCAAAGGAAATGGTGAGAAAGCAGGAACGGGGTACTGATTTGGAATGATGAGCCATGATCATATTGAATGGCAGTGTTGGCTCGAAGGACTAAATGGCCTACTCCTGCTATTTTCTGTTTCTAGGTTTCTAAAAAACCCTCACTGGTTTTCCCAATGCCCTGGAATTCTCACGCACATCAATAAAGAAAAATGAAGTTTAAAGAACGATTGATTATTGAAAGGTACAGCAGGGAAACAGGCCATTCGGCCAGCAAGTCCATGCAGACCATTGATCACCTATTCACATTAGTTCAATGTTATCTCACATTCTCATCCACTCCCTACACAACACTTGGACGACCTAATTGGTGAGTTTAGAAGAGTTTGAAAAAATGACATGTTGAAGACCTCCTTTGACTATCTCCGTCGACCTCCCTTCGACTATGATGAAAACTATCTACGACTACCCTCGACCACCTTCGACTACCCTCGATTACCTATGACTAACATGCCGACCTACTACGGCCTACTATGACTAAACCTATGAGTAAACAAATTATAGATTTTTCCCATGGCGGGCATTTTTTAACATATTGAAAAAAATGCCGAGACCTAGCTGAGGCCTCGAGTACACGGAGACCACTCTCGAGCATGAAGGAGTGTTACGAAGACCTCCTACGACCTCGTGTGGACCATGCTGCGAGTATGAGTCATGGGCAAACTCCCAAGTGGGACAGGCCCTTTAGAGAAGCCAGTTAACCCACAAACCCACACGTCTTCAGGATGTAGGAGAAAGCCGGAGCACCTAGAGGAAACCCACACGGTCACAGGAAAAATGTGCATACTTGACAGGGGTACAAGAATGCGAATAGTGGAACTAGAAGGCTGACTAGGGTGGGAGATGGGGGGAGATAGGGGAGGGATAGGAATGGAGGAGTTACTGGAAATTAGAGACATTGACGTTCATACTGCTGTGTTGTAAGCTGCCCAATTAAATCTTTTCCCCTTCACCGGAAAGCGATGCCCTCTGGTGCTCGCTTCACCTACTCTGGGCAATAGACTTTGTGCTTCTCTCCGTTCTATTCCCCTCATTATTTTATACAAGAAGGAACTGCGGAAGCCGGTTTACACCGAAGATCGACACAAAATGTTACAGTACACAGATTGCCGTGGAAAGCGTTTGCACCCGCGAGTTGTTCAGATGGAGAGCCGAACGAAATTAAACACCTCCCCCTCCCAGACCCGCTTCTCGACAAGAACTGTCGCCTCCTGCAATTTCGACTTGAAACCTGACAGAGCAGACGTTTCGCTTTACCTCTGCGATTGTTAGCCCCGATGCAGTTCTGTTTCATTTAGTTTTTAGTTTAGTGGTACAGCGCGTAAACAGGCCCTTCGGCCCAACTAATCCGCACCGAGCAGCGATGCCCCGCACACTAACCCTATCCTGCACACACTAGAGACAATTTTACATTTATACCAATTTTAAACCGAAGATCTCGGAGAAAACCCGCGCGGTTCACGGGGAGAACATACACACTCCGTACAGACAGCAACCGAGGTCGGGATCGAACCCGGGACTCTGGCGCTGCAAGCGCTGTTAAGCAGTAACTCTACCGCTGCGCCACTGTGTTTTTGTGACTGGTACCCGCTTTCGCTGAAGCGCCGCAAGACACCTTCGAACGGGCGATGTCCGAGCGCCGTACACCGCGGCGAAGGACTCGCAGGGAAAATGATTTCTCCAGTATTTTCATCCTCGTCGCCACTTGGGCTTGTCTCTCGGGTAAGTGGGTGAGATTGTTTTATTTTCCTTTGTTGTAATGCGCGTTCCCTCCACATCGGAATCCTCCACAGTGTATCAAATCACGAGAGGAACAGATCGGGGAATAGGGGAATCGAGGAACAGGGGACATAGATTTAAGGTGACGGGGAAAAGATTTAATAGGAATCTGAGGGGTAACGTTTTCACACACAGGGTGGTGGGTGAATGGAACAACCTGCCAGAAGAAGTAGTTGAGGCTGGGACTATATCCAACGTTTAAGAAACAGTTAGACAGGAACATGGATAGGACAGGTTTGGAGGGATATGGACCAAACGCGGGCAGGTGGATTGTGCAGCTGGGGCAAGTTGGCCATGTGGGCAAGTTGGGCTGAAGTGCCTGTTTCCCCACTGTATCACTCTATGACTCTAAATTGTTACTGCACAAAGGGATTACCAACAGGTCGGGTTTGTGTTAGGGGAACGTCTGGTGGAGATTAATTCAAGATTAATTGTTTATTAATTCAAGTCTGCAGTAAATTGTAAAATTATCCCGAGTGTGGGTAGGCTGGTTGGAGTGGACTCATTTGGCTGAAGGGCTTGTTTCCATGTTGTATCACTCTGTGACTCCATGCTTCTCTGGATTTTGCCTGACCCGCTGAGTCACTCCAGCACTTTGTGTTTCGAACAAGATTATATATAATAGTGTTCTTTCCTCGGCCCACCTATGCCACCCTGCGAGGCGCTGCTTTTAGCCTGTTAGTGTAGCTGAGCAATGTTGGCCGGTGGGGGCAAGTTTGTCTGAAGGGGCTGTTTTTTTCTTGTGTTGGGAGAATCCAGATCCAGGGGTCACAGTTTAAGAATAAGGGGTAGACCATTTAGGACTGAGATAAGGAAAAACATTTTCACCCAGAGAGTTGTGAATCTGTGGAATTCTCTGCCACAGAAGGCAGTAGAGGCCAATTCACTGGATGTTTTCAAGTGAGAGTTAGATTTAGCTCTTATGGCTAAAGGAATCAAGTGATTTTGGAAGAAACCATGAACGGAATATTGATTTCGGATGATCAGCCATGATCATATTGAGTGGCGGTGCTGGCTCGAAGGGTCGAATGGCCTATTCCTGCACCTATTTTCTATGTTTCTATGTTTCTATCTTTCTACCCAGAGGATGGTGGCCCTGCCAGGGGTTGTGGTGGAGACAGATACGATAGTGGTGTCTTGGAGGCTTTTAGATGGATATGGATATGCTGGGAATAGGGGGATATTTATCATGTGCAGACAGAGATTAGTTAAGGTCGGCATTGCATTCTTCATGGACATTGTGGGCCGAACCGTTCAATAATTCAACGTTCTTTATATCTCACATGAGCTCACAAGTGATAGGAGCAGAATTAGACCTTTTGGCCCATCAATCTACCATTCAATCATGGCTGATCTATCTCGCCCTCTCAACCCCTTCCCCCTGCTTTCTCTCCATAACCCCTGACACTCGAGGTGCAGTGAAATTTATTTTTGTGTACAGTTCAGTACAAGTATCACTATACATAAGCACGTAGATACACCTTAGATCAGCATCTCAGCTACAGTACAAGTGTATCGCAGTAGTACACTGAGACAGTGTACAAAGTTCCCAGTTTGGGGCCATTTTCAAGTCCCAGTTGTTGGAAGTGCAGGGACCTTGACCTGATCATGAAGGTCTGTTGTCCTGGCGGCGTTGCGGGGTCGGCCTGGCCAAGCACAGGGTGAGGTGGTCCACCGCTGCTCCACCGCTGTAGGCCGCATCCGGTCCACAGGCTCGGCTTCTTGGAACGGCGCCTGGTCCAGCCGAGCCCCAGGCTGCTGCCGAGCCTCCAACGGCCCACTCCCCCGTCGAGGCTGTGCACCCCCTCCCACAGCCAGTCTGCTCACCGGCCCTCCGGCCCACTCCCTCAACTCTGAGCAGGAGCTTCTTCGCTGTTGTGTGCTGGGGCAGCAGAGTGAAGGCCACGGATGCCAACAGAATCAACAAATTCATCAAGAAGGCTGGCTCCGTCCTGGGGACGGAATTGGGTTCATGGGAGGTGATCTAGAGGGGAGAATACTCTTCAAACGGCAGAGCATCTTGGACAATACAGCTCACCCTCTCCATGACACACTGGTCAACCTGAGGAGTACCTTCAGCAACAGACTGGTTCCACCAAGATGCAGCACAGAAAGCTACAGGAGATCGTTTTACCAATGGCTATCAAACTGCATAAAACCTACCCCTACTGTCGTGGGGTAGATGATTCCCCTTCCCCATCTTCCGCACCACCCCTTCCTCCACAATCTTTGCACATCTCCAATCCTTTCCACTCGTCATTTTAATTTCATGTTCCATGTATTTTGTGTTTATGACTATTGGCAGATCAATTTACCTCCTGGGATAAATAAAGCTCTATCGTGTCGTTTCATTCCCGGTCTGTGGCGCGGATCCTCTGTCCGTGGCGGGCGGGTTGATGGAACTGTTCCTGCTCTGCACTGTTATATGAGAAAAACACCAAGTGCTGGGGAAACTCAAATGGTCAGTCGGTATCTGTGGAGAGAATGGACAGATGACGTTTCAGGTTGAGACTGTTCTTCAGGCTGACACTGCCAGACCCACAGAATTCCTCCAGCACTTTGCTTGTTTGATTCAGTTTCCAGCACCTGCAATTTCATGTGTCTCCTCTACTATTCTGTTTTATTCTCCAAAATACTAACTGCTAAAAGGGACGTCATTTCCCTCCATAGATCTGCCCAAACCAATCAGTTCCTCCTGCACTTTATTTTTTTGCTCCAGATTCCAGCATCTGCCGTTTGTTTGTTCAACATTTCTCACTTCCCATTATATTTATTGACCAACATTGTTGTTTAAGTATGTGTGTATGGGTATGTAAATGTGTGTGTGTGTGTGTGTGTGTGTGTGTGTGTGTGTGTGTGTGTGTGTGTGTGTGTGTGTGTGTGTGTGTGTGTGTGTGTGTGTGTGTGTGTGTGTGTGTGTGTGTATATATATATATATATATATATATTGTGTGTGTACTTGTGAGTAGGTGTATATATAAACTGGGTGCTCCGGTTTCCTTCCACTCTCCAAAGACGTACAAGTTTGTAGGTTTATTGGCTTCTGTAAATGGTAAATTGTCGCCTGTGTGTAGAATAGAGCTAGTGTACGGGGATCTCTGGTCAGCGCATACTCAATGGGCTGAAAGGCCTGTTTCTGCATTGAATCTCTAAATTAAACTAAACAGCTCTTCATGTCACTGAAACTAATGGTTGAATCAGACCGGCTGTCTCTTCGTGGGAACCTCATCTGTGCAAAGTGGCTGCTTTACTCTTTAGGTACACAAAAATGCTGGAGAAACTCAGCGGGTGCAGCAGCATCTATGGAGTGAAGGAAATAGGTAACGTTTCGGGCCGAAACCCTTCTTCAGTCTGAAGAAGGGTTTCGGCCTGAAACGTTACCTATTTCCTTCGCTCCATAGATGCTGCTGCACCCGCTGAGTTTCTCCAGCATTTTTGTGTACCTTCGATTTTCCAGCATCTGCAGTTCCTTCTTTAATGCTTTACTCTTTACATGTGTACAAGTCATGGTACGTGACAAGGAGTTTTACGAAAGCAGTTAATAAGGTACACGCAATCATGTGTTTTATTCATAGAACACTAGAGGTTAGAGGCAGAGAATTCACGCTGAACTATTTGTGAAATACCGGTTTAACCTCAAACTGGAGTGATATATTCAATTCTGATCAACAATTTTAGAAAGGATATGAACGCGATAGGGAGGATCCAGAAACATCTACATATACAGGATGGATAAGAAAGGTTTAGAGGGATATGGGACAACATACATACAGGTAGGTAAGACTAGTGTAGATAGGGCATTTTGGTCGGCAAGGGCAGGTTTGGCTGAGGGGCCTGTTTCCATCCTGCATGACTCTATGACTCCGTACAGCATGGAAACTGGCCTTTCAGCCCACCAAGTCCACGCTGACCATTGATCACCCATGCACACTAGTTCTGTGTTATTCATAGACACATAGAAAATAGGTGCAGGAGTAGGCCATTTGACCCTTCAAGCCAGCACTGATCATGGCTGATCATCCAACTCAGTACCCCGTTCCTGCTTCTCCCCATAACCCTTGATTCCGTCAGTCCTAAGAGCTAGTGTACGGGTCCTAAGGTCCCAATTAATCTAACTCTCTCTTGGAAAAACATCCACTTGTCATCCACTCCCTACACATAGTAGCAATGTACAGAGACCAAATAACCTACAAGTCCACATGAGATAATATCTACCTCATTGGAGACCCTCGAACTATCTTTGATCGGACTTTACTGGACCTTATCTTGCACTAAATGTATTTCCTTTATCTTGTTCTGTACGCCATGGATTACTTGATTGTAACCATGTATTGTATTTTCCACTGACTGGTCAGCACGCAACAAAAGCTTTTCATTGTACCTCGGCATACTGCCAATAAACTATACTAAACACTTGGAGAATGTGAACGAGAATGAGAGAATGGTTATGAAGGGGGATTAGAGGAGCTGGGCAGCTTTTATTGTGCAAGAGGGGTCGATTTGATGATAACTATATAAAATAATGAAAGGTCTGGACGTAGGAGGCTGTTTTCTTCAAGGAGCGATCGAGGATTGGAAGTCATGGGTGTGAAATAAAGGGGACGAGTGATTGTCATAGTAATATAGCATGGAATCAGACCCTTCGGCTGAACTCGTCTATATTAACCGCGTTGCTTCATTACTTATTCCCACTTGTTTGATATCCCACCAAACAATTCCCGTCCATTTAGAGCAACATGAGGTGAAACTTGCAGGATGGAACTGCAGATACCACCGGTCTATACTGAAGACAGACACAAAATGCTGGAGTATCTCAGCGAGACATGCAGACTCTCTGGGTAGAAGATTTTTTTTCTTTAATAAAGCACAAAGTTGAGATCTGGAACACACTGTTGTCTGGGGTTGTGGGGCTAGGTTCCATTGTGGTTCATAAGAGGGAAGTGGAGAAACACAGCAAGAAAAATAATTACAAAACTCTGGAGAATGCTGTGTGGAACCAGTGAGCTCTTTTGTAAAGAGCCAGCACGATCTGGAAGGCTGAAAGGTCTTCTGTGCTACTTTCACTCTACATTCGATATTATTGGGCAACTCATTTCAAAGTTCATATTGTTGTGAATTGTACTATTTTCTTCAAATTTTCTTCAACTGCAAGATTGTCTTCAACTTAAAATGTATCAACCAGTTAGTTGGGAGCATTGCCTCTTCAATGGTTCAATGGTGCTATATCGTTATATGTGCAAATAACACAGTGAAATTCATCTGTAATACAGTTCAGTAAAGTATGGCCATACCATAGCACAATCCCCTGATTAGCAAAGTGTACAGTAGTTCGCTGAGCCGGTGTTAACTTTGAAGTGTGGTCTCGTTTGGTCTCCCTCTGTCTCTCTCTCCCCCCTTCTCTCTCTACCCCTCTCCTTCTCCGTCTCTCTCTCCCGCTCTCTTTCTCCCCCCCCTCTCTCTCTCTCTTCCCCCCTTCGCTCACTCGCTCCCTCTCTCTCATCACCACCTTTAGCTCTGAACTACATAGATTATTATTGCTATTATTGTTGGTATTATTGTTCAGTGTATGTATACATGCACATACTCACAAACACACATGTATATACAATGGCCTGTTTCCTTTATCGTACATACCTTTTTGAATATCTTTCATTCATTGTTCTTTGTTTCTCTACATCAACGTCTATATCCCTTGCTTCCCTTATCCCTAACCAGTCTGAAGAAGGGTCTTGACCCGAAACGTCACCCATCCCTTCTCTCCAGAGATGCTGCCTGTCCCGCGGATTTACTCCAGCTTTTTGAGTGTAGCTTTGATCTATGTATAGATGTGTATTTGTGAGTATGTGCATATATACACACACTGAACTTGTTTTCTCTCTGTCGTGCATTATATTCTTTACAGTGTACAATGTTTACATATTCTGTTGTGCTGCTGCAAGTAACAATTCCATTGTTCTATCTGGGACATAAATAAAACACTCACGACTCATCCTCTTGCGCTCTAAGGAGTTAGTCCTAGCCTGTTCAACCTCTCCCTATAGCCCAGACCTTGGGTCCCGGCAACATTCTCGCAAATTATCGCAGCACTTTTTTCC
This sequence comes from Malacoraja senta, assembly GCA_038087875.1. Classification (NCBI taxonomy): domain Eukaryota; kingdom Metazoa; phylum Chordata; class Chondrichthyes; order Rajiformes; family Rajidae; genus Malacoraja; species Malacoraja senta. Next base: position 31,150 of record JAXLNO010005129.1, read on the forward strand.
AGTTTTCATCAGATGAGATCCCCGCCACCTCTCGGCACGTGTGGGACTGGCGTAAAGAGTGCGATGGACTACATCATCCCCCCCCCCCCCACCCCCCACCCCCTCAGTATAGGAACGGACAGGGCAGCTGTGTTATCCTCGGAAATTAAAAAAAAACACTTTCAAAATGCAACAGCAATGAACAGTGAACACAGAAGGCAGAGACAAAATGTTGGAGTAACTCAGCGGGACAGGCAGCATATTTGCAGACAAGGAATTGTGACGTTTGGGGTCGAGACTCTGGGGAAGGGTCTCGACCCGAAACGTCACGCATTCCTTCTCTCCAGAGACGCTGCCTGACCCGCTGAGCTGCTCCAGCTTTTTGTGTCTATCTTCGGTTTAAACTAACACCTGCAGTTCTTTCCTGCACAAAAAACACGCCTGTGTTTGAGGTAGGTGTCGTATTTTCCTCTGGATTTTTTTTACTGTGATTTAGTTTTGAATGGCGCTGCGTTGGAGTTGCTGCCTAACAGCGCTTGCAGCGCCGGAGACCAGGGTTCGATACTGACATCGGGTGCTGTCTGTTACGGAGTTTATTCGGTGACCTGCGTGGGTTTCTCCGAGATCTCCAGTTTCCTCCCACACTCCCAAGACGTGCAGGTTTGAAGGTCAATTGGCTTGGTATAAATACAAATTGTCCCAAGTGTGTGTAGGATAGTGTGTGCCGGGATCGCTGGTCGGCGCGGACTCGGTGGGCCGAAGGGCCTGTTTTCCGCACTGTATCTCTAAACTAAACTAAATGAACATGTATTTTAGTGTGGGGATGACAACCGCAGGGGACAACTGCCGCTTGAAATGAGTAGCTCTGGCTTTGTGGGACGCTGTAGAGAAAGCAGGGGTTTGGATGGACTAGGGGTTGGGACGGTGTAGAAGGGGCGATGGGAGAGGAATGGTGTAGATTAGAAGGAGCGGTGGTTGGGGCAGCGTAGAGAGAGCGGACTGTCTGTGGAAATCAAATATATGTGATCTTTGGCGGAAATAAAGGATCAGTGGAAATCTTAGACACAAAAAGCTGGAGTAACTCAGCGGGACAGGCAGCATCTCTGGAGAGATGGGATCACTGGAGAGAAGTGTTTCGGGTCGAGACTCTTCTTCAGACTAGTTAGGGATAAGGGAAACGAGAGATATAGATGGTGATGTGGAGAGATAAAGAACAATGAATGAAAGATATGCAAAAAAGTAACGATGATAAAGGAAACAGGCCATTGCCAGCTGTTTGTAGGGTGAAAACGAGAAGCTGGTGCGACTTGGGTGGGGGAGCGATGAAGGGAGAGGGAATGGCGGGGCTAGCTGAAGTGAGAGAAATCAATGTTCATACCACTGGGCCTGGGCTGTAAGCTGCCCAAGTGAAATTTGAGATGCCGTACCTCCAATTTGCGTTTCGCCTCACTCTGTGAAATCTAATCCCCACTGGCGCCTGCCTTAAACAAAGCCGAAGTCTATCCCCGTGGGCCGAAGAAGGCCAGTGTGTCCCAGCCCTTTTGTGTATCGGTTCTGCTGTTCAAAAGCACTGTGATCCGAAGAGCGCCTTCGCGCCCTCGGGGAACGTTTCACAGCCCAGTAGGGCCGGTTATATTGAGTTAAAGCCTATTCCCCGAGTGTGTTGTTGTTGAAGCGAGTATTCACACGTTAGCCTTTCCCCCGCACCCTCCCCTCTCTCACCGCCCCCCCACCCCATTCCCCTCCCCCAACTGTACACTCCCCTCTTTTCCTACCCTCACCCTCTCATCTTCCCCATCCTTCCCACTCCTTCCCCATCCCCAGCCCTCTTCTACCACCCTCCACTCCCAGCTCTCACACCCTCACTGCCTCTCCCCACCATCCTGCGCCATAGCCTCTCCCCATCCCCCCACTCCCTCATCCTCCACTCCCCCCACCCTCACCCTCACCTCCCGCTAACCCCACCCTCACCTCCCACCCCCACTTCCCACTCCCCCCACCCTCATCTCCCACCTCCCACTCTCGCCTCCCACCCCCTCCCTCAACCCACCTCCCACCCCCCACGCTCATTTCCCACTCCCCCCACCTCACCTCCCACCCCAACCCTCACCTCCCACCCCAACACCCTCGTTCCGCTCCTAGTTCATTTTCTCCACACTCCCACCCTTCACCCACTTACTCTTCCCCCACCATTCCGCCCACTCCCCTTCCCCCACCCTCCCACTCCCCTCTCACACCTCCCTCCGCTCACGCTCCCACTCATTCTCCACTCCTCTTCTCCCGCCCTCCCTGCACCCCTTCCATCCTCCCCTCCGTCACACGCCATCCTCCACTCCCATCCTCCTCTCCACTACCCCCATTCCCGCACCCACCACTACCCCCTCCCTTTCTCCCTTCCCCCCCCCCTTCCCCCTCCCTCTCTCTACCCCACGGAGACGGTCGTGTCCCGGGATTGTAACCGGGACCCGTTGATCCTTTACCTGTTGTGTTGCAGCCTCGGGAAGTAATGTCTCCGTGAGCGTCCGTGAGAGAGAAGTGAACGGGACCGTCGGCCGCTCGGCCCTTCTCGCCAGCTGCTACTCTACACCCGACCCCTGCTCCCAGCTAAGATTAGATTGGCGTTTACACCCCAGCACAACTCCGCTTGTGAGTCTGAGCCGATCAGACTGCCCTCCACACCCTGACCGACCCGGTTGTAACTGTTCAGATGACTGGATGGCCGGTCCTTCCCACACGGGGCGAGTCCACCTCTACCCCGAGAATGGGTCCCTGTTACTGCGGGATTTACGGCGCAGTGACAGCGGAGTGTACGAGATATCGGTTTACAGCGGCGGAAACAGCGCTGTTAAAGACAACGTGACATTAACGGTCCACAATTACCACACTGAGCCAGGTAGGAACCGGCGGAGCGTTCAAACACAGAGGGGGCCATTAAAGCATGAACGTCCAAATAGCAATGGGGTAACAAAGCGGGGTAATTAAACTGAGAGTAACCTCCTTCCATCCCATCGGCGCAGCGGTAGATTTGCTGCCTTACAGCGCCAAAGACGCGGGTTCGATCCTGACTACGGGCGCTGTCTGAATGGAGTTTCTACGTTCTCCGCGTGGGTTTACTCCAGGAGCTCCGGTTTCCTCCCACACTCCAAAGACGTAGAAGGTTTGTAGGTTAATTGGCTTCGGTATAATTGGGAATTGTCCCTGGTGTGTATGGGATAGTGCGAGTGGTCGGCACGGACTTGGTGGGCCGAAGGGCCCGTTTCCGTGCTGTATCTAAACTAAACTACCCCCGGCCTCCCCTACCCCCACGCTACCCCCGGCGTGTCTGCCCCATCCCCACCTCTCTCTCCCCATCTCACTTCCCCCCCTCTCCTCCCGGCGTCTCATCCCCCTTTTCCCCGTCGTGTCTTCCTCCCTCTCCCCGGCGTCCTCCCTCCCCTCTTCCCCCGGTGTAGGTTCTATGACCAGCCCGATATTGAAGCCAAAGCCACTAAATATCGGGAGGGCCGTAAAGCGGGGCTTGGGTAAGAAACCGTGAGTATTGTATCTTTGAAGAAGTTCATGTTTCACCGCAGGAAATAGGCAACGTGTCTACCTTCGATTTTCCAGCATCTGCAGTTCCTTCTTCAACACTTCATGTTTCACCGCGTTGGTGTTTCTAAGCCGAATTTCATTTCACACCGTCAACTGAACCGCATCACACAACCGCGCAGGTGCCAGGGAGATTTGCGTAATAATGTTCTCTAATGAACGGAGCTCTATGATCTTTAATAATGTCCCATCAGCTGAGAATAAAGTCACGAGTGTTGAATTGTCACCTTCCCATAAGGGTCTCGACACGAAACGTCGCCCATTCCTTCTCTCCAGAGATGCTGCCTGTCCGGCAGAGGTACTCAAGCACTTTGTGTGTTATCTTCGGTTTAAATCACCATCTGCTGGGTCCATGAAATTCTGACTTGCTATAGCCTAACAGCCCTGTAAAAACAATAAGTACAAATAAATATACGTTCAAATGAATGATCTTTCATGGGATTGTGTAGGAAGGAACTGCAGATGCAGAGTAACACTGGAGATAGACACAACATGTTTGCAAGAGTTGTGTTCAGTTCTGGGAACCATGTTATAGGAAAGATATTGTCAAGTGTGAAAGGGTGCAGAGAAGATTTGCGAGGATGTTGCCAGGACTAGAGGGTGTGAGCTATACGAAGAGGTTTCGTAGGCTGGATCTCTATTCCTTTGAGTGCAGGAGGATGAGGGGTGATCTTATAGAGTTGTATAAGGTCATGAGAGGAATAGATCGGGTAGATGTACAGAGTCTCTTGCCCAGAGTAGGGGAATCGAAGACCAGAGGACACAGGTTCATGGTGAAGGGGAAAAGAGTTATTAGGAATCTGAGTGTGGTGGGTGTATGGAACAAACTGCCAGAGGAAGTAGTTGAGGCTGGGACTATCCCAAAGTTTAAGAAAGACAGGTACATGGATAGGACAAGTTTGGAGGGATATGGACCAAGCGCAGGCAGGTGAGACTCATGTAGCTGGGACTTGTTGGCTGGTGTGGGCAAGTTGGGCCGAAGGGCCTGTTTCCACACTGTATCACTCTATGACTCTAAGAATGATTCCAGGAATGAGTGGGCTAGCATATGATGAGCGTTTGACAGCACTGGCTCTCTACTCGCTGGAGTTTAGAAGGTTGAGGGGAGGGGGGGGGACCACATTGAAAATTGCTGAATAATGAAAGGCAAAGAAAGAGTGGATGTGGAAAGGATGTTTCCACTGGTGGGAGAGTCTAGAACCTGAGCTCATAGCATCAGAATTAAAGGGCGCTCTTTTAGAAAGGAGGTGAGGAGGAACTTTATTAGTTAGAGGGCAGTTAATCTGTGAAACCCATTGCCACGGAGGTCTGTGGCAGCCAAGTCATTGGATATTTTTAAGCCAGAGATAGACAAGTATTTGATTAGAATGCATCTCAAGGTTTATGGGGAGAAGGCAGGAAAATGGGATTAGGAGGCAGAGATCAGCCATGACTAAATGGCGGAGTAGACTCGATGGGCCGAATGGCCTAATTCTACTCCTAATGCTGGTAAACGTGAAAATGCTGGAGTAACTCAGTGGGTCAGGCAGCATCTTTGGAGAAAAGGAAAAGGTGATGTTTCGGTTGAGACTGAAGAAGGGTTACGACCGGAAATGTCATCTATTCCTTCTCTCCAGAGATGCTGCCTGATCCGCTGAGTTATGCGAGCATTTTGTGTCTATCTATAATTAAACCCTATCTTGCACTAAATGTGGTATCTTTTATCCTTTATCTGTAAACTGTGGACGGATTGATTGTAATCAAGTTTAGTCTTCTCTTTGACTGGATGGCAGGTAACAAACAAATACCTCCGTACATGTGGCAGTAATGAACTAAATTAAACTAGCTAACCATAATAGTGCAAAAGCCGAATACCATCTGATACGATATGATTGAACTTGATAGTAGGGAGATTGATCTGCCAACACAAAATTTGTCATAAAAACACAAAATACATGAAACATGAAATTAAAGTGACAAGTGGAAAGGATTGGGGATGTGCAAAGATTGGGAAGGGGAGGGAAGGGAGTCAGTCTCAGTCTACCCCACGACAGAAAGGGGGAGGGGGGGGAGGGAGATGTACAGTTTAATCCGCAGTGGAAACAAAGACCTGGTCCATGGGAGATCGCACATGCTGTGGGTAGTGCTGTGCAGTGCTCAAGAGCCTGGTGGCTGTTGGGAAGAATCTGTTTAGTTTAGTTTCGTTTAGAGATACAGCGTGGGAACAGGCCCTTCGGCCCACTGGTTCCACAATAGCCAGCGATCCCCGCATATTAACACAATCCTACACATTCTTACATTTACCAAGTCAATTTACCTAGAAACCTGTACGTCTTTGGAGTGTGGGAGGAAACCGAAGATCTTGGAGAAAACCCAAGCAGGTCACGGGGAGAACATACAAACTCTGTACAGACAGCACCTGTAGTCCGGATATAAGCCGGGTCTCTGGCGCTGCAAGCGCTGTAAGGCAGCAACTCTACCGCTGCACCACTGTGTCGCTGTTCTTGAAGCTGGTGGTCACAGTTCTCACGCTGCGGGATGAGAGCGTGGCATGGCTGTCCGAAGGGGGGGGGGTGCGGTGTCTGCCCGCCCGTTCCGGTGTCTCCATCCGCGGGGTCGGAGCCTCACCAACGGCCAGGCGGGTGACCAGGAGACCGTTCTCCCATCGCCGGGCGGGAGTGGCTGAATCTGAACCCAGTGGCTGTAACCCCAACACCAGACACCGCTGTAGCGGGGCCCACACCCCTCACCTCCCCCACCGCTGGGGCCCAAGCCATCTTCCCCCACACCACCCCAGCTGGACCCCCGCTGGGCCCACACCACCCCCGCTGGTCCACGCCACCCCCGCTGGGCCCACACCACCCCCGCTGGTCCACGCCACCCCCGCTGGGCCCACACCACCCCCGCTGGTCCACGCCACCCCCGCTGGGCCCACGCCACCCCCGCTGGTCCACGCCACCCCCGCTGGGCCCACGCCACCCCCGCTGGGCCCACGCCACCCCCGCTGGCCCCACGCCACCCCCGCTGGGCCCGCGCCACCCCCGCTGGGCCCGCGCCACCCCCGCTGGGCCCACGCCACCCCCGCTGGGCCCGCGCCACCCCCGCTGGTCCCGCGCCACCCCCGCTGGGCCCGCGCCACCCCCGCTGGGCCCGCGCCACCCCCACTGGGCCCACGCCACCCCGCTGGTCCACGGCACCCCCGCTGGGCCCACGCCACCCCCGCTGGGCTCACCACCCCCGCTGGTCCACGCCACCCCCGCTGGGCCCACGCCACCCCCGCTGGGCTCACGCCACCCCCGCTGGGCTCACGCCACCCCCGCTGGTCCACGCCACCCCCGCTGGGCTCACGCCACCCGCTGGGCCCACGCCACCCCCGCTGGTCCACGCCACCCCCGCTGGGCTCACGCCACCTTCATCGCCCCCGCTGGGCCCACGCCACCCCCGCTGGTCCACGCCACCCCCGCTGGGCCCCACGCCACCCCCGCTGGTCCACGCCACCCCCGCTGGTCCACGCCACCCCCGCTGGGCCCCACGCCACCCCCGCTGATCCACGCCACCCCCGCTGGTCCACGCCACCCCCGCTGGGCCCACGCCACCCCGCTGGCCCCACGCCACCCCCGCTGGGCCCACGCCACCCCCGCTGGTCCACGCCACCCCCGTTGGGCCCACGCCACCCCCGCTGGTCCACGCCACCCCCGCTGGGCCCCACGCCACCCCCGCTGGGCCCACGCCACCCCCGCTGGTCCACGCACCCCCCGCTGGGCTCACGCCACCTTCATCGCCCCGCTGGGCCCACGCCACCCCCGCTGGTCCACGCCACCCCCGCTGGGCCCCACGCCACCCCCGCTGGTCCACGCCACCCCCGCTGGGCCCCACGCCACCCCCGCTGGGCCCACGCCACCCCCGCTGGTCCACGCCACCCCGCTGGCCCCACGCCACCCCCGCTGGGCCCACGCCACCCCGCTGGTCCACGCCACCCCCGTTGGGCCCACGCCACCCCCGCTGGTCCACGCACCCCGCTGGTCCACCGCCACCCCGCTGGTCCACGCCACCCCCTCTGGGCCCCACGCCACCCCCGCTGGGCCCACGCCACCCCCGCTGGTCCACGCCACCCCCGCTGGCCCCACGCCACCCCGCTGGGCCCACGCCACCCGCTGGTCCACGCCACCCCCGCTGGCCCCACGCCACCCCCGCTGGGCCCACGCCCACCCCGCTGGTCCACGCCACCCCCGTTGGGCCCCGCACCCCCGCTGGTCCACGCCACCCCGTTGGGCTCACGCCACCTTCATCGCCCCCGCTGGGCCCGCGCCACCTTCGTCTTTGCCCCCCCCCCCGCCAGAAAGAGGGGGGGATGTGGGGAGGGGGAGAGGGGAATGGAGGGGAGAGAGAGAGATGGGGGAGGGAAAGGGGGATTATCTTCAGTGAGATTGCAAAATTAAGGTTGGTTTTCTCCTCCATATGAATAATTTAAAACAATATCAAATAATATCAAACAATTAGACTGCTTTCTTTTCCTTGATAACAATACTGAAAAATATGAATTCCATAATTTGTAACATAAATATAGCAATGTTACAAAATTTTGAGATTTAAAAATAAAGTCTGCAATTTATCCCATCAGATAAAGCATAAAAAGAAGTTTAATTTGACACTTAATTCACTTTCATATCTTCAGTATTAAAAAAGTTATGGCCATTATCATACTCAGAAATTAGCACCTTGTTCCCTATTGCTTTTCCATTGACTTAACACAAAAGCTGTGATCGAGGACAGTTAAAAGCCCATAACTTTCTTAAAAATTATGGTAACTGAAAGAAATTTTCAGGTATTATAGATTGAAGCATTCTGAAACAAATATGAAACAATCTTACTTCGAAGACATGAAAGTAAAGCATATAATTAGTTAGTTACCTAATTGTAGCTAATTACAAAATTCAATTAATAGATCTAACATCTATCATTTTCTTAAGAATAGATTAACATTTTTAAATAGCCTAAGTGTCCAAATAACATTCACACAATAATTCACAATATAACATAAATTTTTTTAATCTAATTTTCATGAATTTACAGGCCAAATGGAAGGAATTGAATGTTTAATACCTGTAAATTAATGGGATTTAATTCATTTTGCGAGTGAGAATTTCTGGAACGCGATCATTTGGAACGTTAATTTTGCGGTGAATTTAACCCCGTATTGGCATGAAAAATACTGCCGTTAATTCGGGGATAAAATCACCGTGTCGCATGACAAAATGTGAATTTAAAGGCTTCTTAAGAAGCACTTTTTATACATTTAAAGAAAGCACTTTTGTTACCTATCCATTGTGTGAAATCCGTCCCCGTTATTGGCGTTGACGCTTCAGGAGCTGCTTTTAAAATGACTGTAGCGCTGACATTGACGATTTAATTTTTTTAAAAAATTCACAAATCGCGGTAGGAACGATTTTGTCAGCGAAGTTTTGTACTCCAACAAAATATTTCCAGGACAAGGAAGGAGAAACCGCGTTTTAACCCCGCCCCCCCTTAAAGCGCCAAAATCGCGCACACGGCCAGTGGCAGAATTACAGCGCGACTGAAGGTAAGTTTTGTAACATACCTAATAAATATATATTTTAATGGGATCATTATTACAGATGTAACATTTCCATTTCGAGATCGGGGGTGGGGGTGGGAGTGTAGTGGGGGCAAATATGCGTGAAGCCGATAGCCTAATCATAAAAGAGTTAAAATATGCGAGGATTTTGTTTGTTGATTTTAGCTCTGCATTCAACACCATTGTGCCAGAGCTACTATGCTCCCAAATTTTCTGAGTTGACTGTGCCTGAACCCCTCTCTCGGTGGATCACCAGCTTTCTGACAGGACAGGAAGCAGCATGTGAGACGGGAAGGCATATTTCGGACCAGCAAACCCTCAGCATAGGAGCACCGCAAGATGCGTACACTCCCCTCTCCTCTACTCTCGCCATACCAATGACTGCACCTCCACAGGCACCTCTGTCAAGCTTCTCAAGTTTGCGGATGACACAACCCTGATTGGACTGATCCAGGATGGGGATCTCTGTGTTCTTTTCAGTTTGACATCTTTCCTATAACTTGGTGCCCAGAACTGAACACAATATTCTAAATGCGGTCTCACCAACGTCTTATACAACTGCAACATGACCTCCCAACTTCTATACTCAATACTCTGACTGATGAAGGCCAAAGTGCCAAAATACGTTTTGACTACCAGATATACTGCGACACGACCTTCAAGGAACCATGCAACCATCAACCATTCCTCTGCCCACCTGGCTAATTGAGCCAGATCCTGCTGCAATCTTTCACAACCTCTTCACTATATGCAAAACCACTCACTTCTGTATCATCAGCAAACTGAACTGAACTGAACTTTATTTATAGAGCACTTTAAAAACAACCACTGTTGCAACAAAGTGCTGTACATGACTAATCATAAACATAAAACAAAACAATAAAAACATTAAAAGACAGTCAAAACAATAAAAAACGATAGAAACACGAAAACAGGAACAAAGTCTCATGCAGGGTCAAAAGCCAAGGAATAGAAAAGGGTTTTAAGACTAGTTTGAAAATGGACAGTGAAGGGGCCTGTCTAATGTGCAAAGGTAGAGTGTTCCATAATGTCCGGAGCAGCAACAGAGAAGGCTCTATCCCCTCTGAGCTGCCGCTTAGACCTCGGTACCTCCAGGAGCAGCTGATCAGCTGACCTGAGGCACCGAGCAGGAGCGTAGGGATGAAGCAGCTCAGAGAGGTAAGGCGGGGCGAGACCATTTAAAGATTTAAAAACAAATAAAAGAATCTTAAAATGAACTCTAAAGTACACAGGCAGCCAGTGGAGGGAGGCCAGAATAGGCGTTATGTGCTCCCTCTTACGTGTTCCAGTTAAAAGGCGAGCAGCAGCATTCTGAACCAACTGGAGACGTGCAAGGGATGATTGGCTAACTCCAAAATAAAGTGCGTTACAGTAATCCAGCCGAGACGTGATGAAGGCATGGATTACTGTTTCAAAATGCTGTCGTTCAAGAATGGGCTTCACCTTTGCCAGCTGCCTTAATGAAAGATGCTGGACTTAACTACCGCACCTATTTGACGATCTAATTTAAATCACTGTCCATCTTAAAACCCAAGTTTAAAACTGTTGGCTTCACATACAGTGCCAAGGGACCCACGTCAACAGGGGGAGGTTCACGGGGGCCATTGGGACCAAACGCTATCACTTTCTGTTTTCTTTTCATTAAATTTTAAAAGTTTAGGGCCATCCAGGATTTAATGTCATCAAGACATAACAGAAGTGGTTAGACTGAGAAAGCATCTTTCTTCTTCAGCGGCACATATATCTGACTATCATCAGCATAACAATGAAAGAGATGCCATGCTTTCTAAGAATGGAACCCAGAGGAAGTAAGTACAGTGAGAAAAGCAGGGGCCCCAAAATTGAGCCCTGTGGAACCCCATACGACAGAGGAGCGGAGGAGGATTCAAAACCAGCAAGGCTTACACACATAGTTCTGTCTGCCAGAAAGATCTGAACCATTCCAGGCACTACCACAAATGCCCACTAGGTGCCATAACCGAGTTACTAAAATATCATGATCCACTGTATCAAAGGCAGCAGATAGGTCCAGCAGGACGAGAATCACATAATCACCAGAATCATTAGCTAGGAGGATGTCATTAAAGACCCATAGCAATGCTGACTCTGTGCTATGCATAGTTTTAAACCCAGACTGGAAAACCTCCAAATATTATGCTCGTCCAAGAAAAGTTTTAACTGAGCATAAACAAGATTTAGAGATAAAAGGCAACTTGGAGATGGGCCTAAATTGGCCAATACAGTTTGATCCAGGCCAGGTTTCTTAAGCAGGGGTTGCACTACTGCATGTTTAAAACTTACGGGGACAACTCCAGAACACAGACTGCTGTTAATAATAGCAAGAACCGACTGCCCTATACTGGGGAAAACCTCTTTAAAAAGATGAGGAGGGACAGCATCACAAGGGGGAACCTGATGGCTTAATATGGCTAACCACATCTCTAAAAACGACAATGTCACAGGCACAAACTTATCAAATACCACCAAGCATGGGACAGAATCAGAGGTGTCAGAGATAGGAGCTGAAATGAGAGCCCTTATGGTAACAACCTTATCAATGAAAAAGTGCAGGAAGTCATTACACATTTTGGAGGATGCTTCCAAACAGACAGGCTGTGGGGCATTAAGAACAGAGTCAATGGTTTTAAATAACACACGTGGGTTGTGATGATTAGACACAATAATGTTTGACAGGTATTCTCTTTTGGCCTCTTTAACAGTGTTCTGGTAATGACGCCAGCAGTCCTTTAGGATTTGAAATGAAACCTGCAGCTTGCAGCTAAACCAGCTAAACTTGCTAATCATGCCCTGTTCTGTGACGTTTCACAAAGTGCTGGGAGTAACTCAGCGGGTCAGGCTGAGTATAGAGATTGGGAGGTCATGTTGCAGTTGCATAAGAAGGTGGTGAGGCCGCATCAGAGTATTGTATTCAGTTCTGGGCCACCATGTTATAGGAAAGATGTCATCAAACTGGAAAGGGTACAGTGAAGATTTACGACGATGTTGGCAGGACTAGAGGGCTTGAGCTATAGGGAGAGGTTGAGTAGGCTGGGACTCTATTTCATGGAGCACAGGAGGATGAGGAATGATTTGAATAGGTGTATAAAATCATGGTTGAGTCTTTTGCCCAGAGTAGGTGAATCGAGGACCAGAGGACATAAGTTTAAGGTGAAGGGCAAAAGATTTAATATGAATCTGTGGGTATGTTTTTCACACAAAGGAGGTAGTTGAGGCGGGGACTATCGCAACATTTAAGAAACAGTTAGACAGGTACATGGATAGGACAGGTTCGGAGGGATATGGATCAAACATGGGCAGGTGGGACTAGTGCAGATGGGACATGCTGGCCAAAGGGCCTGTTTCCACACTATCACTCTATGACTCTATCTATCATTCCCTCTCAAACCCATTCTCCTGCCTTCTCCCCATTACCTCTGGCACCCGTATCAATCACAAATCTATCAATCTCCTCCTGAAAAATGTCCATTGACTTGACCTCCACAGCTGTCTGTGGCAATGAATTCCACAGTTCACACCACCCTCTGACTTAAGAAATTCCTGCTCATCTCCTTCCTAAAGGAATGTCTTTTAATTCCGAGGCTGTGGCCACTGGTCCTAGACTCTCCCACTAGTGGAAACATCCTCTCCACATCCACTCCACTCCAGGTTTTTACCAGGCTGGGACAGACGGCAACAGCTTCACACCGTGTCCCAAAGCTTGTGTCCTGTCCTGCATCACCCAAGGCAGCAGAGACGTTATAGGAGGTCAAGTCAAGTCGTCACATTTATTTATATAGGACATTTTAAAAACAACTTTCATTGGCCAAAGTGTTTTACATTTGTTTTAAGAATAGTATAAACAAACAAACTACATACATATATACATATAGCCCTCGCTCCAGAGGACGTCAAGAGAGGGCAAGCACCATATCAAAGTAGCTCACGATGGTTTGGGTAACATTCAGGAATGTCTATACATGTCACATCATGAATATTACTGAAGAACGGTCTTGACCCGAAATTATAATCTATACCTTTCTCCAGAGATGCTGCCTGACTCACTGAGTTACTCCAGCACTCTGTGAAACGTCACCTATCCATGTTCTCCACAGATGCTGCCTGACTCACTGAGTTACTCCAGCACTCTGTGAAACGTCACCTATCCATGTTCTCCACAGATGCTGCCTGACTCACTGAGTTACTCCAGCACTCTGTGACATGTCACCTATCCATGTTCGCCAGAGATGCTGCCTGACCTGCTGAGTTACTCCAGCACTCTGTGAAACGTCGCCTATTCATATTCTCCGCAGATGCTGCCTGACCCGCTGAGTTACTCCAGCACTTTGTGTCTATTTCCCTTAACCCATCTGCCCAAGCCCACTCTCTCCCCTCCTTTCCTATGTTCCTTTCCACCCATAAACCTTTCTCTGCCTTTACATTTCACTCCTCTTTCAAACCTGCTCTACTTATCTGCATGCATTTTTCTTCTTAACTTTTTAGTCAATGAATGATGCAGTGTGGAAACAGGCCCTTCAGCCCAACTTGCCCACACCGACCAACATGTCCCATCTAAACTAGTCCCACTCACACGCGTTTGGCCCATATCAATCTAAATCTGTCCTATCCATGTACGTGTCCAAATGTCTCTTAAACATTAGGATAGTCCAGCCTTAACTACCTCCTCTGGCAGCTCGTTCCATACACCCAGCACCCTTTATGTGAAAAAGCTACCCCTCAGATTCCTGTTAATTTCTGAAATATTGGTCATAAATTTGGTGCAAAAATGCTCCAAAATATGGCTTTGAATGCATCAGAGAGCATCTAAAACCCCAGACCCTGGCATCGAGGGATTTCACACTTCACGCTCGTGATGTGTGCAGCGCGCACATTATATCACATTAAATTTGTTGTAATCCTGTCATGCCACCCCCCTTTTTGAAAGCTTTGTACGGGCCTGCGTGGCCAGGGTGGCGTGGGTCTTGGTGATATGTGCTGCCTCATTGAGGCAGTGGTCCCTTCTGGTCTAGGTTCATTGCAATAACCCATCTGTTTAATTCGAAAGTGTGACCTCCACTTCCGCGACTCCAACAGGATCTGGCGGAACAGGCTGATGTATATCGCTATACCCGCATCCTTTTTCCTTATCCTAATCACCATTGGCTTGACCATACTGCTGACCAAAGCCCTCAAGGGTAAGTGACCCTTCCTGACTCAGTGAATGGCAGTCAGCATCTAGTGGTAGGTCACAAGTTTAATGACGTCATGGCCTCACATACCGAGAGAGAAGGCAGGTTGCACAGGACTGTGCAGGAAGGAACTGCAGATGCTGGTTTAGACAAAGATAGACACAAAAAGTGGGAGTAACTCAGTGGGACAGGCAGCATGTCTGGAGAGAAGGAATTGGTGACATTTCAGGTCGAGACCCTTCTTCAGACAGAGAGTCTGGTGCAAAGAATTTATTTTCAATGGGTGTTTAAATTTAAATTCGTGTGAAGCTTACCTGATCTCCCGGTTGCTAAACACTTTAATTCCTCTTCCAATTCCCACAATGCCCTTTCTGTCTTAGGTCTCCTCCACTGTCAGATTGAGGCTAAATGCAAATTAGAGGAACAACATCTCATATTTCACATGTGCCGCTTACACCCCAGGGGTATGAATGTTGATTTATCTGTCTTCAAGTTGAAGACAGGCATTCCCTCTCTCTCCATCCCTCCCCCACCCAACTCACACCAGCTTTTCATTCTCACCTCGCTACACCTAACAATTATATTTCCTTTATCTTTTACATTATTTTTATGCATATTTTTCATTCATTTGTTCTATATCTCTACATCATTGTCTATATCTCTCGTGTCCCTTTCCTGTGACTTTCAGTCTGAAGAAGGGTCTCGACTCAAAAACGTCATCTATTCATTTTCTCATCGAGATCCTGCCTGTCCGCAGAGTTACTCCAGCTTTTTTGCACAAACAAGTTTTGTTGAAAGGTAGACCAATAGACAGGGAAAACTCAGCATAAATTCCCAAAGCAAAATGGCTGCTAAATGCTTACACATTTCCATCTCTCACCACTCCCTAACACGGGTGGCCACAAAGTTTTTCACTTCACTTTAGTTTAGTTTTTCACTTCACTTTAGTTTAGTTTAGCGATACAGCATGGAAAAAGACCCTTCGGCCAAGAGCGACCATGATCACCTCTTTATATTAGATAGACATGAAAAGCTGGAGTAACTCAGCGGGCCAGGCTGCATCTCTGGAGTGAAGCAATAGATGACATTTCGTGTCGAATCCCTCGAAACGTCGCCTATTCCTTTTCTTCAGAGATGCTGCCTGACCCGCTAAGCTACTCCAGCATTTTGTGATTATCTTCGGTGTAAACCAGCATCTGCAGATGTTCGAAGGTACACAAAAATGCTGGAGAAACTCAGCGGGTGCAGCAGCACCTATGGAGGGAAGGAAATAGGTAATGTTCCGGGCTGAACCCTTCTTCAGACCAGATGTCTTTGGGGATGTGTAGAAAGGAACTGCAGATGCTGGTTTACACCAAAGCTAGACACAAAAAGCTGGAGTAACTCAACAGGTCAGATAGCATCTCTGGAGAAAAAGAATAGGTGACCTTTCGAGTCAAGACATCTGAAGAAGGGGCTCGACCCGAAGCGTCACCTTTTCCTTTTCTCCAGAGATGGTATCTGACCCACTGAGTTACTCCAGCTTTTTATGTGTCCATGTTCTCCAGGGATGTTACCTGACCCACTGAGTTACATCAGAACTTTGTGTTTCTCAAAGATTGTTGATAACAGTGGATACATGGGAGTGATTAATAACTGGAATCTTACTGAGGGGTAAAAGCAAGGAAATGCAGATGCTTCCTAACCTGCTGAGTTACTACACTTTTTTGTGGTTTAAACCAGCATCTGCAGTTCCTCCCTAAACCTCTTTGACACTCATTTATGTTATCCCATTTCCATCCACTCACCATACACGAGGCAATTTACAGAAGCCAATTAACCTAAAACCTGCACATCTTTGGGATGTGTAAGGAAACCCATGCAGTCAAAAAACAATAGACAATAGGAGCTGGAGTAGGCCATTCGGCCCTTCGAGCCAGCACCGTCATTCAATGTGATCATGGCTGATCATCCCCAATCAGTACCCTGTTCCTGCCGTCTCCCATATTCCCTGACTCCGCTATCTTTAAGAGCCCTATCTAGCTCTCTCTTAAAAGTATCCAGAGAACCGCCCTCTGAAGCAGAGAATTCCACAGACTCACAACTCTCTGTGTGAAAAAGTGTTTCCTCATCTCTGTTCAAAATGGCTTTCCCCTTTCTTAAACTGTGGCCCCTGATTCTGACTCCCCCAACATCTGGAACATGCTTCCTGCCTCTAGCGTGTCCAAACCCTTAATAATCTTATATGCTTCTATAAGATCCCCTCTCATCTAAATTCCAGAATATACATGCGCAGCCGTTCCATTCTCTCAGCATATGACAGTCCCGCCATCCCGGGCATTAATTCACAGGGAAAACATGCAAATTCCATGAATACAGCACCCGTAGTCAGGATCGAACCTGGATCTCTGGAGCTGTGAGGCAGCAACTCTACAAGCTGTGCCCCTGTGCCTCCGCCCCCTCCTTCCTTGAACAGAAGCCAAACAGCCCCCTCCGCTCCACCACCCTTCCCCTACCTAAATGAACTTGTGCTCATTTAAACAACTTCTCCTTTAACTCCATTCACTGCCTCCACATGAACGGTGTCACTATGGGACCAACGTGCTCACAGAGAGGATGTGTGGAACTTTGAAACAAGTAACTGCAGATGCTGGTTAATACACAAAAGGACATGAAATGCTGGAGCAACTCAGCAGATCAGGCGGTGTCTCTGGAGAACATGGATAGGGCTTTTTTGGTCGAGACTGAAGTCTGACAAAGGGTTTTGACCCGACATGTCATCTGAACAGTCCGAATAAGAATCGTAACCCAAAATGTCACCTTTCCATATTCGCCAGAGATGCTGCCTGACCTGCAGAGTTACTTCAGCACTTTGTGTGGAATGTTGCTTGTTTCAAACCCACAAAAAAAACCTCACCATTATCACAAGATATTTGATGACTATACTGGACTGGTCTGTGCTTAGTTTAGCTTAGAGATAAGCCCTTCGGCACACCGAACCTGCTCCAACCAGTGATCCCCGCACACTGACACTATCCTACACACACGAGTGCCAATTTTAGAATTTTACCAAGCGAATTAGGCTACAAACCTGTACGTCTTTGGAGTGTGGAAAGGAAACCGAAGATCTCGGAGAAACCCACGCAGGTTACGGGGAGAAAGTACAGACAGCACCCGTAGTCAGGATCGAACCTGCGTCTCTGGTGCTGTAAGGCAGCAACTCTACCGCTGCGTCACCGTGCCGCATCTGGAGAATTTCACCACGTTTTGGCTGCCAATTGCCACATGGCTCACACTTTCACTTCATCCATATCTGGCCCCTTCATTTCTTTATCCACCCCTCCGGCTAAATTAGTGACCCAATATCCACTATAAACCTAGAATAAAGAAGCTCTATATGTGCAACATATTAATCCAGTATTAATGTATTGTGTTTAGTTTTAGTTTAGTTTAGCGATACATCATGGAAACAGGCCCTTCGGCCCACCGAGTCTGCACCGATCAGCGATCCCCACATGTTACCACAATCCTACGCACACTAGGGACAATTTACATTTATACCAAGCCAATTAACCTACAAGCCTGTCCCATCTTTGGAGTGTGGGAGGAAACCGAAGATCTCGGAGAAAACTCATGCAGATCATGGGGCAAATGTACAAATTCCGTACAGACAGTACCAGCAGTCAGGATCGAACCCAGGTCTCTGGCGCTGCAGGGCAGCAGTTCTACTGCTGCACCACCGTGCGCTCTGCTTCCATCATTTAATGGCTTACAAATTGGTAAGACCCTGG
>JAXLNO010005130.1:0-32500 GCA_038087875.1 Malacoraja senta
CCTACAGCTCACGCTCGCGGTCCTGGCAACAACTACACCCTTTTCAGCTCGGCAACATGTTTGAATGCTCTTCCAAAAATTCTGCATTATGCCTTTAGGAAAACCAACAACGGATATGGCTGCAGCCTTCTTGCCTCTTTCTCCTTCTCCCCCCCTCTCTACACAGATCAAGATGCAAGTACACAGATCAAGATGCAAGTGAGTTTATTGTCATGATAGGACAATGAAATTCTTGCTTTGCTTCAGCACAACAGAACATAGTAGGCATTGACTACAAAACAGATCAGTGTGTCCATATACCATTATATAAATATAAGCTTTTCCCATTGAGAGTAGGGAAGATTCAAACAAGGGGACATGACTTGAGAATTAAGGGACAGAAGTTTAGGGGGAACATTAGGGGGAACTTCTTTACTCAGAGAGTGGTAGCTGTGTGGAATGAACTTCCAGTGGAAGTGGTGGAGGCAGGTTCGATGTTATCCTTTAAAAATAGATTGGATGGGTATATGGACGGGAAAGGAATGGAGGGTTATGGTCTGAGTGCAGGTAGATGGGACTAGGGGGAAGTATTTTATTTTTAATTTAAAAAAAAAAAAAAAAAAAAAAATGAAATGTTCGGCACGGACTTGAAGGGCCGAGATGGCCTGTTTCCGTGCTGTTATGGTTATATGGTTATATGGTTATATGGTTATATACACACATGAATAAATAAACCGATAAAGTGCAAATAACAGATAATGGGCTATTAATGTTCAGAGTTTTGTCCGAGCCAGGTTTAATAATCTGATGGCTGTGGGGAAGTAGCTATTCCTGAACCTGGTCGTTGCAGTCTTCAGGCTCCTGTACCTTCTACCTGAAGGTAGCAGGGAAATGAGTGTGTGGCTAGGATGGTGCGGGTCCTTGATGATACTGCCAGCCTTTTTGAGGCAGCGACTGCGATAGATCCCCTCGATGGAAGGAGGTCAGAGCCGATGATGGACTGGGCAGTGTTTACTACTTTTTGTAGTCTTTTCCTCTCCAGGGCGCTCAAGTTGCCGAACCAAGCCACGATGCATGCTCTCTACTGTCAGCCGACTTAGCTCAGAGCAGGACAGAAGATAAAGTCATAGAGTACAGGGCGGCAGGGTGGTCACAGCGCCAGAGACCCGGGTTCAATACTGGACGCGGGTGCTGTCTGTACGGAGTTTGCACGTTATCCCCGTGACCTGCGTGGGTTTACTCCGTGATCTACATGCTTCCTGCCACGTTCCAAAGACGTGCAGGTTTGTAGGTTAATTGGCTTTGGTATAAATGTAAAAATGACCCCTAGTGTCTGTAGGATAGCGATAATGTGCGGGGATCGCTGGTCGGTGGGCCGAAGGGCCTTTCTCCAAACTAAACTATTGTTTAAAAAAAAACCCTAGAGGGTGACCATTTTGTCTGTGGTGACTCGTTGAAACAACTGTTCAATTAAATGAAGAATTCCCCTGGTCCGAATGCTTCAGTGACACACAGGGCGATGCCAGCCATCGCCAAGCTATTGTGAGACCACGTACGTTCTTTATTTAGCAATAATTAGTTAATTAAATCATAATGAATGGGCGGAAGATATCTGTGGCTGATTGCTCGCAGCTGTAGTATCTATTGCGTGAGGTAAATTCCAGCGTAATGGAGGCTTGACATCAGCTGAGCTATTTGTTCTAACTGACTGCTCCAATTAGGATCTAGGAGTGCAGGTACATGGTTCCTTGAAGCCCACATTGTCACAGGGAGATTTCCCTACTTTGGGTGAAAAATTCTGTGCATTCAATGGACATAAACAATAGACAATAGGTACACAAAAATGCTGGAGAAACTCAGCGGGTGCAGCAGCATCTAGGGAGCGAAGGAAATAGGCAACGTTTCGGGCCGAAACCCTTCTTCAGACTTCAACATTTCCAGCATCTGCAGTTTCTTCTTAAACAATAGACAATAGGTGCAGGGGTAGGCCATTCGGCCCTTCGAACCAGGACCGCCATTCAATGTGATCATGGCTGATCATCTCCAATCAGTACCCCGTTCCTGCCTTCTCCCCATATCCCCTGGCTCCGCTATCTTCAATAGCCCTATCTTGTTCTCTCTTGAAAGTATCCAGAGAACCGGCCTCCACCGCCCTCTGAGGCAGAGAATTCCACATTCACAACTCTCTGTGTTAAAAAGTGTTTCCTCGTCTCCATTATAAATGGCTTACTCCTTATTCGTAAACCGTGGCACCTGGTTCTGGACTCCCCCAACATCAGGAACATGTTTCCTGCCTCTAGCGTGTCCAAACCCTTAATAATCCTATATGTTTCAATAAGATGCCCTCTCATCCTTCTAAATTCCAGAGTGTACAAGCCCAGCTGCTCCATTCTCTCAACACATGACAGTCCCCCCATCCCGGAATTAATCTTGTAAACCTACGCTGCAGTCCCTCAATAGCAAGAATGTCCTTCCTCAAATTAGGGGACTAAAACTGCACACAATTCACTCTATCTATTCCCCTCGTGATCTTACTGTATACACCTCCACATGTTTAGTTTAGTTTAGTTTATAGATACAGTGCGGAAACAGGCCCTTCAGCCCAGCGACCAGCGATCCCCTAACACTATAACACTACCCTACACACATGAGGGACCATTTACATTTATACAAAGCCAAACAACCTACAAACCTGTACGTCTCTTTTGAGTGTGGGAAGAAACCGAAGATCCCGGAGAAAGCCCACGCAGGTCACGGGGAGAACGTACAAACTCCGTACATACAGCACCCGTGGTCGGGATCGAACCCGGGTCTCTGGTGCTGAAAGCGCTGTAAGGCAGCAACTCTACCGCTGCGCCACCGTGCCGCCCCAAGATCAATCCTGATCCTTTTGCCACCCCCTCCCCAAATGAATTAAGTCTTGGCCTGTCCACTCTCTCGCTGTAGGCCTGAGGTCCCGGTAACGTCCTCATATATATTCTCTGCACTCTTTCAAGGTTAATTCCCGGGATGGCAGGACTGTCATATGCTGAGAGAATGGAGCGGCTGGGCTTGTACACTCTGGAGTTTAGAAGGATGAGAGGGTATCTCATTGAAACATATAAGATTGTTAAGGGTTTGGACACACTAGAGGCAGGAACATGTTCCCGATGTTGGGGGAGTCCAGAACCAGGGGCCACAGTTTAAGAATAAGGGGGAAGCCATTTAGAACGGAGACGAGGAAACACTTTTTCTCACAGAGAGTGGTGAGTCTGTGGAATTCTCTGCCTCAGAGGGCGGTGGAGGCAGGTTCTCTGGATGCTTTCAAGAGAGAGCTGGATAGGGCGATCAAGAGAGATCAGATAGGTACTGATTGGGGATGATCAGCCATGATCACATTGAATGACGGTGCTGGCTCGAAGGGCCAAATGGCCTACTCCTGCACCTATTGTCTATTGTCTTTGATCCTAAATATTATCTTCCTGCAGTAGGGTGACCAAAACTGAATGCAATTCACCAAATGTTGCCTCACCAGTGCCTTGTACACCTGTAACATAACATTACAATTTTCAGTGGCAAGGTGACGCAGTGGCATGGTGGTGCAGCGGTAGAGTTGCTGCCTCACAGTCAATGCAGCGCCAGAGTCCCTGGTTCGATCCCGACTACGGGTGCTGTCTGTACGGAGTTTGTACGTTCTCCCCGTGACCTGCGTGGGTTTTCTCCGAGATCTTCGGTTTCCTCCGACACTCCAAAGACGTACAGCTTTGTAGGTAAATTGGCTTGGTAAATGTAAAAATTGTCCCTAGTGGGTATAGGATAGTGTTAGTGTACGCGGATCGCTAGTCGGCGCGGACAAGGTGGGCCGAAAGGGCCTGTTTCCGCGCTGTATCTTTAAACTAAACTAAACTAAATTCCAGCTTCTACATTCAATACCCCTGAATGATGAAGGCCAATGTATCAAAAGCCTTCTTGACCATTCTATATGCCTACCTGTGACATCACCTTCAAGAACCATGGACCTGTACTCCTAGATCCCTCTGCTCTACAACACTCCCCCAGAGGCCTACCGTTCACTGTGTAGGTCTTGCCCACGCCCAAAATCCAACCCCGCACCCTATGGAAGTTCACGGCAGATGCTGCCTGACTGATCGCAATGTATCAAAACAAGGAACTGCAGATGCTGGTTAATGTGCAAAAGACACAAAGCGCTGGAGTAACTCAGCGGGACAGGCAGCATCTGTGGAGAACATGGATAGGTGACGTTTCACAGAGTGCTGGAGTAACTCAGCGGGTCAGGCAGCATCTGTGGAGAACATGGATAGGTGACGTTTCACAGAGTGCTGGAGTAACTCAGCGGGTCAGGCAGCATCTGTGGAGAACATGGATAGGTGACAATTAGGGTCTGAAGAGGTGGCCCGACTGGAAACGTTGCCCATCCATGTTCTCCAGAGATGATGCCTGAACCGCTGAGTTACTCCAGCAATTTGTGTCGTTTTGGGTTGACATATACGAAAGTTAAAATCCCTGATGGTCATAGGAAAAAGGTTTAGTTTAGTTTAGTTTATTGTCACGTGTATCGAGGTACAGTGTAAAGCTTTTGTTGTGTGCTAACCAGTCAGCGGAAAGACAATACATGATTACAATCGAGCCGTTCACAGTGTACAGATACATGGTGAGGGAATTTAAAATGTTGCGGTACGAGGTGTATTGTCGTCGTGGTGGCTATCCCTCGAGGTCGAGGATGATGGTCAACGTTCTGTTGGTTTTATGGACTCTCAGGTGGCTTATGAGTCCAATCCTGGCTTTGCAGCTCACAGAACGAGGCCGCCTGTGCGTGTGTTGGTTTACCGTGTACTTGACGTTGCTCTCCAAGAAGCACACGGTCCTTCACAAATCAACCAACTCATTCCAATGGCAAGGGAACCAAGACGATTGTTGCAGCCTTCATCCCCCTTCACAGCCGGTGAGTTCAAGATAACTTCGTCCGCCTGGTCCGCCGTTGAGGTCTTGTAGGTTGGATCACTCTTAGTCTGGACCCTCATCCTCCACCTTACCGCCATGGGTGGCCCCACCAGAAGCTCGTGCTTCCGTCGGCATCGCTCTTGGAATGTATAGGTGTATAGATACAGGAGAAAGACAATAGCGCTTAGTGCAAACAAAGTCAAGTGTAGTCCGATTTAAGATCGTCTTAGAGTCTCCAATGAGGTAGATGGGAGGTCAGGACCACTCTAGTGGTGGTAGGATGGTTCAGTTGCCTGATAACAGCTGGGAAGAAATTACATAGAAACATAGAAAATAAGTGCAGGAGGAGGCCATTAGGCCCTTCAAGCCAGCACCGCCATTCATTGTGATCATGGCTGATCGTCCCTATCAATAACCCGTGCCTGCCTTCTCCCCATATCCCTTGACTCCACTAGCCCCTAGAATTGTCCCTGAATCTGGAGGTGTGCGTTTTCACATTTCTGTACCTCTTGTCTGATGGGAGAGGGGAGAAGAGGGAGTGGCCAGGGTGAGACTCGTTTTTTATTATGCTGCTGGCCTTGCCGAAGCAGCGCGAGGTGCAGATGGAGTCAATGGAAGGGAGAGAGGGTTTGTGTGACGGTCTGGGCTGCGTCCGCGACTCTCTCCGCTTCTTGAGGTCTTGGATGGAGCTGTTCCCAAACCATGCTGTGATGCGGCCCGATACGATGCTTGCCACGGCGCATCAGGAGAAGTCCGAAAACCTCACCCGTCCCTTCTCTCTCCAGAGACGCTGCCTGTCCCGCCGAGTGTCTGTCTTATGAAGAAAGACTGGATAGACTTGGTGTATACTCTCTAGAATTTAGGAGATTGAGAGGGGATCTTATAGAAACTTACAAAATTCTTAAGGGTTTGAACAGGCTAGATGCAGGAAGATTGCTCCCGATGTTGGGGAAGTCCAGGACAAGGGGTCACAGCTTAAGGATAAGGGGGAAATCCTTTAAAACCGAGATGAGAAGAACTTTTTTCACACAGAGAGTGGTGAATCTCTGGAACTCTCTGCCACAGAGGGTAGTCGAGGCCAGTTCATTGGCTATATTTAAGAGGGAGTTAGATGTGGCCCTTGTGGCTAAAGGGATCAGGGGGTATGGAGAGAAGGCAGGTACGGGATACTGAGTTGGATGATCAGCCATGATCATATCGAATGGCGGTGCAGGCTCGAAGGGCTGAATGGCCTACTCCTGCACCTAATTTCTATGTTTCTATGTTTCTATGAGTTACTCCAGCATCTTGTGTCTACCTCCTCAGTCACCATGGATTCAGTTGCACACACTGTCCTCAGCATTGCCACGGAGCTGCAATGAGTAGATGAAATGTGCTGGCGAACAGTTCTGAATGAGTCTCTTCCTGTTTACTTTTCCTAGTCGGAAGCATCTGACCATCACTAGATGATGTTAAATATCAGGATGTGAGCCCTTGTCCCATTTCCCTGATCGGCTCACATTGTGTCAACAGGGAACCAACAAACTCTCACTACAGTTGAATCACAGTCTAGTTCAAAATGTGTCTAAACCTCCTAGGTTTAGTTTAGTTTAGACAATAGACAATAGACAATAGGTGCAGGAGTAGGCCATTTGGCCCTTCGAGCCAGCACCGCCATTCAATGTGATCATGGCTGATCATCCCCAATCAGTACCCCGTTCCTGCCTTCTCCCCATATCCCCTGACTCTGTTATTTTTAAGAGCCCTATCTAGCTCTTTCTTGAAAGCATCCAGAGAACCTGCCTCCACCGCCCTCTGAGGCAGAGAATTCCACAGATTCACCACTCTCTGTGAGAAAAAGTGTTTCCTCGTCTCCGTTCTAAATGGCTTACCCCTTATTCTTAAACTGTGTGGCCCCTGGTTCTGGACTCCCCCAACATCGGGAACATGTGTCCTGCCTCTAGTGTGTCCAAGCCCTTAACAATCTTATGTGTTTCAATGAGATCCCCTGTCATCCTTCTAAACTCCAGCGTGTACAGGTTTGTGTGTACAAGTGTGATTTGAGAATTAAGGGACAGAAGTTTAAGGGTTAACATGAGGGGGAACTTCTTTACTCAGAGAGTGGTAGCTGTGTGGAATGAGCTTCCAGTGGAAGTGGTGGAGGCAGGTTCGATTTTATCATTTAAAAATAAATTGGATAGGTATATGGACGGGAAAGGAATGGAGGGTTATGGTCTGAGTGCAGGTAGATGGGACGAGGTGAGAGTAAGTGTTCAGCACGGACTAAAAGGGCCGAGATGGCCTGTTTCCGTGCTGTAATTGTTATATGGTTATATGGTTATATGGTTTAATTAGTTCAGTTGAGTTCAGTCCAGTCCAGTCCAGTCCAGTCCAGTCCAGTCCAGTCCAGTTCAGTTCAGTTTAGTTTAGTTCAGTTTAGTTCAGTTTAGTTTCATTTTGTTCAGAGTTTCAGAGCAGAAACAGGCAACTTCGGCCCACCGAGTCCACGCCGACCAGCGATCCCCGGACATTAACACCGTCCTACACACACACGAGGGACAAGTTTCATTTACACCAAGCCAATTAACCTACAAACCTGTACGTCTTTGGAGTGTGGGAGGAAACCGAAGATCTCGGAGAAACCCACCTATGTCACGGGGAGAAGGTACAAACTCCGTACAGGCAGCACCCGTGGTCAGGATTGATCCCAGGTCTCCGGCGCTGTGAGGCAGCAACTCTACCGCTGCGCCACCGTGCCGCCCTATTCTGGAACACCATGCTTTACCTTCTGCGCTATGGTTTGGTTCGAGTTTAGAGATACATCATGAAAACAGGCCCTTCGGCCCACCGAGTCCATGCCAGCTATCTATCACCCGTTCACACTAAGTCCAAGTTATCCCGCGTTCTCTGCCTTTAAAGACAACTTTACAGGGGCCAATTAACCAAACAACCCGCACATCTTTGGAGTGTGGAAGGAAAGCGGAGCATCCAAGTGGCAGCGCGGTGGCGCAGCGGTAGAGTTGCTGCCTCACAGCGCCAGAGACCCGGGTTCCATCCTGACTACGGGTGCTGTCTGTACGGAGTTTATACGTCCTCACCCTGTGACCACGTGGGTTTTATTCCGGATGCTCAGGATTCCTCCACACTCCAAAGACGTGCAGGTTGACTTACCATCACCCGGCGGGGTCACAACATCAGAAGCCTGGATCGCCTCAGCGCAGAGGAAGAACAAAGCGGGAAGAGACAGAGACTTTAAGACTTTTGCCTCCATCACAGTGAGGAGGTGCCTGGTGAACTCACTATGGTGGATGTTAATTTGTGTTTATTGTGTGTTTTGTTATTTATTATATGTATGACTGCAGGCAACGAAATTTCTTTCAGACCAACAGGTCTGAATGACAATAAAGGAATCTAAATCTAAGTCTAAATCTAAGTTTGCAGGTTAATTGGCCTGGGTAAAATTGTAAATTGCCCCTAGTGTCAGGGATAGTGCAAGTGTACGGGGTGATCGCGGACACTGTGGGCCGAAGGTTGAGTTCAGTTTATTGTCACGTGTACTGAGGTACAGTGAAAAGCTTTTGTTGCGTGCTAACCAGTCAGCGGAAAGACAATACATGATTACAATCGAGCCGTCCGCAGTGTACGGATACCGTGTACACGGGTGTAACATGAATAACGATCGATGCTCCAACCGCGGCCTGCAGATTTCACCATAGAGGAGCTCGCGGTCTCGGGTAGGGACTGATGTCGGGAAGCTCCAAGCCGCAGGAGGTTCGACCAGCCCCGACTCGGGAGCCCGATCGATCGGCGCGGGGGACTCGACCGCCGGCTGCAGGAGCCAAGATCGCCCCGATAATGGAAGGTTCAAGTGACCCGACCGCGGGAGAACATAGAAGGGAAGAGATTTAACTTTTTATCGCCTTCCATCACAGTGAGGAATATGGAGGAGTCACTGTGGTGGATGTTTATGTTAAACATTTATTTGTGTGTCTTGTTGCTCTTTATTGGTATGACTGTACGGCAAATCAAATTCCTCGTATGTTGCAAAACATACTTGGCTAATAAATTACTATTATCATTGTGCTGATGATGATTTATTATTATTATTATTATTATGATTGTTCAGTTTCCTGACAACAGCTGGGATGAAATTGTCTCTGAATCTGGAGGTGTGTGTTTCCACTTTTGCCTGA
The DNA here is from genome assembly GCA_038087875.1 of Malacoraja senta. NCBI lineage: Eukaryota > Metazoa > Chordata > Chondrichthyes > Rajiformes > Rajidae > Malacoraja > Malacoraja senta. The sequence continues at coordinate 9,093 of JAXLNO010005130.1, forward strand.
TGGGAGAAGAGGGAGTGGCCAGGTTGCGACACGTCCTTGATGATGCCGCTGGCCTTGCCGAGGCAGCGTGAGGTGTAAATGGAGTCAATGGAAGGGAGGTTGGTTTGTGTGCTGGTCTGGGCTGCGTCCGCAATTCGCTGCAATTTCACGCGGTCGTGGACGGAGCTGTTCCCAAACCGTGCTGTGATGCAGCCCGATAAAATGCTTTCCACTGCACATCTGTAGAAGTTGGTTAGAGTAGTTGGGGACATGCCGAACTTCCTAAGCCTTCTGAGGAAGGGCCTATTTCCGCGCTGTATTTCTAAAAATCAAAAAAAAAAAGCGAGACAGATGAATTAGATGAAAGAAAGGTCTGAATGGGATTTGAACATGAGTTGGAAATGTTGCTGTGAAATGGAGAAAGGTGTACCATTGTTGGGGGGCACATAAATTCATAAGGTCATAGGTGCTAGGAGCAGAATTAGGCAATCTGGCCCATCAAGTCTACTCTGCCATTCAATCATGGCTGATCTATCTCTACCCCCTAACTCCATTCTCCTGCCATCTCCCCACAATCCCTGACACCCAAACTAATCAAGTTAGATCATAGATCAAGAATCTATCTATCTCTGCCCCAAAAATATCCACTGACTTGGCCTCCACAGCCTTCTGTGGCAATGAATTCCATAGATTCGCCACCCTCTGACTAAAGAAATTCCTCCTCATCTCCTTCCTAAAGGAACGTCCTTTAATTCAGAGTCTATGTCCTCTGGTCCTAGACTCTCCCACTAGTGGAAACATCGTCTCCGCATCCACTCTATCCAAGCCTTTCACGATTTGGTAAGTTTCAATGAGGTCCACCCTCATCCTTCTCAACTCCAGCGAGTAGAAGCCCAGCTACAATTGTGTTACTTCTACAAGGGCCTTTGTTCGAAGTGAATTGATTATGATTGAAGACACTGGAATGAAGCAATTACACGAACTATAACTAAAATCACAGGAGATCAAAGCAAAGTTCTCCAGATTAAAATGTATACTTTGCATTTTGCATTTAATATAATGAAAAATGCAAAGTATACATTTTAATGGAAACGTTAATGGAGTCAATGGAAGGGTGGTTATTATTGGATATAATTACTTCAGAAACATTTGATCGGGCTGCCGAAGGTGTCGTGTCAAAGCTGTAGAGCAATTATTAACGCTTTTTCCTTCCGGCAGTGCGAAGTTGCAAGAAGAAAGAAGTTGGATTCTAGTTTGGCATACTTATACAAAATAGTATCTTTATTCTTGTCACGAATCATTTCAGGTGTTAAGATTTGGATTACATTATGCTCAGAAGTTCATCAGATCTGTTGCTCTGTAATACATTCTCATAGCATTTGTCAAAATAATAACTCAATTCAGTTCAGTCTAGTTTATTGTCACGTGTACCGAGGTACAGTGAAAAGTTTTTGTTGCGTGCTGAACTGTCAGCGGAAAGACAACACATGATGACAATCGAGCCATTTACAGTGTGCAGATACATGATTTAGTGCAAGGTAAAGTCCGATCGAAAATAGTCCGGTGGTCACCAATGAGGTAGATACTAGCTCATGACTGCTCTCTGGTTGTGGTAGGATGGTTCAGTTGCCTGATAACAGCTGGGAAGAAACTGTCTCTGAATCTGGAGGTGTGCGTTTTCACACTTAATAGACAATGGGTATATTGTGCAGGAGTAGGTCATTCAGCCCTCCGAGCCAGCACCGCTATTCACTGTGATCATGGCTGATCATCCACAATCAGTACCCCGTTCCTGCCTTCTCCCCATATCCCTTGACTCCGCTATCTTTAAGAGCTCTATCTAACTTTCTCTTGAAAGCATTCTGTACCTTTTGCCTGTCACCCATATCTCTCCATTCCCTGTATATCCTCGTGGCTATTGTAAAGTCTCTTAAACACCACTAAGTGGAAGCTACCTTATGATAGAACATAAAGTGCATGTTATATTTGCAAAATCCCCCATATCAGAAACATTCTTTACTGTGCGAAAAAAAACCTGCCCCACACATCCCCTTTAAATGATGCCCCACACATCCCCTTTAAATGATGCCCCACACATCCCCTTTAAATCTCACCATAAAGCTGTCCCCTGCAGCCTTTGACATTTTCACCCCCGTTAATCCTGGCCAGATTGGAGAGGCTAGGACTCTAAAATGGGGTAAAAGCTTCAAGGCTGCTGGGAGATTTGGTCAATTTGAAAGTGCTCTCTGTGGAACTGGGACAAGCTGCAGAGTGGTGCCAGTTTGTCTAGAACCTAGATCCAAGCTGCAGGAAAAGAATAGGAGCATCTGCAGACCCTGTCAATTAGGTGCAAAATGCATAGAATGGATTGGATGACTGCAAACCAGACATGCACCTTGTAAATAATTGTAAATAATGTTGCAGAGTTTCACTTTGCTGAGTGTTGGATTGAGGTATTGAGCCTAGTCTGGTTTTCTTGCAGATCAGGGTAACTGTTGCAAGGTCTGCTTCCTTCGAGAAGCCCTGTTTGAATACAATGTATTAGCCTCTGCATTATTGGGTTAGGGAAATGTCTGTCATGTATGGGGTTAATCGATATCTGTAATTGGATTGTAAAGAGACCACCCCCATGTGGTTCGGCCCCTCGAGGTTCGGGGACCTATAAAAGTCCGTTACCACGAGGTACCGCATCGATCATCTGGGAGAGCGCTTGACCTTCTGGAGTGTCTCTGTTTGAGCAAGGCCTAGAGGGCTTGATCAGGCAGATACGAGGTTCGAACCTGCAGTGGGATAGGTACAGTAGGTGAACTGTAATTGTGTTTTGTCAAAATAAAGATTAGATGCGCAAGTGCTTGATTCAGTGGTTTTTGACTTAAACTAGACTGGGGGGGAAGCTTAGAATGAGCTATTCACATTGGGGGCTCGTCCGGGAGCTCAACAGACCCCCAAACACAAGTTTGCAATCAACGGTGTTGAGCTGTTTCGATCGCAAGTGCAGAAATCGGGCCCACTGTGCGGTTTTCGCATTGGTTTTCGGCACTTCGCTAGTCGGAGCAGATCGATCATTCGTGGGCTTGGGAAAGGGTCTAATCAAGATCATTAGAACAGAGTCTAGCAAGCACGGGAGGGTGGTTAGCACTCCTTTGGGTTAGTGGCCCAAAACTTGGTCGTAATTGGCAGACTGCAGCTGCTTTAACGAGAGCCTGACGCGCTTCATTGGGCCTGGGGTGGCCCAAGGTTAGATTTGGTATCCAATTGGTGGGGTATTGAAATACGGGTCTGACCTACGTATAGATCGGATCTTTGCCGGGAGCGGGAATTGGAAAGGTGCGCTCTGAAAATCGGCATCGATAACTGACAGCGCGAAGCGGCTAGGGGCGCTGAACCCCCAGTGCCCAGCAGAGAGGAAAGTCTGCATGAAGGTGTCTGAGTCCCGTGCGACGGACGAGGAATCTCGTAAAGGTACTGGGCTCGGTGGTCAGAGTATAGATTGGCCGGAATACTCTAGTCCATTCGAGAATTTAATTGGGCAATTTTAGATTGATACGAGTGCCCGCATGTGAGGAGGGATATGGATTAAAACCAGGAGTTCGAGAATTCGAACGATTGGCAGAGTCAAATTTCCAAATACAGAATTTCACATGGAAGTTCTGCCCTTAAGGTGGAATTCGAATTCCTGTATCTAGAACTTTGGAGTTGGTGCATGTCCGTGATCGATTCCGAATAGCGGCTGATCAACAGTGAATAGTAACCATCTGATCGATTGTTGATTAGTACCTGATAGCGAAGAGTACCCGAGAGACGGGAACCTGGTTTACTTGGTGAAAAGTCATCCGAATAGCGAAGGGTACCCCCAATTCTGTCGAACTTAGAGAGGAGGGATAGAGGTCCCCCCTATAGAAGCCCAGTCTTGGTAGGATAGTAACATTCGGGAGGAAAAGTAGTCATTTAAAGAGTAGTACCCCTCAGCAAAGAGTAACCTAGGAAGGGGAAAATCTTCGGTATCAGAGGGAGAGGATCACTGATTGATAACAGCGTGACGCAGCGTTGAGATCGAGTGTTTGTAAACTGTGCGTTAGTGCTTTAAATCCTTTTGTAAATTGTAAAAATCTAGCTTTCTGTATTGTGATCGGATCTGAACTGTGTAAATTCTCTGTGTATGTAAATAAATTTAGAAAGTTAAGATTTAGAAGTTAAGATTTAGACGGTGTTAAGTTCACGGACTGTTATTTGTATTGCTGCTTGTGTGAGTGTTTACGGATTTAGATACTTGAAGTAAAAGTGCGTTTGAGTTAGATATTTGTTTAGATCATAGTATTGTGAGAATCTGAGCCAGGGACTGTACTCTTTCGATCGCTGTGTCGGGGGAGGAGTCATTCCGCTGACCGATTGCGCCACGAGGAAGATTTATTAGAGTGTAATTTACCGTCGTAATAAACGAATGTTTGTGGTTTATGTAGGAGTGTGGTTGTGCCTGATAGTAATAGGTGGCGTGTTATCCTACTTGTTTACTGTGATACTTGCGTGTCTGAAGATCATTTTCGGGTGTTTTCGATTGAGGATTAAAGGAGCGCGAGAATGTGTTTGATGGTTCCCTGGAGTACTCTGATCCTTGAATGATTGGGGATTGAGAAAGTTGTACGGTTGAAAGGGCGTGGATGTGTGGGAGATAGGGGAATAATTTGAATGGGAGAGTAGGATAGATGGAGCAAAGGAGTAAAGAGTTAAATAGGTAAGTAAGTAAGTTTATTGGCCAAGTATTCACATACAAGGAATTTGCCTTGGTGCTCCGCCCACAAGTAACAACATGACATACAGTGACAGTTACGAATGACTCAGAAAACACTAAGCATTAATAATAATAAGACATTAATGATAAAACACCATTGAACAAGCATGTTAACCAACAAAATACCAGATCAAAGGCTGCGAACGCTTTGAACCATTAGCCGTTGTTTGGGAGCGAGCTTGATAAATTTAGGGATCAAAAGGAAGGATTTAGGAATTCTGTTTTGGGTGTTCGGAAGCATGGGGAATAATGTAGATCGAGATGTAACAGAAGAGAAAAAGAGCCCATTGCAACTAATGTGCAATGAGTTCCCTCACAAAGCAGGGAAATTAAGACATTTATCAGGAACGTTAAATAAGAAATTAGGAAACAAGCTATGGGGAATTAGAACAGTAAAAGGGATAAAATACATGGAACGGATTATTTGGCAGCATAGTAATAACGAAAGTGCAAAAGAATTAATAGGGTTATGGAAAAAATATTTCGAGGATCGGAAGGCGAATAAGGAGGTTAAGAGAATGGCTAGTTGGGAGAAAGCGATCGCTAAACTTGGAATCGAACTAAAAGGTGATGTAGATCGACCTCCAGGCAATGGTAAAGACAGGAGTGGAAATGAAGGGAAACACTCAGAACAAGGGATAGGCGAATCTCCTGGAAGGAAATTAGTCCCTGTAAATTTAAAGATTAGGAATCTGATGGTTAGTGCTGACTTCGAGGGGGAAGGAGATGAATATTTGGAAGAATGTGCAAATGTTAACTCTAGTGGAAGTTGGCGGCTTCCACCATGTTCCTCTTGCGTTTCCCAGGCTTCACTTGCACCTTGTATGACTTGTTATCCGTAATAAATAATTTAGGTCTGCAGAATCTATAACAACTCCTGCAGATTCTACATCTGAACAGACTCTACCAACAGCAGATACTGAGGTACCAGATCCTTCGATCCTATCCATCATTGATAGATCGTCCAGTGGCTTATGGCACCCGGAGTAGAACGAAAAGGTTAGCTCCAGTGTTTAGAGAAAATGAAGGTATGTTAGATATAGTGCAAACGCCAGAGTATTTCTTTGAGCCACAACCTAGACAGATTACAAGAAAGAGGAATGATTTATTTGGGCAGTATCAGGAAACCCCTAGCGAATGGGAAGATTCATCTGAGGGTGAGACAGCGGTTGAAGATACTGAGATAGATTTTGATGTAACCAAAAGTTGACAAATTGAACAGATACCCCATAGGCAGTTCCCAGTAAGGGACGGGCTGGATACAGCGGATTCGACCAGCGCAGTATGTATGAATAATCCCCTTGCCACAGACGTCCCTGCTCCGTGGAAGCCCCATGAAATAATAGCAGCACTAAACCCCTATCTCTGTCTCTCTTGAATGTATATACTTCTGACAGGTCGCCCCCAACCTTCAGTGTTCCAGAGCAAACAGAAAGTTGCCCTCGAATGTAAGGAGTGAATGAGAAAGTGGGATAACACAGGACTGGTGTGAATGGGTGATCGATGGTCGGAGTGGACTCGGTGGGCCGAAGGGCCTGTTTCCATGCCCTATTTCTGAAGAAAACTTGCTGTAAAGTACATCCAGATGAGAACAGCACTGTACAGGAGCAGGCCCTTCAGCCCACAATGTCTGTGAGGAACACAGTGCCAGTTTAAAACTAATTGTAATGTGTTAGTGTGCTGGGTCGGCGCGGACTCGGTGGGCCAAAGGACCTGATTCCGCGCTGTATTTGTAAACAAAACTAAACTAAACTAAGAGGCTCCATTATCTTTCATGAGGAAAGATTATGACGCCAAATGAACCAAATGAAAGATAATGAACGTCTAACGCATATGAATGCTGAGACTGCCTGTACCTCATTACATTGGAGGGCAGATATTACTGTAAAAGAACTAATAATAATATAATTTAAGATTTCACTGTTATATTTTTAAACCATGAAATTGGTACATGTCCAGGCGACCTTCACAAAAGTAACAAAGATGGTCAGGGCATTTTGGAATCTTTAGTTAACTTATAATATAAAATAGTAATAGACCCGCAGAATGAAGTCACTGAGGTCACTAAAAATAGCTACGTCTCCAATAAATAATGTAGTTCCCTACTTATATTACTTCAAGCCCGTTAAATTAGTAGCTTGTTTCACTTCTAATTTAGATCCGTAAGTAGCAGTCTAAAATGCGTACACGTTTAATTCTATCAATCGGAATTAGTGGGAGGGACGGCTCTGAGGTCAAGTCCAGACAGTGTAAGAGTGTTGGAGTGGGTAGAGTCATAGACTCATTTCTGGGCAGTCACGGTGGCGCAGCGGTAGAGTTGCTGCTTTACAGCGAATGCCTCGCCGGAGACCCGGGTTCGATCCCGACTACGGGCGCTGTCTGCACGGAGTTTGCACGTTCTCCCCGTGACCAGCGTGGGTTTTCTCCCAGATCTTCGGTTTCCTCCCACACTCCAAAGACGTCCAGGTTTGTAGGCTATTTGGCATTTGGATAAATGTAAAAATTGTCCCTAGTGGGTGTAGGATGGTGTTAATGTGCGGGGATCGCTGGTCGGCGCGGACCCGGGGGGCCGAAATGGCCTGTTTCCGCGCTGTATCTCTCTAAACTAAAGGTATAGGGCACGCAAACAGGCCCTTCAGCCCATCTCATCCATGCAACCAAGATATCCATCTGAGCTACAGTGTAAGGTACACAAAAATGCTGGAGAAACTCAGCGGGTGCAGCAGCATCTATGGAGCGAAGGAAATAGGTAATGTTTCGGGCCGAAACGTTACCTATTTCCTTCGCTCCATAGATGCTGCTGCACCCGCTGAGTTTCTCCAGCATTTTTGTGTACCTTCGATTTTCCAGCATCTGCAGTTCCTTCTTTAACACTGAGCTACAGTGTAGTTTAGTTTAGTTAAGTTTGGAGATACAGCGCGGAAACAGGCCCTTCAACCCACCAAGTCCGCACCGACAAGCGATCCTCGCAAACTAACACTATCCTACACGCATTAGAGTCAATTTTTAAATATTTATACCAAAGCCATTTAACCTACAAACCTGTACGTCTTTGGGGTGTGGGAGAAAACCGAAGATCTGGGAGAAAACCCACGCAGGTCACGGGGAGAACGTACAAACTCCATACAGACAGCACCCGTAGTCGGGATGGAACCTGGGTCTCTGACGCTGTAAACACCGTAAGGCACCAGCAGTGCCATCATGCTGCCCCTTTTAGCTAGTTTAACTTAGTTTTAAGTAGGAACAGGCTCTTCGACTCACCGAGTCACTGTGTCTTAGAGCGTGGAAACAGGTCCTTGGGCACAACTTGCCCACGCCAACCATCATGCCCCACTTAAACCACACCCACCTGCCTGCTCTTGGCCCGTATTCCTCTAAACCTACCCTATACATGTACGTGTCTAAATGTTTCTTAAACGTTGTGATAGTCCCAGCCTCAACTACCTCCTCCGGCAGCCCTTTCCAATAGACAATAGACAATAGGTGCAGGAGTAGGCCATTCGGCCCTTCGAGCCAGCACCGCCATTCAATGTGATCATGGCTGATCATCCCCAATCAGTACCCCGTTCCTGCCTTCTCCCCATATCCCCTGACTCCGCTATTTTTAAGAACCCTATCTAGCTCTCTCTTGAAAGCATCCAGAGAACCGGCCTCCACCGCCCTCTGAGGCAGAGAATTCCACAGACTTACCACTCTCTGTGAGAAAAAGTGTTTCCTTGTCTCCGTTCTAAATGGCTTACTCCTTATTCTTAAATAAGGTTCCATACACCCTCCACCCTTTGTGTATAAAGTTACCCCTCAGGTGCACGTTAAATCTTCCCCTCTTCACCTTAAATGTTTCCTCCTCACCTTAAAATGGGTGCCAATGTCACCAAACGATGGCCCGTACACTAGGCCTCCTCCAATGTCTTCTTCTTCTTGCGTATGGCGTGCACAGCCTAAAGTTGAAGGACAACTTGTTCTATATGATCTTATTTGATTGTGTACGCCAGGTTGATTGCATTCGTCGAAACAGGGCGTACCACGTGAAGGTTGCCATCTCCCACCCTTCCTCCATTGTCATTCTACTAAACTCGCTTCTATCTGGCAAATCTGATTGTCTACCTTATCTACCCATTTCATACTTTAAGATTCTTCCATCAGATCTTCCCACAATCTCAACTATGCCAAGTCAGCCAGGTGGTACAGTTGCGCAGCGGTAGAGTTGCTGCCTCACAGCGGCAGAGATACGAGTTCGATCCTGACTAGGGGTGCTGTCTGTGCGGAGTTTGTACGCTCTCCCCGTGACCTGCGTGGGTTTTTATCCGGGTGCTCCGGTTTCCTCCCACACTCCGAAGACGTGCAGGTTTGTAGGTTAATTGGGTCGGCAAAGATTGTCCCTAGTGTGTGTCGACGCAGACTCGGTGGGCTGAGGGGCCTGTTTCCGCTCTGTATCTCTAAACTAAACTAAACTAAAATAAATCCACCAACAAATAATCCTTACCCCTCTGTTCCTAGCATACCCATGAGAACTAACTAAAAGCCTCTTAAACACTGCAATCGGTCTGAAGAAAGGTCCCAAAACGCCACCTATCCATGTTCCCCAGAGATGCTGCCTGACCCGCTGTGTTACTCCTGTACATGGTAAATGGTAGAGAATTGAGGAATGCAGTTGAACAGAGGGATCTAGGAATAACTGTGCATAGTTCCCTGAAGGTGGAATCTCATGTAGATAGGGTGGTAAAGAAAGCTTTTGGTGTGCTGGCCTTTATAAATCAGAGCATTGAATATTGAAGTTGGGATGTATTGTTAAAATTGTACAAGGCATTGGTGAGGCCAATTCTGGAGTATGGAGTACAATTTTGGTCGCCTAATTATAGGAAGGATGTCAACAAAATAGAGAGAGTACAGAGGAGATTTACTAGAATGTTGCCTGGGTTTCAGCAACTAAGTTACAGAGAAAGGTTGAACAAGTTAGGTCTTTATTCTTTGGAGCGCAGAAGGTTAAGAGGGGACTTAAAGATAGAGGTCTTTAAAATTATGAGCGGGTTAGACAGAGTTGACGTGGATAAGCTTTTTCCATTGAGAGTAGGGAAGATTCAAACAAGGGGACATGACTTGAGAATTAAGGGACAGAAGTTTAGGGGTAACATTAGGGGGAACTTCTTTACTCAGAGAGTGGTAGCTGTGTGGAATGAGCTTCCAGTGGAAGTGGTGGAGGCTGGTTTGATTTTATCCTTTAAAAAGAGATTGGATGGGTATATGGACGGGAAAGGAATGGAGGGTTATGGTCTGAGTGCAGGTAGATGAGACTAGGGGGAAGTATTTATTTAAATTTATTTAAAAAAAAAAAAAAAAAAATGTTCGGCACGGACTTGAAGGGCCGAGATGGCCTGTTTCCGTGCTGTAATGGTTATATGGTTATATGGTTATATGGTTACTTTGTGAAACGTCACCTATCCATGTTCTCCAGAGATGCTGCCTGACCCGCTGAGTTACTCCAGCACTCTGTGAAACGTCACCTATCCATGTTCTCCACAGATGCTGCCTGACCCGCTGAGTTACTCCAGCACTCTGTGAAACGTCACCTATCCATGTTCTCCACAGATGCTGCCTGACCCGCTGAGTTACTCCAGCACTCTGTGTCCACTGGCCCCGCACATCTCCGTTACGCACTCCCCCTCTCACCTTAAAGCTCTGCTCGCTGCTCTTTGACATTTCCCTGCTGGCAAAAAAAGGTTCTGACTGTCTACCTGATCTTCCCGTCTCATAATTTAAGATGCTTCCATCAGACTATCCCTCAATCTCGACGGTACCGAGTCAGTCAGGTGACACGGTGGCGCAGCGGTGGAGTTGCTGCTTCACAGCGCCAGAGATCCGGGTTTGATCCTGACTAGCGGTGCTGTCTGTGCGGAGTTTGTACATTCTCCCCGTGGCGTGCGTCCCTCAACACCACATGGATGTGTCATCCCAAAATTGCCGTGCTGAAAATTGTCTGGAGTGGAATTTGAATCTGCAACCTCCGACTCCAAGTGCATCAAGCCACATTGTGGACATTCCACGCTGGATTAAGCTGAAGAGGTGAAAATACTGCACGGCCTTTCCTCATTCTTTGCAATTTTCCCACTATTATGTCGTACAAATTATGATTCATTAAGTGGTGATGGTTATCTCACAAGTGGTGACTATCCACCTCCACCCAATGTATTTTTTTCTATCAAAGATAGACGCAAAATGCTGGAGTAACTCAGCGGGACAGGCAGCATCTCTGGAGAGAAGGGATGGGTCCTGTACTCTGTGAACGCTTTATCTGTAAAACTAAAATGAAATCTCCGTTTGCTTTCCCTCACTTTCAGAAGTTGAACGCCCATCCAGGGAAGTTTTATATATGTTAATTTTTCAATGTACCTGGATTGATATCGTGATGCATAAACATTGGACACACCGACAGAGAGCCAGGATGTAACGTTGGCACGGCATTAAAAGAATGATTTCCCATTCATCTTGATATTTTGGCATGGTCGACGACACTTTTGCTCATGGCTTCTTGCGTCTCTCTTGATCTCCACCATGCAGCGAAAGATCTTCTCATGCCGAAAGCAAAATACCGCAGACACAGGCGTTGTGAAATCAACGCAGACATCATTGTGAGAAGCCCTGCAGGTTAGGTCATGTTTGGAGAGCGAAAGTGAGCTAATGTTTTTAGGTCGAAATCGTTCAACCGATTTTAGTTCAGTTTCTTGTCACGTGTACAGTGAGAAACTTTTTTTGTCGCACGCTAACCAGTCAGTGGAAAGACTACATAGAATAGAATAGAATACCTTTTATTGTCATTCAAACAACTTGGTTTCAACAAAATTGCATTTTCTACAGTTTTTACATTACAAGAAACCCCCAAGACCCACAGTTAACACAGTTTACACAAACATCCATCACAGTGAATCTCCAACACCTCCTCACTGTGATGGAAGGCAAAAGTCTTATCTCTTCCCTTTGTTCTTCTCATGATTACAACCGAGCCGTCCACAGTCTACAGATACATGATAAAAGGAAAAAAAAACTTGAATAACCTTCAGTGCAAGATAAAGTCCGATCAAAGACAGTCCGTGGGTCTCCAGTGAGGTAGATGGTAGGTCAAGATCTCCAGTTGTAGATAGGATGGTTCAGTTGCCTGATAACAGCTGGGAAGAAACTGTCCCTGAACCTGGAGGTGTGCGTACTCACACTTCTGTACCTCTTGCCTGACGGGAGAGGGGAGAAGAGGGGTGCGATATGTCCTTGATTATGCTGCTGGCCTTGCCGAGGGAGTGTGATTGTGTGATGCAAGGGAGTACAGAGATGGTGCTGTTAATCCTGGCTAATGGAGAGGCTAGGACTTCAAAATGGGGTAAAAGCTTCAGGGCTGCTGGGAGATTTGGTCAATTGGAATTGCTCTCTGCAGAGCTGGGACAAGCTGCGAAGAGGTGCCAGTGTGTCTGGAGCTTAGAAACTATTTGCAAGCAAAGAATGAGAACATCTGCAAGCCCTGTCAATTAGGTGCAAAATGCATAGAATGGATTGAATGGCTGCAAACCAGACATACACCTTGTAAATAATTGTAAATAATGTTGCAGAGTTCTAGTTTGCCGAGTGTTGATTGGATGAGGTATTGAGCCTTGTCTGGGTTTCTGGCAGATCAGGGTAAATGTTTCTAAGTTGGCTTCCTTGCGAAGTCCATTTTGAATAAAATGTATTGAGCTGCTGTATTATTGGGTTAGGGAAATATCTGTTATGTATGGGGTTAATCGATATCTGTAATTGGGTTATTAAGAGACCACCCCCAGGTGGTTCGGCCCCTCGAGGTCCCGGGACATATAAAAGTCTACCACCACGAGGTCCAGCGTCGATCTTCTGGGAGAGCGCTTGGGACTGCGTGACCTTCTAGAGTGTCTCTGTCTGAGCGAGGCCTGGAGGGCTTGAACAGGCAGACAAGAGGATTGAACCCACGGTGGGATCGGTACAGTAGTTGAACTGTAACGCGCTTTTGTTAAAATAAAATGTAGTTGTTTCAAGTGGTGGATTCAGTGTTTTTACTGAAACTAGACTGGGGGGGAAGCTTAGAAATGAGCAACTTATAGTGCAGTGGTCTAATGACCAGACTAATGATCGGAGGGAGACACAAAGTCACAATAGGTGTTGGAGTAGGCCATTCGGCCCTTCGAGCCAGCACCGCCATTCAATGTGATCATGGCTGATCATCCACAATCAGTACCCCGTTCCTGCCTTCTCCCCATATCCCCTGACTCCGCTATCTTCAAGAGCCCTATCAAGCTCTCTCTTGAAAGTATCCAGAGAACCGGCCTCCACCGCAATCTGAGGCAGAGAATTCCACAGACTCACAACTCTCTGTGTGAAAAAGTGTTTCCTCATCTCCGTTCTAAATGGCTTTACCCCTTATTCTTGAACTGTGGCCCCTGGTTCTGGACTCCCCCAACATCGGGAACATGTTTCCCCTCCTCTAGCGTGTCCAAACCCTTAATAATCTTAGGTACACAAAAATGCTGGAGAAACTCAGCGGGTGCAGCAGCATCTATGGAGCGAAGGAAATAGGCAATGTTTCGGGCCGAAACCCTTCTTCAGACTGATAGGGGGTGGGGAGAAGAAAGGAAAAAAAAAAAAAGAAAAAAAAAGAAGAAAAAAAAAAAACCTTAATAATCTTATATGTTTCAAGATGCGTCATCTATCCCATGTCCTCCACAGGTGCTGCCTGACCCGCTGAGTTTGTGTTCTATGCAGATAGTGCAATCCGAAGCCAAAATTGAAATGCTGGAAGAACTCAGCCAATGAAACAGTATCTGTGGAAGGAGAACCAATTGACATTTCAGAATGAAGATCCTTCGTCAGAACTGTGTGTGTGTGTGTGTGTGTGTGTGTGTGTGAGAGCGAAAACAAGTTAGCCCAAGTATTAGACGAGGTGAGAGAGGACATGGGGTGGAACAAAGAGAACATCAGTAATGATGGGCAGTCATTGAATGAACATTAAACTCCTAGAGGAGATCTTCTTCTTCAAAGTAAACATGCCTTTTTTAACTCCTATGCATGTGTAACGAGGCGATGCGATGCAACTTCATTCACCCCCAGAGGGAAATTGGCCTGCCGACAATCACACCGCCCGCACAAGGTACACAAAACGTGAAGACTGTGACGTTGTGCAGTCTGGTCTACTGCGATATGCTAACCAGGCAAAAGTATACAAGTGAGTTGAAAAGCTGGAGAGGATTGACATGTACAAATAGCCGTTCCTGTTCCGCACGTGCAACAAAAGTTCGGCACGGCGCAGGAAGTTGGCACCGTGTTCAGTTTAGTTTGCTATTGTTCACACAGAGAGCGGTGAGTCTGTGGAATTCTCTGCCTCAGAGGGCGGTGGAGGCCAGTTCTCTGGATGCTTTCAAGAGAGAGCTAGATAGGGCTCTTAAAGATAGTGGAGTCAGGGGATATGTGGAGAAGGCAGGAACGGGGTACTGATTGGGGATGATCAGCCATGATCACATTGAATGGCGGTGCTGGCTCGAAGGGCCGAATGGCCTTCTCCTGCACCTATTGTCTATTGTCTATTGTCTATTGTCACGTGTACCAAGGTGCAGTGAAACGCATTTTTGTTGTGTGCTATCCAATCAGCAGAGAGCCAACCCAACATGCCCACATCGACCAACATGTCCCATCTACACTAGTTCCACCTGCCCTGCATTTGGCCAATATCCCACTGAACGTATCTTATCCATGTACCTGTCCAAGTGGATTTTAAACATTGTGATAGTACCTGCCTCAACTATCTCCTCCAGCAGTTCATTCCGTATGCCTACCACCCATTGTGTCAAAAAATGTTGTTCCTCAGTTACCTATTAAATAGTTCTCCTCTCACCATAAACCTATATTCTTTTTCATTGTACCGCTGCTGGCAAATTCATTTCACTTGCACTTTATGTGATATAAAACGTGAATAAAACTGATTGTATTGTATTGTATTGATTGAATCCTCTGATTCTTGATCCCCCCACCGTCTATACTCAATACTCTGACTGATGAGGATCAATGTGCCGGAAGCTTTAAGGGCCTGTCTCACCGGCATGCGACTCCATGCGGCAAGCGTGACCAAACCGGAAGCGGGGGCCGCGCGGAGGTCGAGTGACGTCAAGACGGTGCGTACGGCCGTCGAGGTGGCGCGCACGGCCGTCGATGCGGCTGCGGGGCGCCAGGCCGTTGCCTCACGGAATTTTTGAACAGTGTCAGTTTTTCGGAGCCCCGCGCGATGTCGGGACCAGCTCCGCACAACTCCATACGGCTCCGGCGATCGAAGTGGGACCGGCCCCGCGACCTCCGCGCGGCCCCCGCTTCCAGTTGTGTCGCGCTTGCCGCATGGAGTCGCATGCCCGTGGGACAGGCCCTTTATTGACCACCTTATCTACCTGTGAGGCCACTTTCAGGAAACCACACACCTGTACTCCTAGATCCCTCTGCTCTACAACACTCCCCGGAGGCCCACCGTTCACCGTGTCCGTCCTGCCCATGTTAGACTTCCCACAATGCAACAACTCACACTTCTCTGTATTAAATTCCATCAACCATTCCTCCGCCCACCTGGCCAATCGATCACGATCCTGCTGCAACTTCTGACAGCCCAAAACTGAACGCAATACTCCAAAAGCAATCTCACCGATGTCTTGTAACTATTGTAACATAACATCCCAACTTCCAGGGTGGTCACGGTGGGGCAGCGGTAGAGTTGCTGTCCTGCAGCGAATGCAGCGCCGGTGGCCCGGGTTCCATCACGTCTACGGGTGCTGTCTGCACGTTCTCCCCGTGACCTGCGTGGGTTTTCTCCGGGATCTTCGGTTTCCTCCCACACTCCAGAGACGTACAGGTTTGTAGGTTAATTGGCTTGGTAAATGTGTAAACAAAAAATTGTCCCTAGTGTGTATAGGATAGTGTTGATGTGCGGGGATCGCTGGTCGGCGCGGATCCAGTGGGCCGAAGGGCCTGTTTCCGTGCTGTATCTCTAAACTAAACTAAACTCCTACCCTAAATATCCTGAATGATGAAGGCCAATGTGCCAAAAGCCTCCTTAACCATCCCATGTGTAAAAATGTTGTTCCTCAGGTACCTATTAAATCTTTCTCCTCTCGCCTTAAACCTATATCCTCTAATTCTTGGTCCCCCGATTTCTCTACTCAATAGGAAGGAACTGCGGCTGCTGGTTAAAACCGAAGATGGACCCAAAAAGCTGGAGTAACTCAGCGGGACAGGCAGCATCTCTGGAGAGAAGTTTCAGGTC
This sequence comes from Malacoraja senta, assembly GCA_038087875.1. Classification (NCBI taxonomy): domain Eukaryota; kingdom Metazoa; phylum Chordata; class Chondrichthyes; order Rajiformes; family Rajidae; genus Malacoraja; species Malacoraja senta. The sequence goes on from JAXLNO010005130.1 coordinate 25,151, forward strand.
GAGAACCTTCTTCAGTCTATACTCAATGAGGGATACTGATGAGGGATTTATTAACCACCCTCTCTACCTGTGATGCCACTTTCAAGGAACTACATACCAGGATCCCTCTGCTCAACAACACTCCCCAGATCCCTACCATTCACCATGTAGGTCCTGCCCACGTTAGACTTCCTAAAACACCTCGCACCTCTCTGCGTTGAACTCCATCGGCCTGGATGTACGGAGTGAGCTGCAGGAGGAGGTAGTTGAGGCAGGTACTATCAAAAGTGTGGCCCTTGTGGCTAAAGGGATCAGGGGGTATGGAGAGAAGGCAGGTACGGGATACTGAGTTGGATGATCAGCCATGATCATATTGAAGCAGGCTCGAAGGGCCGAATGGCCTACTCCTGCACCTATTTTCTATGTTTCTATGTTTCTCAAAGTGTGGTTGTGGAAGAAGTGACCAAAGAATGAGCATGAACAATGAAACCAGGCAGGACGACAGTGAAACTAGTAGGATGACCAGGGTGGAGGAGGGACTGTGAGAAAAACAATGCAAGGGTCCCCCAAAGGGACTAAAGATGGAGATTAGCTACTGGTTATAATCTTGCATATTTACATGTACATGTTTATTAATATGCACTGTCCCTGTTTAAAAAAAATAAAAATATTTAAAAAAACAGAAAAACTTAAAATTCGAGAAATCAAGAGTCATGCCGATGGGTTGTAAGCTGCTCAAGCGAAATGTCAGGTAATGGGAGGCAATTGGAAACTGGGGCAGACCTCTCTGGACTGAACCCCTATGCCCTTTAAAACAATTGACTAATTGGTGTTTAAAGGCTTTTGGCTCATTGGACTTCATCAGTCAGAGTATTGAGTATAGAAGCTGGGAGGTCATGTTGCAGTTGTATAAGTCGTTGGTGAGGCCGCATTTAGAGTATTGTGTTCAGTTCTGGGCACCATGTTATAGGAAAGCTGTCGTCAAGCTGGAAAGGGTACAGAGAAGATTTACAAGGATGTTGCCAGGACTCGAGGGTGTGAGCTACAGGGAGAGGTAGAGCAGGCTAGGACCCTATTCCTTGGAGCGCAGGAGGATGAAGGGTGATCTCACAGAGGTGTACAAAATCATGAGTAGATTAGATGGGTTTACTTGAAATTAGAGAAATCAATATTCCTCCCCTGTCTGCTTTCCGCAGAGACCGCTCCCTCTGGAACTCCCTGGTCAATTCATCCCTTCCCACCTGTGCCACCCCCTCTCCGGGCACTTTCCCTTGCAACCGCAAGAAATGCTACACTTGTCCCTTTACCTCCCCCCTTGACTCCATTCAAGGACCCAAGCAGTCTTTCCAGGTGCGGCAGAGGTTCACCTGCACCTCCTCCAACCTCATCTATTGCATCCGCTGCTCTAGATGTCAGCTGCTCTACATCGGTGAGACCGAGCGTAGGCTTGGCGATCGCTTCGCCCAACACCTCCGCTCGGTCCGCAATAACCAACCTGATCTCCCGGTGGCTCAGCACTTCAACTCCCCCTCCCATTCCGAATCCGACCTTTCTGTCCTGGGCCTCCTCCATGGACAGAGTGAGGACCACCGGAAATTGGAGGAGCAGCACCTCATAGTTTAGTTTAGGGATATAGCGCGGAAACAGGCCCTTCGGCCCACCAGGTCTACACCGACCAGTGATCCCCTGCACATTAATGCTATCCTACACACACACACACACACAGGCAGGTGGTTCTGGTGTAGCTGGGACACGTTTGTCGGTGTGGGCAGGTTGGGTCGAAGGGCCTGTTTCCATGCAGTATCACTCTATGACTCTATAATAGCGATTTAACAGGAACCTGACGGGCAACTTTTTCACACAAGAGGGTGGTGGCTACTTGGAATAAGCTGCCACATAAGGTACTGTAGCTGCAGCAGAGTCCATGACAATGTTAATAGGAAAGGTTTAGAGTTACATGGGCCAAACACGGGCAGGTAGGACTAGTGTGGATGGAGCATCTTGGTCGGCATGGGGAACTTGGGCCGAAGGGCCTGTTTCTGCGTTGTAGTACTCTATTTTCCATTGCCATCTATTGATTAATGAACCAATAGACAATAGACAATAGGTGCAGGAGTAGGCCGTTCGGCCCTTCGAGCCTGCACCGCCATTCAATGTGATCATGGCTGATCATCCCCAATCAGTACCCCGTTCCTGCCTTCTCCCCATATCCCCTGACTCCGCTATCTTCAAGAGCCCTATCAAGCTCTCTCTTGAAAGTATCCAGAGAACCGGCCTCCACCGCAATCTGAGGCAGAGAATTCCACAGACTCACAACTCTCTGTGTGAAAAAGTGTTTCCTCATCTCCGTTCTAAATGGCTTTACCCCTTATTCTTGAACTGTGGCCCCTGGTTCTGGACTCCCCCAACATCGGGAACATGTTTCCTGCCTCTAGCGTGTCCAAACCCTTAATAATCTTATATGTTTCAAGATGCGTCATCTATCCCATGTCCTCCACAGGTGCTGCCTGACCCGCTGAGTTTGTGTTCTATGCAGATAGTGCAATCCGAAGCCAAAATTGAAATGCTGGAAGAACTCAGCCAATGAAACAGTATCTGTGGAAGGAGAACCAATTGACATTTCAGAATGAAGATCCTTCGTCAGAACTGTGTGTGTGTGTGTGTGTGTGTGTGAGAGCGGAAACAAGTTAGCCCAAGTATTAGACGAGGTGAGAGAGGACATGGGGTGGAACAAAGAGAACATCAGTAATGATGGGCAGTCATTGAATGAACATTAAACTCCTAGAGGAGATCTTCTTCTTCAAAGTAAACATGCCTTTTTTAACTCCTATGCATGTGTAACGAGGCGATGCGATGCAACTTCATTCACCCCCAGAGGGAAATTGGCCTGCCGACAATCACACCGCACAAGGTACACAAAACGTAGAAGACTGTGACGTTGTGCAGTCTGGTCTACTGCGATATGCTAACCAGGCAAAAGTATACAAGTGAGTTGAAAAGCTGGAGAGGATTGAAATGTACAAATAGCCGTTCCTGTTCCGCACGTGCAACAAATGTTCGGCACGGCGCAGGAAGTTGGCACCGTGTTCAGTCTAGTTTGCTATTGTTCACACAGAGAGTGGTGAGTCTGTGGAATTCTCTGCCTCAGAGGGCGGTGGAGGCCGGTTCTCTGGATGCTTTCAAGAGAGAGCTAGATAGGGCTCTTAAAGATAGCGGAGTCAGGGGATATGTGGAGAAGGCAGGAACGGGGTACTGATTGGGGATTATCAGCCATGATCACATTGAATGGGGGTGCTGGCTCAAAGGGTTGAATGGCCTACTCCTGCACCTATTGTCTATTGTCTATTGTCTATTGTCACGTGTACCAAGGTGCAGTGAAACGCATTTTTGTTGCGTGCTATCCAGTCAGCAGAGAGCCAACCCAACATGCCCACATCGACCAACATGTCCCATCTACACTAGTTCCACCTGCCCTGCATTTGGCCAATATCCCACTGAACGTATCTTATCCATGTACCTGTCCAAGTGGATTTTAAACATTGTGATAGTACCTGCCTCAACTATCTCCTCCAGCAGTTCATTCCGTATGCCTACCACCCATTGTGTCAAAAAATGTTGTTCCTCAGTTACCTATGAAATAGTTCTCCTCTCACCATAAACCTATATTCTTTTTCATTGTACCGCTGCTGGCAAATTCATTTCACTTGCACTTTATGTGATATAAAACGTGAATAAAACTGATTGTATTGTATTGTATTGATTGAATCCTCTGATTCTTGATCCCCCCACCGTCTATACTCAATACTCTGACTGATGAGGATCAATGTGCCGGAAGCTTTAAGGGCCTGTCTCACGGGCATGCAACTCCATGCGGCAAGCGTGACCAAACCGGAAGCGGGGGCCGCGCGGAGGTCGAGTGACGTCAAGACGGTGCGTACGGCGTCGAGGTGGCGCGCACGGCCGTCGATGCAGCTGCGGGGCGCCAGGCCGTTGCCGCTCGGAATTTTTGAACAGTGTCAGTTTTTCGGAGCCCCGCACGATGTCGGGACCAGCTCCGCACAACTCCATACGGCTCCGGCGATCGAAGTGGGACGGGCCCCGTGACCTCCGCGCGGCCCCCGCTTCCAGTTAGGTCGCGCTTGCCGCATGGAGTCGCATGCCCGTGGGACAGGCCCTTTATTGACCACCTTATCTACCTGTGAGGCCACTTTCAGGAAACCACACACCTGTACTCCTAGATCCCTCTACTCTACAACACTCCCCGGAGGCCCACCGTTCACCGTGTCCGTCCTGCCCATGTTAGACTTCCCACAATGCAACAACTCACACTTCTCTGTATTAAATTCCATCAACCATTCCTCAGCCCACCTGGCCAATCGATCACGATCCTGCTGCAACTTCTGACAGCCCAAAACTGAACGCAATACTCCAAAAGCAGTCTCACCGATGTCTTGTAACTATTGTAACATAACATCCCAACTTCCAGGGTGGTCACGGTGGGGCAGCGGTAGAGTTGCTGTCCTGCAGCGAATGCAGCGCCGGTGGCCCGGGTTCCATCACGTCTACGGGTGCTGTCTGTACGGAGTCTGCACGTTCTCCCCGTGACCTGCGTGGGGTTTCTCCGGGATCTTCGGTTTCCTCCCACACTCCAGAGACGTACAGGTTTGTAGGTTAATTGGCTTGGTAAATGTGTAAACAAAAAATTGTCCCTAGTGTGTATAGGATAGTGTTAATGTGCGGGGAGGCGCGGACCCAGCGGGCCGAAGGGCCTGTTTCCACGCTGTATCTCTAAACTAAACTAAACTTCTACACTAAATATCTTGAATGATGAAGGCCAATGTGCCAAAAGCCTCCTTAACCACCCCGTGTGTAAAAAATGTTGTTCCTCAGGTACCTATTAAATCTTTCTCCTCTCGCCTTAAACCTATATCCTCTGATTCTTGGTCCCCCGACTTCTCTACTCAATAGGAAGGAACTGCGGCTGCTGGTTTCAACCGAAGATGGACCCAAAAAGCTGGAGTAACTCAGCGGGACAGGCAGCATCTCTGGAGAGAAGTTTCAGGTCGAGACCCTTCTTCTCAGACTATACTCAATGAGGGATACTGATGAGGGATTTATTAACCACCCTCTCTACCTGTGATGCCACTTTCAAGGAACTACATACCAGGATCCCTAGATCCCTCTGCTCAACAACACTCCCCAGATCCCTACCATTCACCATGTAGGTCCTGCCCACGTTAGACTTCCTAAAACACCTCGCACCTCTCTGCGTTGAACTCCATCGACCTGGATGTACGGAGTGAGCTGCAGGAGGAGGTAGTTCAGCAGGTACTATCAAAAGTGTGGCCCTTGTGGCTAAAGGGATCAGGGGGTATGGAGAGAAGGCAGGGTACGGGATACTGAGTTGGATGATCAGCCATGATCATATTGAAGCAGGCTCGAAGGCCGAATGGCCTACTCCTGCACCTATTTTCTATGTTTCTATGTTTCTAAAAGTGTGGTTGTGGAAGAAGTGACCAAAGAATGAGCATGAACAATGAAACCAGGCAGGACGACAGTGAAACTAGTAGGATGACCAGGGTGGAGGTGGGACTGTGAGAAAACAATGCAAGGGTCCCCCAAAGGGACTAAAGATGGAAATTAGCTACTGGTTATAATCTTGCATATTTACATGTACATGTTTATTAATATGCACTGTCCCTGTTTAAAAAAAATAAAAATATTTAAAAAAACAGAAAAACTTAAAATTCGAGAAATCAAGAGTCATGCCGATGGGTTGTAAGCTGCTCAAGCGAAATGTCAGGTAATGGGAGGCAATTGGAACTGGGGCAGACCTCTCTGGACTGAACCCCTATGCCCTTTAAAACAATTGACTAATTGGTGTTTAAAGGCTTTTGGCTCATTGGACTTCATCAGTCAGAGTATTGAGTATAGAAGCTGGGAGGTCATGTTGCAGTTGTATAAGTCGTTGGTGAGGCCGCATTTAGAGTATTGTGTTCAGTTCTGGGCACCATGTTATAGGAAAGCTGTCGTCAAGCTGGAAAGGGTACAGAGAAGATTTACAAGGATGTTGCGAGGACTCGAGGGTGTGAGCTACAGGGAGAGGTAGAGCAGGCTAGGACCCTATTCCTTGGAGCGCAGGAGGATGAAGGGTGATCTCTCAGAGGTGTACAAATCATGAGTAGATTAGATGGGTTTACTTGAAATTAGAGAAATCAATATTCCTCCCCTGTCTGCTTTCCGCAGAGACCGCTCCCTCTGGAACTCCCTGGTCAATTCATCCCTTCCCACCTGTGCCACCCCCTCTCCGGGCACTTTCCCTTGCAACCGCAAGAAATGCTACACTTGTCCCTTTACCTCCCCCCTTGACTCCATTCAAGGACCCAAGCAGTCTTTCCAGGTGCGGCAGAGGTTCACCTGCACCTCCTCCAACCTCATCTATTGCATCCGCTGCTCTAGATGTCAGCTGCTCTACATCGGTGAGACCGAGCGTAGGCTTGGCGATCGCTTCGCCCAAACACCTCCGCTCGGTCTGCAATACCAACCTGATCTCCCGGTGGCTCAGCACTTCAACTCCCCCTCCCATTCTGAATCCGACCTTTCTGTCCTGGGCCTCCTCCATGGCCAGAGTGAGGACCACCGGAAATTAGAGGAGCAGCACCTCATAGTTAAGTTTAGGGACACAGCGCGAACACAGGCCCTTCGGCCCACCGGGTCTACACCGACCAGTGATCCCCTGCACATTAATGCTATCCTACACACACACACACACACACAGGCAGGTGGTTCTGGTGTAGCTGGGACATGTTTGAGGGTGTGGGCAGGTTGGGTCGAAGGGCCTGTTTCCATGCAGTATCACTCTATGACTCTATAATAGCGATTTAACAGGAACCTGACGGGCAACTTTTTCACACAAGAGGGTGGTGGCTACTTGGAATAAGCTGCCACATAAGGTACTGTCGCTGCAGCAGAGTCCATGACAATGTTAATAGGAAAGGTTTAGAGTTACATGGGCCAAACACGGGCAGGTAGGACTAGTGTGGATGGGGCATCTTGGTCAGCATGGGGAACTTGGGCCGAAGGGCCTGTTTCTGCATTGTAGTACTCTATTTTCCATTGCCATCTATTGATTAATGAACCAATAGACAATAGACAATAGGTGCAGGAGTAGGCCGTTCGGCCCTTCGAGCCAGCACCGCCATTCAATGTGATCATGGCTGATCATCCCCAATCAGTACCCCGTTCCTGCCTTCTCCCCACATCCCCTGACTCCGCTACCTTTAAGAGCCCGATCTAGCTCTCTCTTGAAAGTATCCAGAGAACCGGCCTCCACCGCCCTCTGAGGCAGAGAATTCTACAGACTCACAACTC
>JAXLNO010005130.1:32700-40200 GCA_038087875.1 Malacoraja senta
TGTCATAGTCATAGATTCATACAGTGGGCGGCATGGTGGTGCAGCGGTAGAGTTGCTGCCTCACAGCGCCAGAGACCCGGGTTCAATCCTGACTACGGGTGCTGTCTGTACGGAGTTTGTACCTACTCCCCGGGACCTGCCTGGGTTTTCTCCGATATTTTCGGTTTCCTCCCACACTCCAAAGACGTACAGGTTCAAAGGTTCATGGGTCAGTTTATTGTCACGTGTACCAGTTAAGGTACAGTGAAATTTGAATCACCGTACAGCCATACTAAAAGATGCACCAATACGCACAACTACATAAATGTTAACATAACCATCCACCACAGCGGATTCCCCACGTTCCCCACTGTGATGGAAGGCAATAAAGTCCAATATTCTTCCCTCTTTTTGTAGTTTTGTAGATTAATTAAAGATAGACACAAAATGCTGGAGTAACTCAGCGGGACAGGCAGCATCTCTGGAGAGACGGAATGGGTGACGTTTCGGGTCGAGACCCTTCTTCAGACTGGTATGAATGTAAATTGTCCCCAGTGTGTGTAGGATAGTGTTAATGAGTTTGAATCAGTGCGGACTCGGTAGGCCGAAGGAAACTAATGGGCCTGTCCCACTTGGCGATTTTTAAGGCGACTGCCGGCGACTGTCATAGTCGTAGCAGGTCGCCAAAAAAACGGCGACTCGACATGGGCCTGTCCCACTTGGGCGATTTTTTAGGCGACTGCCGGCAACTACGACAATGGAGTTCACCGAAGTCAGCACCGGCGACAACCTACGCCATACTGGCGACGACCTGCGCCATCCTGGCGACAACCTACGCCAACCTACGACAGTACCTACCTCAGGAGAAGACAAGCTCCGACAACCCCACGGACGCCGAAAAGTTTTGAACATTTCAAAACCCAGGGGCGACCAGAAAAAAACTCCGGCTCTTTGGGCGACTGAGGAGACGACTCATGACCGTACTGGCGTCACCATGGCGACCGTATGGCGACAGCCTAGTCGCCTGCAGTTGCCTAAAAAAATTACCTAAGTGGGACAGGCCCTTAAAACTAAACTAAATAAAGTCAGTTTGGGGTTTCCCAGCAACAAAGGTCCCCTAATTTGAGGAAGGACATTCTTGCTATTGAGGGAGTGCAGCGTAGGTTCACGAGGTTAATTCCCGGGATGGCGGGACTGTCATGTGTTGATAGATTGGAGCGGCTGCGCTTGTATACTCTGGAATTTAGAAGGATGAGAGGGTATCTTATTGAGACATATAAGATTATTAAGGTTTGGACACGCTAGAGGCAGGAAACATGTTCCTGATGTTGGGGGAGTCCAGAACCCAAAGACGCACAGGTTCTTTGGGTTCTGCACCCAAGAATAAGGGGTAAGCCATTTAGAACGGAGATGAGGAAACACTTTTTCTCACAGAGAGTTGTGAGTCTGTGGAATTCTCTGCCTCAGAGGGCGTTGGAGGCCGGTTCTCTGGATACTGTCAAGAGAGGGCTTGATAGGGCTCTTAAAGATAGCGGAGTCAGGGGATATGGGAGAAGGCAGGAACGGGGTACTGATTGTGGATGATCAGCCATGATCACAGTGAATGGCGGTGCTGGCTTGAAGGGCCAAATGGCCTACTCCTGCACCTATTGTCTATTGTCTATTGTCAGAGAAATGCAAAAAGCCACAGATATTGTGAAATTCTCTCCTGAATCTCCATCTGTTTCCATCCCCTCTGGGCACAGTGACAGTGGTTTAACAAAGTCCTCGTCATCCACTCATCTCAATCATCACTTTGTCATTCAGTTTCTCATGATCTCCACCCAAGCGCAGTTTTTCCTATGGCATAGGGTGGTGAATCTGTGGAATTCATTGCCACAGAAGGCTGTGGAGGCCACAAGTCAGTGGATATTTTTAAGGGAGAGATTGACAAATCCTTGATTAGAACGGGTGTCAGGGGTATGGGGAGAAGGCAGGAGAATGGGGTTGAGGAGTGAGAGATAGATCAGCCGTGATTGAATGGCGGAATAGACTTGACGGGCCGAATGGCCTAATTCTACTCCAATCACTTATGACCTTAGTACAGCACGGGCACAGGCCCTCCCACCCACAATGCCCTCATCTGCCTGCATGTCATCCATACCCTCTCCATTCCCTGCATGTCCATGTGCCAATCTAAAAGCCTCTTAAACGCCACTATCGTATCTGCCTCCACCGCCACCCCTGGCCCCTACCCCCTCTGTGTAAAAAAACTTGCCCCGCACACCTCCTTTAATCTTTGCCCCCCCTCACCATGAACGTACGCTCCCTAGTTTGTAACATTTCCACCCTGGGAAGAAGGTTCTGACTCACTCCCCCTACCTGAGCCCTTCTTCGTTTTATGCCACCTCTATCAGGTCTCCCCTCAGCCTCCAATGATCGAGAGAAAACATTCAGCCATGAGATCAGCCATGATCACAGTGAATGGCAGTGCTGGCTCGAAGGGCCAATAGACAATAGACAATAGACAATAGGTGCAGGAGTAGGCCATTCGACCCTTCCAGCCAGCACCACCATTCATTCACATCTTTGCTCTTATACTCAACTCCTCTCAACTGTGCTCCTATACTCTTTGCTCCTGTACTCAACTCAATGCCGAATGCCCGACTCCTGCACCTATTGTCTATTGTCATGACTGATCATCCACAATCAGTTCCTGTTTCTCCCCATATCCGCTGACTCCGCTATCTTTAAGAGCCCTATCTAGCTCTCTCTTGAAAGCATCCAGACAATCCGACTCCACCGCTCTCTGGGGCAGAGAATTCCACAGACTCACAACTCTCCGTGTGAAAACGTTTTTCCTCATCTACGTTCTAAATAGCTTACCCCTTATTCTTAAACAGTGGCCCCTGGTTCTGGACTCCCTCAACATCGGGAACACATTTTCCTGCCTCTAGCGTGTCCAAACCCTTAATAATCTTATATGTTTCAATAAGATCCCCTCATCCTAAATTCCAGAGTATACAAGCCCAGCCGCTCCATTCTCTCAGCATATGACAGTCCCGCCATCCCGGGAATTAACCTTGTAAACCTACGCTGCACTCCCTCAATAGCAAGAACGTCCTTCCTCAAATTGGGAGACCAAAACTGCACACAATACTCCAGGTGCGGTCTCACTAGGGCCCTGCACAACTGCAGAAGGACCTCTTTGCTCCAATACTCAACTCCTCTCAACTGTGCTCCTATACTTCAATTCAATTTCAATTTCAATTCAATTTATTTGTCTTTTGAGGGACAAATTTGTCATTTGGACCCCTTGAGGTCCAAACGAAATGTCGTTTCTGCAGCCATACAATACAAAACGAAGAAGACCCGAGACACAACACAATTTACACATACATCCATCACAACGCTGTGATGGAAGGCAAAAATAACATATCTCTCCACTGCACTCCCCCCCCCCCGATGTCAGAGTCAAAGTCAAAGCCCCCGGCGGGCGATGGTGATTGTCCCGCGGCCATTAAAGCCACGCCGGGTGATGCAAGGTCGCGCACCGGGTCTTGGTGTTAGAGCCCCGGCGCGCGCCCGCAAAGTCCGGTGGCCATTCCAAGCCGCGCGGGGCGGTGATGTAAAGCCCCGCTCCAGGTGCTCCTCAACCCCGCAACTCGGGCGGGAGAAGTCGCCGCCGCGGAAGCCCCGAAAAGCGGTCTCCCACCAGGGGACCCGCGGGCTTCCGGTGTTGCCGTCCGCCAGACCCGCGGTTGTAGCCTCCGAATCTCCGGGGGTCGGGTAGCAGCAGCGCTTGTCTCCACCACAGCTCCACCCGCTCCGGACTCGGCCAGCCCCGTTGACGGTGAGTAGTCCGCAGCTCCGCAACTGGAGCTCCAGGTCATTCCTGCTGGAGGCCGCTCCACGTTGCCCAGCGCCCCAACGACAACGGAGACCCGACAAAGAAAAGGTCGGGTCTCCCGTGCAGCGGAAAGATTTTAAAGTCCCGCCCCCCACCCCCACCCCACCCCCCCACACACATACCCCGACAAAAAAAATAATAAAAAACTACATAAAAACAAGACAAAAATAATAAAAAGACAGACGGACTGCAGAGGCCGCTGCAACGAAAAGTCGCGCCGCCCACTATACCCTTTGTTCCGAATGGCCTACTCCTGCACCTATTATCTATTGTCTATTGTCTATAAAACAATCCAACATGGTCCAATCTCTCCTTAGAGCTAATACCCTCCAATCCAGGCAGCACTCTGGTAAACCTCTTCTGCTCCATCTCCATAACCTCCACATCCTTCCCGCAATGAGGTGACCAGAACGGCACACAACACTCCATATGTGGCCTGGAACTGCAACATGACTTCTTGACACTTATAATGAAGACCCGACTGATGAAGGCCAGTGTACCATATGCCTTTGTCACCACTCTCCTATCTCCTATCTATTACCCCCATTGACGAACTGTACACTGCAAGGGCCAGGAAGCGAGCGGGCAAGATCATCTCTGACCACTCTCACCCTGGCCACAAACTCTTTGAATCACTTCCCTCTGGAAGGCGACTCCGGACTGTCAAAGCTGCCACAGCCAGACAGCTTTTTTTCCACGAGCAGTAGCTCCACTCAACACCCAAAAGTCTGTAGCCTCTTTTTGTTCTGGTATTTTATTTCATTCTTCACATGTGTAAATTATAATGTTTTATTTGGAATGAAATTTTGGAATGAAATTTTTGAAATCTTTACAAAGTTATTTAAAATAAGACTGATACCCAAAGCAGAATGGATTATCTTCGGAATAACGGAAGATGGCCCAGAACTAAATGTGTTTCAAAAGAAACTAATGGACTATGGGTTAATAACTGGAAAAAAGCTAATTCTAAAATTTTGGAAGAAGGCTCCAATACCAACTATAAATATGTGGACTTCAAATATGTTCGAAACATTACACCTAGAAGAGATAAGACTCCTCCTAGCAGGTAAACCAGATCACTTCCACCTGACGTGGTCTGCATTTATAGAATTATTACAAATATAGGGTGCAAAAGTACTTACAAAAAAATTGAGGTCAGGTAAGGGGGGATGCTAGTTGAAGAGTTGGTATGTCCCATTTACGTAATGCTCATAAAAATATTTGTTTCTCTCTTTTTCCTCTTTCTCTTTCTCTTTCTTTTCTAGGGTCTATTTCTTAACTCTTTTTCTTTTGTTTTTTAATTTTGCTCTTATAGGGTCTTTGTCCTTTTTTGTTGTCACATTTTCTACACTCTCACCTTTTCCTTCACTTTCTTCTTTCTTTCAATCTTTTCTTTTTCTAGTGTAAAAAATAAATGGAGTACATTAATTGTAAGAAGACATAAGTGACGAGTACTAATGTATGTGGTTGTAATGTAATGTACTTCTAATAAATAAAAAATTATAAAAATAAATTTAAAAAATAATCTTTTATTTTTAATTGTCTACTGTATATCGTGTTGTTACTTGCGAGCAAAGTCCCAAGGCTAATTCCTTGTATGTATACACACTTGGCTAATAAAATTTACTCAATTCAATTCTTATGTTGCCATTTTGAGAGTACTTATGGACTTGGATCCCAAGGACCATCTGTACATCAATTCTCTTACGAGTTCTCGCTCCAGCCCTGAACTTTTTGCAACAAAACAAGTTAGTTTGGTGTGGTGTAGTTTAGAGATACAGCGCGGAAACAGGCCCTTTGGCCCACCGAGTCCGCGCCGACCAGTGATCCCTGCACATTAACACTATCGCAGTCGCTGCCTCAAAAAGGCTGGCAGCATCATCAAGGACCCACACCATCCTGGCCACATACTCATCTCCCCGCTGCCTTCAGCTAGAAGGTACAGGAGCCTGAAATCTGCAACATCCAGGTTCAGGAATAGCTGCTTCCCCACAGCCATCAGGCTATTAAACTCAACTCAAACAAAATTCTGAACTTTAATAGCCTATTGCACTTTATCTGGTTATTTATATGTGTATATATATATATTCTATGGTATATAGACACACTAATCTGTTCTGTATTTATTTATGCCTACAATATCCTGTTGTGCTGAAGCAAAGCAAGAATTTCATTGTCCTATCTGGGACACATGACAATAAACTCTCTTGAATCTCTCTTGAATCTCTCCTACATGCACTAGGGACAAGTTACATTTAGACCAGGCCAACCTGTACGTCTTTGGGGTGTGGGAGGAAATGAAAGATCTCAGAGAAAACCTATACAGGTTATGGAGAAAACATACAAACTCAGCGCAGACAAGCACCTGCAGTCAGGATGGAACCCGGGTCTCTGGTGCTGTAGGCCATTTAGGACTGAGATAAGGAAAAGAAATGTCACCCAGACAATTGTGAATCTGTGTAATTCTCTGCCACAAAAGGCAGTGGAGGCCAATTCACTGGATGTTTTCAAGAGAGAGTTAGATTTAGCTCTTAGGGCTAAAGGAATCAAGGGATATTGGGAGAAAGCAGGAACGGGGTACTGATTTTGGATGATCAGCCATGATCATATTGAATGACGGTGCTGGCTCGAAGGGCTGAATGGCCTACTCCTGCACCTAGTTTCTATGTTTCTATGTAAGGCAGCAACTCTTCTGCTGCGCCACCGTGCCACCTTGGTGAAAGGTTATTGAAAGGTTGTTGACCTGAATTGTTAACTCTGCTTCTCCCTCCACAGGCGCTGCCCTACCTGCTGTGTATGCGGGAGGCACAGTGGCGCAGCGGTAGAGTTGCTGCCTTACAGCACCAGAGACCCGGGTTCGATCCTGACTACGGGTGCTGTCTGTATGGAGTTTGTACGTTCTCCCCGGTGACCACGTGGGTTTCCTCCGGGTTCTCCGGTTTCCTCCCACACTCCAATTACGTACAGGTTTATAGGTTAATTGGCTTCAGTAAAGATGATAAATTGCCCCTAGTGTGTAGGATAGAGCTAGTGTCCAGTCGGCACGGACTCGGCGGGCTGAAGGGCCTGTTTCCGCACTGTATCTCTATACTGTATCTGTAAACATCGGTTACGCCCCATGTTACATTACAATTGCATCTAGTGCCAAGAATCTATCATCCAATGACTCATATACGGAGAATATCTTACAGTGCAATTAATTATATAATTCTCATTATTCATTTTGTTTGCTTTTATGTATCTCTACAGTAATTATACTTTGTAGCTGGTGGTTAATGATGAAGAATGCAATCTCATATATCACCTTCAAAAGATGAAATGAGTTATTTCGAGTCATTTTTGACACTACCTCCTGGCAGCAGCCAGCACGAAGGATCGCCAGCGGCAGACAACAGACCAACCACATCCGATGTTCGGCCAGACACCATTTCCCAGTCGCCTAGAGTCGAGGAAAAGTTTTCTCAACTGCGTGACTCCTCTTGAGGCTGGCATTACAGCATAGAAACATAGAAACATAGAAAATAGGTGCAGGAGTAGGCCATTTGGCCCTTCGAGCCTGCACCGCCATTCAATATGATCATGGCTGATCATCCAAACTCAGTATCCTGTACCTGCCCTCTCTCCATACCCCC
>JAXLNO010005130.1:45200-99006 GCA_038087875.1 Malacoraja senta
CCTGAAACTCAAGTGACTCTTACAGGTAACATGACGACAGTCGCCATCCAACGAGCGTAGAGGTCTGGCACGGGGCCAATTGAACTTGCCGAACAACACTTCACACCAATTACAATCAGGGTGGCGCAGCGGTAGAGTTGCTGCCTCAAGGGCCTGTCCCACTTGGCCGATTTTTTCGGCGATTGCCGACATCATTGACTGACATATCAGGTCACCGAAACATTAGCGGCGTGACGCGGCGTGATGACGTATTGCCGCGCGGTGTTTTTTCAAGTTGGCGCAACATTTTTTTTTTGGTCGCCGCTGGGCTTTGGAAATGTCCAAAATGCCCAGTCGCCGAGTGGGACATGCCCTTTACAGCACCAGAGAGACCCGGTTCAATCCTGACTATGGGTGCTGTCTGTACGGAGTTTGTACGTCCTCCCCGTGACCTGCGTGGGTTTTCTCCGGGTGCTCCTGTTTCCTCCTACACTCCAAAGACGTGCAGGTTTGTAGTTGGCCTCTGGAAATTGCCCCGAGTGTGTAGCATAGAACTAGTGTGAATGGGTGATTGCTGGTCGGCCCGGACTCGGTGGGCCGAAAGGCCTGTTTCTACGCTGTATCTCTAAAGTCTAAATTCCTGCTTAGTCTCGCCACAACGGTAAAAGAGTAGAAACATAGAAACATAGAAATTAGGTGCAGGAGTAGGCCATTCGGCCCTTCGAGCCTGCACCGCCATTCAATATGATCATGGCTGATCATCCAACTCAGTATCCCGTACCTGCTTTCTCTCCATACCCTCTGATCCCTTTAGCCACAAGGGCCACATCTAACTCCCTCTTAAATATAGCCAATGAACTGGCCTCGACTACCCTCTGTGGCAGAGAGTTCCAGAGATTCACCACTCTCTGTGTGAAAAAAGTTCTACTCATCTCGGTTTTAAAGGATTTCCCCCTTATCCTTAAGCTGTGACCCCTTGTCCTGGACTTCCCCAACATCGGGAACAATCTTCCTGCATCTAACCTGTCCAACCCCTTAAGAATTTTGTAAGTTTCTATAAGATCCCCTCTCAATCTCCTAAATTCTAGAGAGTATAAACCAAGTCTATCCAGTCTTTCTTCATATGAAAGTCCTGCCATCCCAGGAATCAGTCTGGTGAACCTTCTCTGTACTCCCTCTATGGCAATAATGTCCTTCCTCAGATTTGGAGACCAAAACTGTACGCAATACTCCAGGTGTGGTCTCACCAAGACCCTGTACAACTGCAGTAGAACCTCCCTGCTCCTATACTCAAATCCTTTAGCTATGAAAGCTAACATACCATTCGCTTTCTTCACTGCCTGCCGCACCTGCATGCCTACTTTCAATGACTGGTGTACCATGACACCCAGGTCTCGCTGCATCTCCCCTTTTCCTAGTCGGCCACCAGTGGGGTGGCACAGTGGTGCAGCTGGTAGAGCTGCTGCCTCACAGTGCCAGAGACCCGGGTTCTATCTCCAAACTAAACTGAAGTCCAGTCTACACAGGCCTTGAAACTTTAAATCCAGGGATGATTAAATAAATAGACAAAAATGCTGGAGAAACTCAGCGGGTGAGGCAGCATCTATGGAGCGAAGGAAATAGGCAACGTTTCGGGCCGAAACCCTTCTTCAGACTGAGGGAAATAGGCAACGTTTCGGGCCGAAACCCTTCTTCAGACTGAAACGTTGCCTATTTCCTTCGCTCCATAGATGCTGCCTCACCCGCTGAGTTTCTCCAGCATTTTTGTCTACCTTCGATTTTCCAGCATCTGCAGTTCCTTCTTAAACAAAAATGATTAAATAAATAGTTAGGATTGGGATAAATGGAACGATCATGATGAGGTTCGTGAGCTCAGTGCTATGGAATTTGTAATGAATCAGCTCCTAATACACGATTTGCAATTGCACCAGAGTTATATCCCAATATTTGTCTTGCGGCAATCACCGACAGAATTCCATTCATATTTGAAGCATAGATTGCCCATGTCACAATCCAGGAAACACTCATCCCATTTTGTACAGAGCTAAATACAATGTCAACATTGGGGTTTTTGAAACTAACTAACTTTAGGGAGGTTAGTGTCAAAGATTAGAGGGCGCAGCTTCAAGGTGAGAGGGGCAAAGTTTAAAGGACATTCAGTTTCGTTTAGAGATACAGCACAGAAACAGACACTTCTGCCCACCGAGCCCGCACCAACCAACGATATCTACACACTAATGCCCCTGTGCCACTTCGGAAGCGTGAACGGAAACCTCTGGAGACTTTGCGCCCCACCCAAGGTTTGTAGGTGGTTGCCGGAGGTTGCAGGTAGTGGATCCACTACCTGCAACCTCCGGCAACCACCTTCAACTAGCATCGCAACCGGCTTCGACTAAAAAATTACCGATTTTTAAGACGGCAACCTATTTTTAGTCGCGGCCGTTTTTTGAATTTTATGAAATAATCGCCGGAACATAGAAGAAGCGGAAACCACTTTCGACCATTAGGGAGACTGACAAAAACCTCCGGGAATCGCACGGAAACCTTGGGTGGGGGCGCAAAGTCTCCAGAGGTTTCCGTTCAGGTTTCCTAAGTGGGACAGGGGCATTACACTATCCTACACACACTAGGGACAATTTACAATTTTTACCAAAGCCAATTAACCTACAAACCTGCACGTCTTTGGAGTGTGGAAGGAAACCGGAGCTCCCGGAGAAAGCCCACGCAGGTCACGGGGAAAACGTGCAAGCTCCTCACGGACAGCACCCGTAGTCAGGATCGAACCCGGGTCTCTGGTGCTGTAAGGCAGCAACTCTACCGCTGCGCCACTGTGCCTCCCGCATACACAGCAGGTAGGGCAGCGCCTGTGGAGGGAGAAGCAGAGTTAACAGAGAAACAGAGTTAGGGCGGTCATGGTGGCGCAGCGGTAGAGTTGCTGCCTTACAGCAAATGCAGCGCCGGAGACCCGGGTTCGATCCCGACTACGGGCGCTGTCTGTACGGAGCTTGTACGTTCTCCCCGTGACCCGCGTGGGTTTTCTCCGAGATCTTCCCTTTCCTCCCACACTCCAAAGACGTGCAGGTTTGTAGGTTAATTGGCTTGGTAAATGGAAAAATTGTCCCTCAAGTGGGTGTAGGATAGTGTTAGTGCGCGGGGATCGCTGGTCGGCGCGGACCCGGTGGGCCGAAGGGCCTGTTTCCGCGCTGTATCTCTAAACTAAACTAAAGGTCAACAACCAACAACCTTTCAATAACCTTTCACCAAGGTGGCACGGTGGCGCAGCGGTAGAGTTGCTGCCTTACATAGAAACATAGAAACTAGGCGCAGGGTTAGGCCATTCGTCCCTCCTAGCCAGCACCGCCATTCAATGTGATCATGGTTGATCATCCACAATCAGTACCCCGTTCCTGCTTTCTCCCCATATCCCTTGATTCCATTAGGCCCAAAGACCTATATCCAACTCTCTTGAAAACATCCAGTGAATTGGCCACCACTGCCTTCTGTGACAGAGAATTCCACAGATTCACAACTCTCTGTGTTAGCACATGATGAGCGTTTGAAGGCACTGGGCCTCTACTCGCTGGAGTTTAAGAGGTTGAAGGGGGCGATCTCATTGAAACTTTTAGGATAATGAAAGGCACAGATGGAGTGGATGTGGAAAGGATGTTTCCACTGGTGGGAGAGTCGAGGACCAGAGGTTATAGCCTCTGAATTCAAGGTCGCTCTTTTAGTAAGGAAGTGAGGAGGAACTTCTTTAGCCAGAGGGTAGTAAATCTGTGAAACTCATTGCCACAGAGGCCTGTTGAGGCCAGGTCAGTGGATATTTTTAAGGCAAAGAGCCAAATCCTTGATTATCAAGGGTTATGGGGAGAAGGCAGGAAATGGGATGAGGAGGCAGAGATCAGCCATGATTGAATGGCGGAGTGGACTCGATGGGCCGAATGGCCTAATTCTACTCCTATAACATGTGAATTTGTGAAGGTTTAGTGCAAGGTAAAGTCCAGTGGTCCCATCTAAAAGTCCTTAACCATCACCATTGTGTCTGGATCCGTCACCACCCCTGGCAACATGTTCCAGTCATCCACCATTCTCTGTGTAAAATCGTTTCCCGCACATCTCACGGTAGAGTTGCTGCCTCACAGAACCAGGGACCCGGGTTCGATCCTGACTACTGGTGCTGTTTGCACGGAGTTTGTACCTTCTCCCCGTGACCTGAGTGGGTTTTCTCCGGGTGCTCCGGTTTCCCCCCCACACTCCAAAGAGGGTCAGGTTTGTAGGTTAATTGGCTCGGTAAGGGGGGGGATGGCGTTGGGTGGAGGAAGATCACATGGAGAGAGCTGTGGACCATGGAGTCAAATAAGTTGAGCTTCATTATCAGAGCCACATATGACGTCCTTCCCTCTCCCACAAACCTAAATCTTTGGCTGGGAGAGGATCCAGCCTGCCCCCCTGTGTGCAGTTCCAGCAAACCTCAAGCACATCCTGGTCGGTTGTAAGACCAGCCTAACACAAGGCAGATACAACCAGGTGCTGAGGTGTTTGGCAGCTGAACCCGAGTTCAAGAGAGTTACAACCAACGCCATGCCTATCAATGCCCAGATAACATTCCCACAAATACCATCCTTCATCCGGGAAGGAGAGAAACGGAGGACTAACCCCTCGCCTCTCAACTCATGCACACTGAACGCAACCAGGGACTGGGAAATGCGTGTTGACCTAGGCCAGAGGCTTTAGTTCCCAGTTGAAATCGCAGTTACCAACCTGCGACCAGACCTCGTACTCTGGTCCAACTCCTGTCGCCGTGTTTTCATCACTGATTGTAGGGTGTCTTGTGATAAAAGGCCGAAACACCCAGTGACGTTGAGGTACACAACTGAAGATGTGTCTGATTGGCAGCAAAATCACCGAGTGGTCACCCCCAAGAATACCAAATGTCAATTGTAGTGAAAAACCTTAGGGATTGTAACATCCAGTCCTACTAATCAATCTAAAATTGTCCCCAGAGTGTAGGATAATGTTGTAAGACCAGCCTAACGTTAGTTAGTGTACTGTCTGTACGGAATTTGTACATTCTTCCCATGACCAAGTGGGTTTTCTCCGGGTGCTCCGGTTTCCTCCCACACTCCAAAGACGTACAGATTTGTAGGTTAATTGGTTTCTGTAAATGGTAAACAGATCCTCGTGTGTGGGATAGTGTTAGTGTACGAGGTGATCCCTGGTTGGCGCGGACTCGGTGGGCCGAAGGGCCTGTTTCCGTGCAGTGTCGCTGAACTTGATCAATCCTTGATCGGACTTTACTGGCTTGACCTGGCACTAAACGTTATTCCCTTATCATGTATCTATACACTGTAAATGGCTCGATTGTAATCATGTATTGTCTTTCTGCCGACTGGTTAGCACGCAACAAAAGCTTTTCACTGTACCTCGGTACACGTGACAATAAACTAAACTGAACTGAACTGAACCTCCTTTTAAACTTTGCCCCTCTCACCTGAAAACTCGGTCATGCTTGATGTATTTTCGAGGACCCATGGCCTGTTGCCTTTATCATCGGTATCTTTTATACATCTCTCTACGCCACCGTCTATATCTCTCGTTTCCCTCTCCCCTGACACCCGGTCCGAAGAAGGGTCTCGACCCGAAACGTCACCCATCCCTTCTCTCCAGAGACGCTGCCTGAGTTACTCCAGCTTTTCGTGTCAGTTGTTGACATTTCTGTGACTCTGTTGACAAGAGGAGCCATGGTAATAAACGTGTGGACACATGTTCGGCCAACCACTATTTACACATCAAACGCTGTGTCGCGGTGTTCCCAGTGTCATTCTCGAATGAAATCAACTCGTTACAGAATCCATTGACACGAGAAACTTCAAAGCCGTCCCAGTCCGTACAGTATAATCGTGAATAATTAATTCATCACCCTCAGGTTCCACAGAACCTGGGGAACATCATTTATGGAATGTAATTAGTCACTGCGGAACAAAGTGGAGGGTGATTTTTTTAGAGTTACCTGTTTGGTTCCTTCACAGTCGCTGAGGCCCGGTTGTCACTTACTTCAGTCAGCTGAAAACAGGTGGGGGAATCGCCTACAGCGATGAACACATGCGGGTGAGTTCGGCCCACCTCAGAGGGCGGTGGAGGCCGGTTCTCCGGATGCCTTCAAGAGACAACTAGACAGAGCTCTTAAAGATAGCGGAGTCAGGGGATATGGGGAGAAGGCAGGAACGGGGTACTGATTGGGGATGATCAGCCATGATCACATTGAATGGCGGTGCTGGCTCGAAGGGCTGAATGACCTACTCCTGCATCTATTGTCCTTTGTGGTGACAAAACCAAGGCCACAAAGCAAGCTGTACGGTATGGTACGTTATTGGCCTGGTACTTTATTTGCCACATGTACCGAGGAACAGTGAAATTCATTTTGTGTACTGTTCAGTACAAGACACTCGCTGAAAGCAATGTCCAACCTAATCGGGTGGCCTCGCCAGCAGCCCATCTGTCCCTTCGACTTTTTTTGTTATTTTTAGCGCGTTTAAATGTATGATTTAATGTTTCTCGGTATGCCTGCTGTGGGGGGTGGGGGGGGGGGGAATTGGGGGAAACCGTTTCCAGTCACTTACCTCGACGGAGATGCGACTTTTCTCCTTGCCGCGTCTTCGCCCCCCTCGCGTCTAACAACCGGTTAGTTGCGGCCTCTCCAGACCGGAGACCGGCCCAGAGCTTCAGCGGCAGGTGGGGTGCGAACTTACCATCGCGGAGCCTGGGATCCCTTGCCCCGGGATCGCCAGAGGAAGTGCCCCGACCGCTGGCCCGTGGTCTTTAACATCGCGAAGCCGTGGTCTCCGGTAAGAAGCGGCCGATCCGGGAACTCCCAAGTGCGTTCTCTGATCCGTCCCGACGTCGGAGTTTGGATCATCCCGACCAGAGGGCTCGTACATCGGGCCGTCCGTAGCGGCGACTGCGGAGGGTTCAAGGCCCCGACCACGGGTGAACAAAGGAGGAAGACTGACTGAACTTTATAGCCTTCCATCACAGTGAGGAATGTTGATTCCACTGTGATGGATGTTTGTGTTAAACTCTATCATGCAGTGTGTTCTTCTCACTTGTATATCTGTATGGTAACTCAAATGTCACTGTACCTTAATTGGAGCATGTGGCAATAAATGTCAACTTGAACTTGAACCGTGCTAGATGGGGCACGATGGTCGGTGCGGGTAAGTTGGGCCAAAGGGCCTGTTTCCACACTGTATGACTCTATCAGTGTTGGCTGGGGTTTCTTGGTCAGTACAGACAAGTTGGAACGGAAGGTCCTGTTTCCACGCTGTATGAATCTATATGACTCTTGGATAGGGTCTCTTAGTTGGCATGAATGAGTTGGGCCAAAGGGTCTGTTCCCACGCTGTACGACCCAAGGGCTCCATGACTCTATTAGATGGGGAATCTAGGTCAGTACAGTCAAGTTGAGCCGAAGGGTCTCTTTCATAGAAACATAGACAATAGGTGCAGGAGTAGGCCATTCGGCCCTTCGAGCCAGCACTGCCATGCAGTCACGGTGGCGCAGCGGTAGAGTTGCCGCCTTACAGCGAATGCAGCGCCGGAGACCCGGGATCGATCCCGACTACGGGCGCTGTCTGTACGGAGTTTGCACGTTCTCCCCGTGACCTGCGTGGGTTTTCTCCGAGATCTTCGGTTTGCTCCCACATTCCAAAGACGTACAGGTTTGTAGGTTAATTGGCTTGGTGAATGTAAAAATTGGCCCTACTGTGTGTGTAGGATGGTGTTAATGTGTGGGGATCGCTGGTCGGCGCGGACCCGGTGGGCCGAAGGGCCTGTTTCCACGCTGTATCTCTAAACTAAACTAAACTAAACTAAAATGTGATCATGACTGATCATCCACAATCAGTACCCCGTTCTTGCCTCCTCCACATACCCCTTGATTCCACTAGCCCGAAGAGCTCTATCTAACTCTCTTTCAAATGCATCTAGTGAACCGCCCTCCACTGCCTTCTGGGGCAGAGAATTCCACAACTCTCTGGGTGAAAACGTTTGTCCTCATCTCAGTCCTAAATTGCCTACCCGTTATTCTTAAACTGTGTAACCCCTGGTTCTGGACTCACCCAACATCGGGAACATGTTTCCTGCCTCCAACGTGTCCAAACCCTTAATAATCTTTCAATGTTTCAATAAGATACCCTCTCATCCTTCTAAACTCCATGGTGTACAAGCCCAGCTGCTCCATTCTCTCAGCATTTGACAGTCCCGCCAACCCAGGAATTAACCTTGTAAACCTACGCTGCAACTCCCTCAATAGCAAGAATGTCCTTCCTCAAATTAGGGGACCAAAACTGCACGCAATACCCCAGGTGCGATCTCACTAGGGTCCTGTACAACTGCAGAAGGACCTCTTTGCCCCTATACTCAACTCCTCTTGTTATGCAGCAACTCTACCGCTGCACCACCGTGACGCCCGATTCACGTGGCTGGTCCAGTCAAGTTTCTGGTCAATAGGAATCCACAGGACGTGTGGCGATGGGGGATTTTGGTGATAATTATAGAGGATGTGGGTGGCGAGGCTCGCTTTTTGGAGATGGCATTTCTTGGAACCTTTGTGGGCTGCTCTTGTTATCTGACAGACGCCCGAATGTCCTCTGCACCTTGCTGGTCAAGTCAAGTCAGGTCAAGTCAAGTCAAGTCAAGCATATTCGTCACATACACATAGGAGATGTGCAGTCAAATGTAAAGTGGCAACGCTGGCGAATTGTGCAAAAAAACAAACAAACTACAAACAGAAGTGAACAGAATCACATATTCACAAATTACATATTTGTGGGATGAAAAAGGGAAAAAATCAGCAATTTTAAAAAGACATCACACCACAGTGAATTGGTTCAGTAAAGTTGGACCCTGGTGAGGTAGGAGTTTACAGTCCTAATGGCCTGTGGGAAGAAACTCCTTCTCATCCTCTCCGTTTTCACAGCACGGCAACGGAGGCGTTTGCCTGACGGTAGCAGCTGGAACTGTCCGTTGCTGGGGTGGAAGGGGTCCCCCATGATCTTATTGGCTCTGGAGTTGCACCTCCTGGTGTATAGTTCCTGCAGGGGGGCGAGTGTAGTTCCCATGGTGCGTTCGGCCGAACGCACTACTCTCTGCAGAGCCTTCTTGTCCTGGGCAGAGCAGTTCCCAAACCAGATTGTGATGTTTCCGGACAAGATGCTTTCCACAGCCGCTGAGTAGAAGCACTGGAGGATCCTCAGAGAGACTCTGAATTTCCTCAATTGCCTGAGGTGGTAAAGGCGCTGCCTTGCCTTACTCACCAGTGCTGCAGCGTGTGATGTCCATGTCATATTTTTTTATTTTGTTTTAATTTTAAATAGGTGCAGGAGTAGGCCATTCGGCCCTTCGAGCCAGCACCGCCATTCAATATGATCATCGCTGATCATCCAACTCAGTATCCTGTACCTGCCTTCTCTCCATACTCCCTGATCCCTTTAACCACAAGGGCCACATCTAACTCCCTCTTAAATATAGCCAATGAACTGGCCTCAACTACCTTCTGTGGCAGAGAATTCCACAGATTCACCACTCTCTGTGTAAAAAATGATTTTCTCATCTCGGTCCTAAAAGACTTCCCCCTTATCCTTAAACTGTGACCCCTTGTTCTGGACTTCCCCAACATCGGGAATAATCTTCCTGCATCTAGCCTGTCCAACCCCTTAAGAATTTTGTAAGTTTCTATAAGATCCCCCCTCAATCTTCTAAATTCTAGCGAGTACAAGCCGAGTCTATCCAGTCTTTCTTCATATGAAAGTCCTGCCATCCCAGGAATCAGTCTGGTGAACCTTCTCTCCCTCTATGGCAAGAATATCTTTCCTCAGATTAGGAGACCAAAACTGTACGCAATACTCCAGGTGTGGTCTTACAACTGCAGTAGAACCTCCCTGCTCTTATACTCAAATCCTTTTGCTATGAATGCTAACATACCATTCGCTTTCATGACACCCAGGTCTCGTTGCATCTCCCCTTTTCCTAATCGGCCACCATTCAGATAATATTCCTGTTTTTGCCACCAAAGTGGATAACCTCACATTTATCCACATTATACTGCATCTGCCATGCATTTGCTTACTCACCCAACCTATCCAAGTCACCTTGCAGCCTGCTAGCATCCTCCTCACAGCTAACACTGTACCCCAGCTTCGTGTCATCCGCAAACTTGGAGATGTTGCATTCAATTCCCTCATCCAGATCATTAATATATATTGTAAATAGCTGGGGTCCCAGCACTGAGCCTTGCAGTACCCCACTAGTCACTGCCTGCCATTCTGAAAAGGACCCGTTTACTCCTACTCTTTGCTTCCTGTCTGCCAGTCAGTTCTCTATCCACATCAATACTGAACCCCCAATACCGTGTGCTTTAAGTTTGCATACTAATCTCTTATGTGGGACCTTGTCGAAAGTCTTCTGAAAGTCCAGATATAACACATCCACTGGTTCTCCCTTATCCACTCTGCTAGTTACATCCTCGAAAAATTCTATGAGATTCGTCAGACATGATTTACCTTTCATAAATCCATGCTGACTTTGTCCAATGAATTCACCACTTTCCAAATGTGCTGCTATCCCATCTTTAATAACTGACTCTAGCAGTTTCCCCACTACCGATGTTAGACTAACTGGTCTGTAATTCCCCGTTTTCTCTCACCCTCCCTTTTTAAAAAGTGGGGTTACATTAGCTACCCTCCAATCCTCAGGAACTACTCCAGAATCTAAAGAGTTTTGAAAAATTATCACTAATGCATCCACTATTTCTGGGGCTACTTCCTTAAGTACTCTGGGATGCAGCATATCTGGCCCTGGGGACTTATCGGCCTTTAATCCATTCAATTTACCTAACACCACTTCCCGGCTAACCTGGATTTCACTCAGTTCCTCCATCTCATTTGACCCCTGCTATTTCCGGCAGATTATTTATGTCTTCCTTAGTGAAGACAGAACCAAAGTAGTTATTCCTCAGAGATGTGGACTCCCAGGTATTTAAAACAGCTCACCCTATCCACAGTATCCCCATTTATCCCCAGTGGTGTGTACGTCCTCTGATGATGCGCCCTCCTAAAGTCCACAATCAGCTCCTTAGTTTGTGTGACATTCAAGAGGAGGCTGTTGTCCTGACACCAGAGTGCCAGATCAGCCACCTCCTCCCAGTAGGCCTTCTCATTGTTGTCTGAGATCAGGCCCACCACCACAGTGTCATCAGCAAACTTGATTATAGAGTTGTAGCTGAACCTGGCCACACAGTCATGTGTGTACAGGGAGTACAGTAGGGGGCTGAGGACGCAACCCTGGGGGGTTCCTGTGTTCAGGGTGAGGGACTTCGATGTATTCCCTCCTATCTTGACTACCTGGGGCCTGGCGGTGAGAAAGTCCAGGGCCCAGGCACACAGGGGGGTGTTGAGCCCTAATTCCAGCAGCTTCTCAGCCAGTCTGGTGGGGACTATCGTATTAAAAGCTGAACTGAAGTCTATGAACAGCATCCTCACATAACCCCCCTTCTGGCTGCCAAGGTGAGAGAGAGCGGTGTGCAGAACCTGGGAGACCGCATCGTCCGCGGATCTGTTCGGACGGTATGCGAATTGTAGCGGGTCCATGTTGCGAGGGAGGAAGGCGCAGATGTGTTTCTTGACCAGCCTCTCAAAGCATTTCATGACTACCGAGGTGAGGGCCACCGGACGGTAGTCATTCAGACAGGCTGGGGAGGCAATTTTAGGTATAGGTACAATGATGGATCTTTTGAAGCAGGCAGGGACAGGCATGCTACAGACAATAGCTACGATGAAGCATTGTTGATTCATTGAATCGTGCAGCAGATAGGCAGAAAAGGCTGGAGTAACTCATGGGGGACAGTCGTCTATTCCTTCTCTCCAGAGATGCTGCCTGTCCCGCTGAGTTACTGCAGCATTATTGTATCTATCTTCACTTTACACCAGCAGTTCCTTCCTACAGATTGAATCCTGCAAGTTTAGCGACCTATGATATCAGGGCATGATAAATAACACTGTAAGTCTTGTTTTTAGTTTAGTTTGGTTTCGTTTGGAGGCACAACATGGAAACACTCTAGTGGGTTCATGTGCGGGGATCGCTGGGCGGTGCCGTCTCGGTGGGACGAAGAGCCTGTTTTTCCGCGCTGGATTTCTAAACTGAAACTAAAAATTAAACTAACCGTGTCCGCACTAACCAGCGATCAGCGCAGTCGGGAGAATTTACAATTTGCAGAAGCCAATTAACCTATAAACCACTGTGTAGGAAGTCTGATGAAGGGTCTCGACCCAAAACGTCACCCTTTCCTTCTCTCCGGAGATGCTGCCTGTCCCGCCGAATAGACAATAGACAATGGGTGCAGGAGTAGGCCATTCGGCCCTTCGAGCCAGCACCGCCATTCAATGTGATCATGGCTGATCATCCCCAATCAGTACCCCGTTCCTGCCTTCTCCCCATATCCCCTGACTCCGCTATCTTTAAGAGCCCTATCTAGCTCCCTCTTGAAAGCATCCAGAGAACCGGCCTCCACCGCCCTCTGAGGCAGAGAATTCCACAGACTCACAACTCTCTGTGTGAAAAAGTGTTTCCTCGTCTCCGTTCTAAATGGCTTACCCCTTATTCTTAAACTGTGTGTGGCCCCTGGTTCTGGACAAAGGGCCTGTCCCACTTGGGCGTCATTTGCATGTCATTCACGTGACATCATTTACACGTCACGACGCACGCATGGTGTGCATTGCGCGCGCACGGTGCGTGGTGACGTAGGCAGTGACGAGCGGTCGCGCGCGCCGCTCCAGGATTTTGGGATGTACAAATGACGCGCAAATGACACCCAAGTGGGACAGGCCCTTTACTCCAGCATTATGTGTCTGACTTATAAAACCACCGCTGGAAATCATGTCGCGTTCCCTGGCTCTGCTCGCTGCCGGGGTGCGGGTGGGAGGGGGGGTGGGGGGTGGGGGTGGGGGGGTGGGTTTGGGCACAAAGTCAATTGTTTGAAAACCTGATATGCAATCACCCAATATGCAAATGGTGTGGTGAGGAAGCACAGCTGCTCGAGCCACACTCATTGCCACTGCCAGCCGGTTGCAAGCGTGCACGCAGGCTGCTTCATCTGATGTGGTTTTCCTCCTTTGCCCGGGAGCTGTAAGTCACCACCGTGTGAAACGTCATCTACTCCTTCTCTCCAGAGACGCTGCCCGTCCCCGCTGAGTTACTGCAGCACCTTGTTGAAACCAGCATCTGCACTCGCTTCCTGCACGCCAGTTCCCTTGTCCATTTTGTGTTCGCTGTGAGCTGGGGGAATCTGCGCACATGTTTACAGCATCAGCGGGTGTCGTAGCCCACTACAAGGGTGGGGACGACTGCAATCAGGACAAGGCTCAAGGAACTGCAGGGCCTGGTTAAACAACACAAAGAAGGTACAGGAGCATGAAAACTGTAACGTCCAGTATCAGGAACAGCTTCTTCCCTACAGCCTTCAGGCTGTTAAACATGACATCCTCCAAATAGGCTCCCAACTACATGGACTTGGGGGCAATGGTTTTGTTTTTTTGCTTGTTTATTTTTATGTGTGTGTGTGAATGTGTGTGTGTGAGTGTGTGAGTGTGTGAGTGTGTGTGAGTGAGTGTGAGTGAGTGTGTGTGTGTGTGATTGAGTGTGTGAGTGTGTGTGCGAGTGTGTGTGTGTGTGTGTGTGTGTGTGCGTGAGTGTGCGTGAGTGTGTGTGTATGAGTGTGTGCACGTGAGTGTGTGTGTGTGACTGTGTGTGTGTGAGTGTGTGCGTATGAGTGTGTGTGTGTGTGCGTGTGAGTGTGTGTGAGTGTGTGTATGAGTGTGAGTGTGAGTGTGTGTGAGTGTGTATGTGCACGCGCGAGTGTGTGTGACTGTATGTGTGTGTGTGTGAGTGAATGTGTGCCTGTGTGAGTGTGAGTGCGTGTATGTGTGTGTATATATGACAACCTCCAAATAGGTTCCCAACTACATAGACTTGGGCTCTGGAATTTGGAATGTAATTTGCATATCACTCTACCTTAATTGTTACACGTGACAATAAAAGACCTTTGAAACCTTGTGACCGTTGAACCGGAGCACCCGGAGAAAACCCACGTGGTCACAGGGAGAACGTACAAACTCCGTACAGACAGCACCTGTAGTCAGGATCGTGCCCTGCCAGTCTGGTTTTCCCAAACCACTGGAAGTTTCATGGATTTTTCCTCTTGGTACAACTGGCCATAACTAACTTTGTCCATCAAAATTGCTGAGTGTGTGCGTATGAGTGTGTGTGTGTGCTTGTGAGTGTGAGCTCACATTTGTTTCACATTTGTCCATGCCTACTTAAGTATCACTGCTTAGAAACATAGAAACATAGAAAGTAGGTGCAGGAGGGGGCCATTTGGCCCTTCGAGCCAGCACCGCCATAACCCGTGCCTGCCTTCTCCCCATATTCCATGGTTCTGCTAGCCTCTAGAGCTCGATCTAACTCTCTTTTAAATTCATCCTGTGAATTGGCCTCTACTTGGCAAAGAATTCCACAAATTTGCTTCTGCAATGTTCTGCAATGTTAATAAATTTCTAAGTTCATAAAAAACGTTTTCACTGTACATGGGTACACGTGACACTAAACTAACTAAACTAAACTAACCGGGGTCTCTGGCACAGTAAAGGGCCTGTCCCACATGGCCCTTCGAGCCAGCACCGCCATTCATTGCGATCGTGGCTGATCGTCCCAAATCAATAACCCGTGCCTGCCTTCTCCCCATATCCCTTGGTTCCGCTAGCCCCTGGAGCTCTATCTAACTCTCTCTTAAATCCATCCAGTGACTTGGCCTCCACTGCCCTCTGTGGCAGGGAATTCCACAAATTCACAACTCTCTGGGTGAAAAAGTTTTTTCTCACCTCAGTCTTAATTGGCCTCCCCTTTATTCTAAGACTGTGGCCCCTGGTTCTGGACTCGCCCAACATTGGGAACATTTTTCCTGCATCTACCTTGTCCAGTCCTTAAGGCAGCAACTCTACCGCTGCGCCACCATACCGCCCTAACCCGTCTGGTTAATACGTTCTACTTTTCCAGTGAATGTGATCTGAGTTTCACTTCGTTCAAATTACTTTCCTATTGTGAAAGCGTGAGGTTAGACAAGGGCGTGGATACAGAACAGGAAATCTCTCTTCAGCCACCTGTTACACCAAATGAAAATTACTGGGGATGTGGAAACCATTAGAACAAATGGCAAGTTCATAAGTGATAGGAGCAGAATTAGGCCATTCGGCCCATCAAGTCTACTCCGCCATTCAATCATGGCTGATCTACCTCTCCCTACTAACCCCATTCTCCTGCCTTCTCCCCATAACCCCTGACACCCGTACTAATCAAGAATCTATCTATCTCCGCCTTAAATATATCCACTGACTTGGATTCCACCGCCGTCTGTGGCAATGAATTCCGCAGATTCACCACCCCTTGGCGAAAGAAATTCCTTCTCATCTCCTTTCTAAAGGTAGGTCCTTTTATTCTGATTTTATGGCGTCTGGTCTGAGACTCCCCCACTAGTGGCAACATTTTCCCCGCATCCATTCTATCCAGGTCTTTCAGTATTTCCAATGAGGTCTCTCTTCATGCTTCCAAACACCAATGTTGAACTGTAGACTTAAGATGGAAAGGACACAATGTGCTGGAGTAACTCTGGCCAGTGCTGGCCAGCACGGTGGCGCAGCGGTAGAGTTGCTGCCTCACAGCGCCGGAGACCCGGGTTCCATCCTGACTACGGGTGCTGTCTGTACGGAGTTTGTACCTTCTCCCCGTGACCTGCGTGGGTTTCCTCCGAGATCTCCGGTTTCCTCCCGCACTCCAAAGACGTAGAGCTTTGCAGGTTAATTGGCCTGGTATAAATGTAAATTGTCCCTCGAGTGTGTGTAGGATAGTGTTAGTGTGCGGGGATCGCTGGTCGGTGCGGACTCGGTGGGCCGAAGGGATTTTTTCCGCGCTGCATCTCTAAACTAAACTAAACTAAATTCTAAATTGGTACAGGTTGGGAGGTTAATTGTCTTGGTATACATGTAAATTGCCCCTAGTGTGTGTGTAGGATAGTGTGAATAGAAACATAGAAACATAGAAAATAGGTGCAGGAGTAGGCCATTCGGCCCTTCGAGCCTGCACCGCCATTCAATATGATCATGGCTGATCATCCAACTCAGTATCCTGTACCTGCCTTCTCTCCATACCCCCTGATCCCTTTAGCCACAAGGGCCACATCTAACTCCCTCTTAAATATAGCCAATGAACTGGCCTCAACTACCTTCTGTGGCAGAGAATTCCACAGATTCACCACTCTCTGTGTAAAAAATGTTTTCCTCATCTCGGTCCTAAAAGATTTCCCCCTTATCCTTAAACTGTGACCCCTTGTCCTGGACTTCCCCAACATCGGGAACAATCTTCCTGCATCTAGCCTGTCCAACCGCTTAAGAATTTTGTAAGTTTCGATAAGATCCCCCCTCAATCTTCTAAATTCTAGCGAGTACAAGCCGAGTCTATCCAGTCTTTCTTCATATGAAAGTCCTGACATCCTAAGAATCAGTCTGGTGAACCTTCTCTGTACTCCCTCTATGGCAAGAATGTCTTTCCTCAGATTAGGAGACCAAAACTGTACGCAATACTCCAGGTGTGGTCTCACCAAGACCCTGAACCTCCCTGCTCCTATACTCAAATCCTTTTGCTATGAATGTGCGGGGATCGCTGGTGGGTGCGGACTCGGTGGGCCGAAGGGCCTGTTTCTGCGCCGTATCTCCAAACTAAACTAAACTAAACTAAACTCAGTATGCCAGACAGGATCAAAGCACGAGACGCTATTTCCTTTACATTTGCCCATGCCTGCTTAAGTGTTAGTGCTTCTGCAGGGCTAGTCTGTACCGTAAAAGGTTTCTAAATGATATGTTCTATCGTCTTGTGGCCACTTGGCAGCCTTTAACTGCCCTCGTAAAGCTTTCATTCGACGGTAGTGAAACTGCCGACATTCGTTATTAGCCAAAGTTACAATCGTGTAACAATTTCCAGCTGTCTCTGTGAACGGGACAGTCATTATTGCAGTTAGAGAGGGGTAAGAGAGATGCGGGGCAAGGCGTGGTGGGAAGTAGGTGACCATGCACTGGTATTAGTCATTTTCCTCCGTGACTGATCACAATACATCTGAGGCTTCTGCAAATGTAACTTGCAATTTTGGCCCCAGTCTAATAGCAGGTTCGGCTGACGTGAAGTGCTCTCTGAGGTTGGCCGATAATTAAAAGGGAGCGTGAGCAGAAAGGGAAGACAAGGGGTTTATGCTTCCCCATTTAGCCGAGCCAGGTGTCCACTCTCCAAGCGGCGGTGTTTTAGCCTCGGTGAGGTGAATGCGCAAAGAGTTGCAGGCCCAAAAAAAAATAAAGAGCAAGGCTCTTCGGTGAAATGTCCCCTCGGGACATGGAAATGGCAGCGGGTAAGGGGGGAGAGTTGCTGCCACCAGCGCCACAGACTCTCCCGCCAGTGGAAAGTATCCTGACTACGGACGGGTGCTGTCTGTATGGAGTTTGTACGTTCTCCCGGTGACCTGCGTGGGTTTTTCTCCGGGCGTTCCGGTTTCCTCCCACACTCGAAATAGACGCACAGGTTTGTAGGTTAATTGGGTCGGTAAAGGTTGTGAATTGTCCCTAGTGTGTGTCGCTGCGGGCTCGGCGGGCTGAAGGGCCTGTTTCCGCGCTGTATCTCTAAACTAAACTAGACTAGAATGGATCTACCAACAAATAATGACATCTTTGCAGAACATGGACGTGTAGGTTAATTGGCTTCTGTAAATTGTCCGTAGTGTGTAGGGTAGTGCTGGTGTACGAGGCTCGCTGGTCGGCGCGGACTTGGTGGGCCGAAGGGCCTGTTTCCACACCATATCTCTAAACTAAACTAAATTAAACTAAACTGCCTATGCAGAAACATGGAACAGCAGATCCGATCCGATACGATAGAACTTTATTTATCCCAAGAGGAAAATTGATCCTGTTGTTGGTTAATACACAAAAGGGTGCAAAGTGCTGGAGTAACTCAGCGGGTCAGGCAGCATCTGTGGAGAACATGGAGAGGTGACGTTTCGGGTCGGAACCCTTCTTTAGGTTTCAATCTCTTCATCAGTCTAAAGAAGGTTCTCGGCCCAAAGCGTCATCTATCCACGTTCTGTAGAAATGTTATTAAGAAAATGGAGTAGGCACTGAGATGAGGAAAAACTTTTTCAGCCAGGCAGTTGTGAATCTGTGGAATTCTCTGCCACAATAGGCAGTGGAGGCCATTTCACTGGATGTTTTCAAAAGAGAGTCAGATTTAGCTCTTAGGGCTAACGGAATCAAGGGATATGGGGAGAAAGCAGGAACTGGAGTACTGATTTTGGATGATCAGCCATGATCATAATGAATGGCGGTGCTGGCTCGAAGGGCTGAATGGCCTACTCCTGCACCTATTTTCTATGTTTCTTTGTTTCTATGTTGCCTGACCTGCTGAGTTACTCCGCAGTCTCCTTGCGTAAAATGGCCTGTAATGTAAGTGATCTTAACACCTGAGCTGAAATGTCATGGCAAGATGCAAAGTCAGGTAAGGTGTAGTGCAGGGGTTGGCAACCTACGGCCCACGGGCTGGATCCGGCCCGTAACCCAAAACCATCCGGCCCACAGGCGTTTTTTTTTCAATTCGTTTTCGCGACCTGGGAACCACTGCAGCCAGTCCCGGGGCACGCAGGCGACCTGGGAACCATTGCAGCCAGACCCGGGGCACGCAGGCGACCTGGGAACCATTGCATCCAGACCCGGGGCACGCATGCGACCTGGGAACCACTGCAGCCAGTCCCGGGGCACGCAGGCGACCTGGGAACCATTGCATCCAGACCCGGGGCACGCAGGCGACCTGGGAACCATTGCATCCAGACCCGGGGCACGCAGGCGACCTGGGAACCATTGCATCCAGACCCGGGGCACGCAGGCGACCTGGGAACCATTGCATCCAGACCCGGGGCACGCAGGCGACCTGGGAACCACTGCAGCCAGACACGGGGCACGCAGGCGACCTGGGAACCATTGCAGCCAGTCCCGGGGCACGCAGGCGACCTGGGAACCATTGCAGCCAGACCCGGGACACGCGAGGGATCTGGGAACCACTGCAGCCAGACCCGGGGCACGCAGGCGACCTGGGAAACCACTGCAGCCAGACCCGGGGCACGCAGGCGACCTGGGAACCATTGCAGCCAGACCCGGGGCACGTGTGGGATCTGGGAACTGCAGAAAACTAACTGAAAAACACGTGAAAACTATCAGGAAAAACAACACCAAGTGTCACACTAGTTGGTATGTATTATTCAGGGGTGGGGAACCTTTTCATGTTGGAATGCCGCAGTAAGTTAGCTGTAATCTAATAAGGCGGCTTCCAAGAAACTTCTATTAGATATACTTCAAAATGTACATTCTTTTGTAAAAATCTAACTACTATGTACTAACTTCAAGAAAATGAAAAAAAATTGTTAATTCTAAGGTTAACTAACCTTTTAATGACTTTGTTGTGACTGCTTTCTGGAGTCTAGAGTCGCATTAGAACTAAACCATGAACATAACAGGTGGTATGTGGCCATTTTAAAACACAATAGCCCTCATGACTTACTAATGTTTTAATTGTGGCCGTCAGTTGGGGAGGATTGTTTCGAAATGATCTTCTTTCACGCTTTGGTATTTTAAATACGATCATTTAAAGATTAAAATAAAAATAATAAAAGTCGAACAAAAACATATTAATAAAAGGATTTGTTCTACAAAATTTGGATTCATTTAAAAGGCCGCACTTAATGGCCTAGAAGGCCGCACGTTGCCTTAAGGCCGCAGGTTCCCCACCCCTGGTATTATTAATATGTATTATTACTCATTTATGTGTTATTAGTATGTATTATTACTGATTACTAATTTAGTTAGTATGTATTATTATTACCTCCATTTGTTAACTATGGCCCTCCATCCGCTCACAGACATGGGTCCTGGCCCCTATGCAGAACAAGGTTGCCCACCCCTGGTGTAGGTTTAAAGTCATACAGCATCCGGCCCTTCGGCCCAATTTGCCCGCGCCGATCAACATGCCCCATCGGCACTCGTCCCACCTGCCCATTCTTGGCCCCAATCCCTCAAAATCCTTCCTATCCATGTACCCGTCTAAATGTCTTTTAAATCTTGTTATATGAAATGCCTTGTGCGTCGGAGGGAAGTGCAGATACTGGTGTAGACCAAGGGTCAGCGTGGAGTGGCACATTGGCGCAGCGGTTGCTCAGTGGCACAGGGCGGCATCCACAGTGCACAAGATAAACGTTCAGTATTGATGTGGATAGAGAACTGGCTGGCAAACAGGAAGCAAAGAGTAGGAGTAAACGGGTCTTTTCACAATGGCAGGCAGTGACTAGTGGGGTACCACAAGGCTCAGTGCTGGGACCCCAGCTATTTACAATTTATATTAATGATCTGGACGAGGGAATTGAAAGCAACATCTCCAAGTTTGCGGATGACACTAAGCTGGGGGGCAGTGTTAGCTGTGAGGAGGATGCTAGGAGACTGCAAGGTGACTTGGATAGGCTGGGTGAGTGGGCAAATGTTTGGCAGATGCAGTATAATGTGGATAAATGTGAGGTTATCCACTTTGGTAGCAAAAACGGGAAGGCAGACTATTATCTAAATGGTGGCCGATTAGGAAATGGGGAGATGCAGCGAGACCCTGGGTGTCATGGTACACCAGTCATTGAAAGTAGGCATGCAGGTGCAGCAGGCAGTGAAGAAAGCGAATGGTATGTTGGCCTTCATAGCAAGAGGATTTGAGTATAGGAGCAGGGAGGTTCTACTGCAGTTGTACAGGGTCTTGGTGAGACCACACCTGGAGTATTGCGTACAGTTTTGGTCTCCAAATCTGAGGAAGGACATTATAGCCATAGAGGGAGTGCAGAGAAGGTTCACCAGACTGATTCCTGGGATGTCAGGACTTTCATATGAAGAAAGACTGGATAGACTTGGCTTATACTCGCTAGAATTTAGGAGATTGAGAGGGGATCTTATAGAAACGTACAAGATTCTTATGGGGATGGACAGGCTAGATGCAGGAAGATTGTTCCCGATGTTGGGGAAGTCCAGGACAAGGGGTCACAGCTTAAGGATAAGGGGGAAATCCTTTAAGACCGAGATGAGGAAAAACTTTTTTCACACAGAGAGTGGTGAATCTCTGGAACTCTCTGCCACAGAGGGTAGTTGAGGCCAGTTCATTGGCTATATTTAAGAGGGAATTAGATGTGGCCCTTGTGGCTAAAGGGATCAGGGGGTATGGAGAGAAGGCAGGTACGGGATACTGAGTTGGATGATCAGCCATGATCGTATTGAATGGCGGTGCAGGCTCGAAGGGCCGAATGGCCTACTCCTGCACCTAATTTCTATGTATCTATGTATCTATGTAAGACAGTTTAGGGCGGCACGGAGGCGCAGCGGTAGAGTTGCTGCCTCACAGCGCCAGGGACCCGGGTTCGATCCTGACTACGGGTGTAGGAAACATGTTCCCAATGTTGGGGGAAGTCCAGAACCAGGGGCCACAGTTTAAGAATAAGGGGTAAGCCATTTAGAACGGAGACGAGGAAACACTTTTTCTCACAGCTAGTGGCGAGTCTGTGGAATTCTCTGCCTCAGAGGGCGGTGGAGGCAGGTTCTCTGGATGCTTTCAAGAGAGAGCTAGACAGGGCTCTTAAAGATAGCGGAGTCAGGGGATATGGGGAGAAGGCAGGAACGGGGTACTGATTGGGGATGATCAGCCATGATCGCATTGAATGGCGGTGCTGGCTCGAAGGGCCGAATGGCCTACTCCTGCACTTATTGTCAATTGTCTATTGTACAGAGCATGTACGTTCTCACTCTGACCTGCGTGGGTTTTCTACGTGAACTTTACTAGCCAATACTGTTATTTGCACTTTATCAGTATATTGACCATTGTGTATATATTTATAGAATGCCTTGTAGTAAATGCCTACTATGTTCTGTTGTGCTCAAGCAAAGCAAGAATTTCATTGTCCTACCAGGGACACATGACAATAAACTCACTTGACTTGACTTTCTACGGGAGCTCTAGTTTCCTCCCACACTCCAGAGAAGTCCAGGTTTGTAGGTTAATTGGCTTTGGTAAAATTGTCAACTGTCCCGAGTGTGTAAGATAGTGCTAGTGTGCGGGGGGTCGCTGGTCGGCGCGGATTCGGCGGGCCGAAGGGCCTGTTTCGGCGCTGTATCTCTAAACTGAACTAAGCTAAATTGCTGGAGGAACTCGGCGAGTCAGGCAGCATCTCTGGAACCCTTCGTCAGACCGATGCTGCCTGAGCCTTGCCTCAACTACCTCCTCTGACAGCTCCCTCCATAAAACTTGCCTCTCAGGTTTCCTATTAGATCTTTCCCCATCTCACCTTATTTTGTGTGCATTCACCTCATGATCTTATACGCGCTGCAAGAATTGGAGTCCGAGCCAGCTCAACCTCTCCCTGTAGCTCAGGCCCTCGAGGCCCAGCAATATCCATGTAATAATTGCCAGCTTGTGAATCAAAAATAATGACATTGGGTGTGGTAGCATCAAATGTGGGCCGGTTTTTAATTTTGTACTGAAGCAGACCTCTAATTAGCTCAGGCTAGCAGAGGTGCAGGAATAAATAAGATGCGAGCGAGAGCTTTATGGCAGCTCTGGTCCTTGGTCAAAGGCCAAACCCACAGAACAAGACTGCTGGAATAAGTGTTCACGGGGGTTCCCCTCCTCCACCATAGATGAGGCTCGCACCAGGGTCTCTGCCATACCCCGCAGCACTGCTCTCTCTCCCCATCCCCCCACTCACAACAAGGGCAGAGTCCCCCTAGTCCTCACCTTTCACCCCACCAGCCGTCACATACAACAAGTGATCCTCCGTCAGTTTCGCCACCTCCAACGTGACCCCACCACATCTTCCCATCTCCCCCCATGTCTGCCTTCCGCAAAGACCGCTCCCTCCGTAACTCCCTTGTCAATTCTTCCCTTCCCTCCCGTACCACCCCCTCCCCGGGTACTTTCCCTTGCAACCGCAAGAGATGCAACACTTGTCCCTTCACCTCCCCCCTCTACTCCATTCAAGGACCCAAGCAGTCGTTCCAGGTGCGACAGAGGTTCACCTGCATCTCCTCCAACCTCACCTATTGCATCCGCTGCTCTAGATGCCAGCTGATCTACATCGGTGAGACCAAGCGGAGGCTTGGCGATCGTTTCGCCGAACACCTCCGGTCGGTCCGCAATAACCAACCTGACCTCCCGGTGGCTCAGCACTTCGACTCCCCCTCCCATTCCATATCTGACCTCTCTGTCCTGGGTCTCCTCCATGGCCACAGCGAGCAACACCGTAA
Organism: Malacoraja senta; assembly: GCA_038087875.1. Taxonomy (NCBI): domain Eukaryota; kingdom Metazoa; phylum Chordata; class Chondrichthyes; order Rajiformes; family Rajidae; genus Malacoraja; species Malacoraja senta. The sequence goes on from JAXLNO010005130.1 coordinate 68,636, forward strand.
ATTGGAGGAAATGCACCTCATATTCCGCTTGGGCAGTCTACATCCTGGGGGTTTGAACATTGAATTCTCCCAATTCTGCTAGCCCTTGCTGTCCCCTCCCCTTCATCAGCCATCTGGTTGTCCCCTCCCCTCCCCCAGCCCTCGGGCTCCTCCTCCGCCTTTTTCCTTTTTTCCTTTCTTCTCCCCACCCCCTATCAGTCTGAAGAAGGGTTTCGGCCCGAAACGTTACCTATTTCCTTCGCTCCATAGATGCTGCGGCACACGCTGAGTTTTTCCAGCATTTTTGTGTACCTGCTGGAATAAGTGCCGGCCTTGGCTGCATTGCAATGCTATTGTTGGGTCAGCGAGCGAAAATAGCACAGGCAGATCACTGAGCAAAAAAGTGTAAAGGTCAATCAAATGCAAGAGGCGTTGCTGTTGGTGAGAGCAGTTCATAGAATCTATAGGATAATCCTGCAGCCTGCTGCACTCTAGTTAGTTAAGGGCCTGTCCCACTTGGCGATTTTTTCGGCGACTGCCGGCATCATATCCGTGTGGCCAAAAGATTTTGAACATTTCAAAATCCAGCGGCGACAAAAAAAATGTTGCCGCACTTGAAACAAACACCGTGCGTCAATACGCCACCGGGCCGCATCACCGCTGCGTCACGCCGTATCACGCCACAAATTTTTCGTTGACCTGATACGTCAGTCAATGATGCCGGCAGTCGCTGAAAAAATCGCCAAGTGGGACAGGCCCTTTAGCTAGCTTCGTTTATTTTCACCTGTACCTAGTTTAGTTTAGTTTAGTGCAGTTTAGTTTATTGTCACGTGTACCGAGGTTAGTTTTTTGTCACGTGTTACAAAGGTGCAGTGAAAAGCTTTTGTTGCCTGCTGACCAGTCAGCGGAAAGACAAATACATGATTACAATCGAGCCATTTACAGTGCATAGATATATGATAGAGGGAATAATGTTTAGTGCAAGGTAAAGCCAGTAAAGTCCGATCAAAGATAGTCCAAGGGTCTCCCATGAGGTAGATAGACAGTTGCTCAGCACTGCTCTCTAGTTGCAGTAGGATGATTCAATTGCCTTCTTCTTCTATCGTGTGGCGTGCACAGCCTAAAGTTGTTGGACAACTTGTTCTATTTGATTTTCCGTTTGTGCATGTCGAGTTGATTGCATTAGTCGAAACAGGGCGGACCACGTGAAGGTTGCAATCTTCCACCCCATTCAATTGCCTGATAACAGCTTCCTGGTATCAGGCAACTGAACCATCCCTCTGACAATAGACAATAGACAATAGGTGCAGGAGTAGGTCATTCGGCCCTTCGAGCCAGCACCGCCATTCAAAGTGATCATGGCTGATCATCCACACTCAGTACCCCGTTCCTGCCTTCTCCCCATATCCCCTGACTCCGCTATCTTTAAGAGCCCTATCTAGCTCTCTCTTGAAAGCATCCAGAGAACCTGCCTCCACTGCCCTCTGAGGCAGAGAATTCTATAGACTGACAACTCTCTGTGAGAAAAAGTGTTTCCTCGTCTCAGTTCTAAATGGCTTACCCCTTATTCTTAAATTCTCTGTGTAGGAAGGAACTGCAGATGCTGGTTTAAATCGAAGATAGACGCAAAATGCTGGAGTAACTCAGCGGGACAGGCAGTATCACTGGGTAGAAGGAATGGGTGAAGTTTTGGGTTGAGACCCTCTTCAGACTGAGAGTCAGGGCAGAGGGACTTACAAAGATAAGGAAGTGTAAGAGATCACTTAAGACCTTTTTTTCACCCAGTTTTATTCCACCAGGGAGGTCTTACCTTCCACTACCTGCAACCTCTGGCAACCACCTTCAACTAGCATCGCAACCGGCTTCAACTAAAAAATTACCGATTTTTAAAACGGGAACCTATTTTAGTCGCGGACGGTTTTTAATTTTTTGAAATAATCGCCGGAACATAGAAGAAGCGGAAACCACTTTCGACCATTAGGGAGACTGACAAAAAACCTCCGGGAACCGCACGGAAACCTTGGGTGGGGCGCAAAGTCTCCAGAGGTTTCCGTTCAGGTTTCCTAAGTGGGACAGGGGCATTTAACTCCCTCTCCCCTGACGCTCAGTGCGACGAAGGGCCTTGACCCAAAACATCACCGATTCCTTCTATCTACTGAACCATCTCCGATTTGTTTGCAAATTATTGACAGAGGGTGCGACTGGTCCGTGATTATGCTGCTGGCCTTGCCGAGGCAGCGTGAGGTGTAAATGGAGTCAATGGAAGGGAGGTTGGTTTGTGCGATGGCCCGGGCTGATGGTCTGAGCATCAACATTGTGTACTGTACAACGTGTAGACACAAGGAACTGAAGATGATATGGAATCACACCAGGGGAGTAGTGCGAGATATTCATGGAGGAATATTCATGTATAAATATTCATGGGGAAATAGGAGGAACAGCACCTCATACTTGGCTTGGGTAGCTCACACCCCAGTGGTATAAAGATTAACTTCTCTAACTTCAAGTAACCCTTGTGTTCCCTCTCACTCCATCCCTCTCCCCATCCTAGTGCTCCGACCAGTCAGACTGTCCCACCTGATTAAAGTTTATCTCTGTACGCTTCGTTGTCACCTTGCCCCTAGCTAGCAATGATCTATTCTACATTCTCCTTGAGCTTTGTCCCCTTTGATGTCTAGTTTTCACACCTTACCCTTCCATATCTCTGTGTCTCCCTCGCCCCTGACTCCTCAGTCTGAAGAAGGTTCTCAACCCAAAATGTCACCCATTCCTTCCACCCAGAGATGCTGCCTGCGTTTTTGTGTCTCTCACCTGGAGAATTGATGAGGGCGGGGCATGATGATGAGGAGGGACTTCATTGAAGCTTACCGAATAGTAAAAGGCCTGGATCGAGTGGATGTGGAGAGGATGTTTACACTAGTGGGAGAGTCTCGGACCAGAGGGCACAGCCTCAGAATAAAACGATGTACCTTTAGAAAGGGGCCACAGTTTACGAATAAGGGGCAAGCCATTTAGAACAGAGATGAGGACAAACTTTTTCACACAGAGCGTTGTGAGTCTGTGGAATTCTTTGCCTCAGAGGGCGGTGGAGGCCGGTTCTCCGGATGCTTACAAGAAAAAGCTAGACAGAGCTCTTGAAGATAGCGGAGTCAAGGGACATGGGGAGAAGGCAGGAACGGGGTACTGATTGTGGATGATTAGCCATGATCACATTGAATGGCGGTGCTGGTTCGAGGGGCCGAATGGCCTACTCGTGTACCTATCGTCTATTGTCTATTGAGATGAGGAGGAATTTGTTCAGTCAGAGGATGGTGAATCTTTGGAATTCATTGCCGCAGATGGCTGTGGTGGCCAGGAAACTGGGCATTTCTAAGGCCATTTCTAAAATTAACATGTTTGCAGATTAATTGGAATCTGTAAAGACTTCAAGTTCAAGTTCAAGTGAGTTTATTGTCATGTGTCCCTGATAGGACAATGAAATTCTTGCTTTGCTTCAGCACAACAGAACATAGTAGGCATTGACTACAAAACAGATCAGTGTGTCCATATATCATTATATAAATATATACACACATGAATAAATAAACTAAAGTGCAAATAATAGATAATGGGCTATTAAAGTTCATAGTTTTGTCCGAGCCAAGTTTAATAGCCTGATGGCTGTGGGGAAGTAGCTATTCCTGAACGTGGTCGTTGCAGTCTTCAGGCTCCTGTACCTTCTACCTGAAGGTAGTAGGGAGATGAGTGTGTGGCCAGGATGGTGTGGGTCCTTGATGATACTGCCAGCCTTTTTGAGGCAGCGACTGTGATAGATCCCCTCGATGGAAGGGAGGTCAGAGCCGATGATGGACTGGGCAGTGTTTACTACTTTTTGTAGTCTTTTCCTCTCCAGGGCGCTCAAGTTGCCGAACCAAGCCACGATGCAACCGGTCAGCATGCTCTCTACTGTGCACCTGTAGAAGTTAGAGAGAGTCCTCCTTGACATACCGACTCTCCGTAATCTTCTCAGGAAGTAGAGGCCCTAGTCATATTATCCCTAGTGTGTTAGTGTACGGGGATTGCTGGTCGGCGCGTGCTCGGTGGGCCCGTTTTCCGCGCTGCATCTCTAAACAAAACTAGCCTCGTGGACAGCGAGTGCCTCCTGCGAGTGTGGGGACCCAACACAGACAGTGGAGCCCACACATCGTCACCAGTTGCCCCAAACACCAGCCACCGAATGGTGAACGAGGTCTGATTGACCTGGACGATGACACGTTGGCCTGGCTCGCCTCAACGGAGCTGCAGGTCTAAAAGACACACGACAGAAGAAGAAGAAGATCAAATGACAAAGGGCTGAAGAAGTGTCCTGACCCGAAACGCCGTTCGTGCGTTCCCTCCACAGATGCTGCCTGACCTGCTGAGTTCCTCCAGCACTTTGCGCTTTCCAACATCTGCAGTGCCTTGTGTCTCCACATGTCATAATTGGATCCATTGCTGCAGAGAAAGAATTGCAAAGACGAGTTAAGGGCCTGTCCCACTTTCACGACCTAATTCACGACCTCTGCCGAGTTTGCCCTTGACCCATACTCGCAGCATGGTCGTCACGAGGTCGCAGGAGGTCGTCGGTAGGCCGTAGCAGGCCGTGATACTCGTCGTAGGCACTCGTGGCATCAAGTAGGTCGGGGCGTTTTTTCTAGCCTGATGAAAAATGTCCACGAGTAAAAAAGGTCGTGAATTCGGTCGTGAAAGTGGGACAGGCCCTTCAGAAAGCAGGTAGGCATAAGCTGATTTGTGAAATAAGTTAAACTAGTTTGTCAAGTTTAACAACATTACAATGGAACCTGTATCAAAACTATTAAAACACTTTGGAGGTGACCAGAGATTGCCATAAAGTATTCAAAAAATGCGAGTTCCTGATTTGCCTTAAATTACTTTTGTCTGTCCCTAAATATTCTTGTCCATTTACCTTTGAAAATAGGATAACCATATCAATTTAAACAGTAGACACAAAATGCTGGAGTAACAAATAGACAATAGGTGCAGGAGTAGGCCATTTGGCCCTTCAAGTCAATTTGATCATGGCTGATCATCCACAATCAGTACCCCGTTCCTGCCTTCTCCCCGTATCCCCTGACTCCGCTTTAAGAGCCCTATCTAACTCTCTCTTGAAAGCATCCAGAGAACCAGCCTGAGGCAGAGAATTCCACAGACTCACAACTCTCTGTGTGAAAAAGATTTTCCTCATCTCTGTTCTAAATGGCTTACCCCTTATTCTTAAACTATGGCCCCTGGTTCTGGACTCCCCCCAACATTGGGAACATGTTTCCTGCCTCTAGCGTGTCCAAACCCTTAATAATCTTATATGTTTCAATAAGATCTCCTCTCATCCTTCTAAATTCCAGAGTAGACAAGCCCAGCCGCTCCATTCTCAGCGGGACAGGCAGCATCTCTGGAGAGAAGGGATGGGTGACTTTTCGGGTCGAGACCCCTGAAGAAGTCTATCTTCGTTTTAAACCAGTATCTGCAGTTCCTTCCGACTCAATTTAAGCAGCCCTTTCTGTGAATTAGGAGACAATCTCTGTTGTGTTAAGGCTTTGATCACTTTTATCCCTGACCACAAGGGAGCATTAATCAAAATAAAAAAATGATACAGAATATTTGGCAGCTACTCAAAATTTGTCATCGAGTGCGAGTTTGATTTTACCAAGAAAAAATGAAATGAGCATATTTTTTAGCATAAACTTGATTATTCCCTTTATCTTGTATCTGTGCACTGTGGATGGCTCGATTGTGACACAGCATGGAAACCTTCGGCACAACGGCCAACATGTCCCATCTACACTAGTCCCACCTGCCTGCATTTGGCCCGTATCCCACTAAACCTGTCCTAGATGTTTCTTAAACGCTGCGATAGTCCCTGCCTCAAATAACTCCTTTGGCAGCTTGTTCCATACAACCCACCACCCTTTGTGTGAAAAAGTTATCCCTCAGGTTCCTATTAAATCTTACCCCCCCCCCCCCCACCCACCTTAATCCTGTGTCCTCTGGTTCTCAATCCCCCTACTCTGTGCATCTCCCCGATCTATTCCTCTCATGATTTTGTACATGAGATATTATTAAGGCAGAGATAGATAGATTCTTGATTAGTACAGGTATCAGCGGTTATGGGGAGAAGGCAAAAGAATGGGGTTGAGAGGGAGAGATAGATCAGCCATGATTGAATGGCGGAGTAGACTTGATGGGCTGAATGGACTAATTCTGCTCCTATAGAACTTATGTATCTATAGTCTTTTTGCTGACAGGTTAGCATGCAACAAAAGCGTTTTTCACTGTTCCTCTGTACAGGTGACAATAAACTGAACTGAACAATGCAAAACTAAACAATGAAGAATAGAAATAGATTCTCGCAACTTGTTGTCTTTTCCATTCCATCATTCCGGAGATATTGGCAGAAACTGGTGTTGTTATTGACTCACGGACAGCAGGTGTAGGAGGAGTGTGCAGTTCCACCCTGGTGTTGCTTGCAGGTATGACTGAATTGCACACTGGAAGAATCTTCAGTGGCTTTCATGTGAGATTATTGTGTACACCTCTGTTCTCAAACCATCAAATAAAACTTGACATTATATCAAACCAAGTGACAGCACACTCAGCTCTTTGCAATAACTTAATTTTAATGGACGTGTTTAGTTTATTGTCACAGGTACCGAGGTATAGTGAAAAGTTGCGTGCTAACCAGTCAGTTGCGTTTTGTTGCGTGCTAACCAGTCAGCGGAAAGACAATACATGATAACAATCGAGCCGTTCACAGTCAATAAAGTCCGATCAAGGATAGTCCGAAGGTCACCAATTAGTTAGATATTAGTTCAGCGCTGCTCTCTGGTTGTGGTGGGATGGTTCAGTTGATTAATAATAGCCGGGAAGAAACTGTCCCTGAATCTGGAGGTGTGCGTTTTCACACTTCTATACCTTTTAGAGATTTAAATGTGTGGGGCGATTGTAATGCGTGATTGCAGATCCACTTCTGTCGTTGGCTTACAAATAGTCGCCTGGGCTGGGCGCCATCTTGTTTAGATTAGAGATGCAGTGCAGAAACAGGCCGTTCGACCCACCGTGTTTGCGCCGGCGAGCGATCCCCACACGCTAACACTATCCTGCACACACGAGGGACAATTTATAATCTTACCAAGCAAATTAGCCTACAAACCTGTACGTCTTTGGAGTGTGGGAGGAAACCGGAGCACCCGGAGAAAACCCACACAGGTCACAGGGAGAACGTGCGAACTCCAAAGAAGGCACCCAAGGTCAGGATTGAACCCGTGACTCTGGTGCTGTGAGGCAGCAGAAATCTTGTGCAAAAATCTTATTTTCTGATGATTAAAATCATAGTTAATTCTAGAAAAAGGAAGCCAGAGAGGATAATACTACATATGTTGAAAACATTCTGGTTAGTCTTTTTTTAAGTGGAAGTGGAAGATACACAAAACACAAAGAATATGAAGTAAAAGGCATTTTTATTATCAAAAGTTTGTTTTGTTGCATAATTGAAACAGCTAACAAGAGTACTGAAGAATTACAAGCACCGCGTTACATTATTTCGAAAGATTAGAAATTAGGAGACATTAGAAGGAGACTTTGACACACAAAAAGCTGGAGTCACTCAGCGGGACAGGCAGCATCTCTGGAGAGAAGGGATGGGTGACGTTTCGGGTCGAGACCCTTCTTCTTCTTCTTCAGAAGAAGTCTGAAGAAGGGTCTCGACCCGGAACGTCACCCATTCCTTCTCTCCAGAGATGCTGCCTGTCCCGCTGAGTGACTCCAGCTTTTTGCGTCTGCCTTCGGTTTAAACCAGCATCTGCAGTTCCTTCCCGCACATTAGAAGGAGACTTTCGCTGTTTGAATTTGTATCACAGACAGGCTAGCATTCTGAACCTTGTGTAGTGGCATTAAGCAAGCAAAAATATTGCCTGAAGTATTTTCGGTATATAGGGGTAACAGTAACAAACTATGCTAGTTCACATCCATAAAAGGGTTTTAGCGCCCAGCAAAGTAGGAGCTGTTCATTTTCATTCAGTTTATTAAGCCTTTAAACAATCTTTATTACAAATATTTGATCATGGCAAATTAAAACGCCCTTTGTGCCATCATCCATTCTTCCATTCCAATTTAGACACAAGGTATTCAAGTGCCGTGAAGCAAAGGATAAATGTTAAGGAAAGTACTAGAAAACATGCTTCAATGAAGACAGGCTATATCCGTTCATCGAAGGTAAAAGAATGCAGAATTGGATGACCACGTGTTGAAAGGTCATGTGTGAGGATTACTATGTCTTATGGAAGACAGCATTTTCACTGTCCTGATGAGTGGCAAACGACAACAGTGGAAAAAAAACCATGCAAGTAAATTTGCACTAGTTAGCGATCATTTTCAGCGTTCTCAAATTGGTTTCAAACGCTCTGTCAAGCAATTTTCTCGTCCTTGTGGTAAAATGGTCTCTCTTCAGTGATGGTGAATTTTAATCCTTCATCCTCTTGGTTTAAAGCCCAATTGTATTTGCAAATTATAAATCTTTCCTATGTAAGAAACAACACCAGGAGGATGAGGGGCGATCATATGGAGGTGTGTAAAATCACGAGAGGAATAGGTCAGGTAGATGCATAAACCTATGTCCTCTGAATCGAGCACCAGAGGACATAGGTTTAAGGTGAAGGGGGAAAGATTTAATAGGAATCTGAGAGGTAACTTTTTTCACAGAAAGGGTGGTGGGTGTATGGGATGAGCTGCCAGAGGAGGTAGTTGAAGCAGGGACTATCCCAATGTTTAAGAAACAGTTAGACAGGTACATGGATAAGACAGGTTTGGAGGGATATGGGCCAAACGCTGGCAGGTGGGACTCATGTAGCTGGGACATGTTGGCTAGTGTGGGCAAGTTGGGTTGGAGGGGTTGTTTCCACGCTGTATCACGCTATGAGATAAGGAAATATTCAGATAGCGATCGTTTCTAGTAATTAGTTCAGGAAATAAGTATAAGCCGATTTTTGTCTCGTGGAATTGTTGGAAAACATATTTTTCTCCACCAGTTGTCATCAATTATACACCAGATTTCTGAAGGCAAGATTTTCCAATTGCTTATCATTTGAAGATACAGACACAAAAAGCTGGAGTAACTCAGCGGGTCAGACAGCATCTCTGGAGAAAAGGAATAGGTGACGTTTTGGGTCGAGACCCTTCTTCTTCAGCATTGGACATCTAGGCAATGCCCAGAATAAAGTCACAAATGTTTAAGAGTTAATTGCAAGCAAAATATGGTAGGTATTTTTCATGACACAGCATAAGTGAATAGTTAGATTGTATGATTGTAGAATTAGTTAGAATAGTTAGATTGTTAGAACATATAAGATTGTTAAGGGTTTGGACACGCTAGAGGCAGGAAACATGCTCCCGATGTTGGGGGAGTCCAGAACCAGGGGCCACAGTTTAAGAATAAGGAGTAAGCCATTTAGAACGGAGACGAGGAAACACTTTTTCGCACAGAGAGTGGTGAGTCTGTGGAATTCTCTGCCTCAGAGGGCGGTGGAGGCAGGTTCTCTGGATGCTTTCAAGAGAGAGCTAGATAGGGCTCTTAAAGATAGCGGAGTCAGGGGATATGGGGAGAAGGCAGGAACGGGGTACTGATTGGGGATGATCAGCCATAATCACATTGAATGGCCGAATGGCCTACTCCTGCACCTATTGTCTATTAGTGCAGTTCTTGGCCTTTGAGATATGCAATCCCAAATTTAATGAAGATCGTTCCATTTAATTCCCACCCACGATATACTCCTCACCCACTCAAAAATTACAACCGTTTTTGGCCACAATAGTTGGATAATGCTTTGGGAAACAAACTACACATCATTTCCTAGTCTGTCTTCATTAAGCGATGCAAACCCATCTCCTGAAGGTCACGTCAAAACCATTGGGAGGGGCATCGGAAAAGGAAGAGTTTGTTGATCAGAGAATACCTCAGTCATCTGCATGTTCAAAATATTAATAGTGGCTTTTTATTTAGAAGACGAAAGGTGCCTGAAATACATGATTGCGCCAAAAATCCTGTAATACAAAAGACATTCCTGAAAAGGGTATACAATCTAATGAAAGCAGTTAAGAAATTCTTCCCATTATCTATACATACAAAACAAATGCCGAGTGAATATGTTTGAAAATACCAAGTGTGTGTCTAGTTCGTAACCACGAAATGCAAACAATTAGACAAAACTAAAATGATTGATGGTACAGACGGGCATCCTTTGACGGACAAAAAATGTGGGATGGTTTATAGATTTAATCCTAATAATAATATTTAGAGTTTACGGTGGTACGTTTGACATACTGAGGATCGCGAGAAGGATTGGGGGTGGGCAGGAGGAGAAATGTATGAGGAAGATAACAGGGAGAGAAGGAAAGACAGGGAGAGTGGAAAAGGCGGAGAGAGAGAGAGAGAGAGATGATATAAGGAGGAAGGAACGAAGGGAGAGAGTGGTCGAGTATTCGAGAGAGAAAAAAAGCAAATGGTGGCAAATCTGCAAACCATTTCTGCAAATCTCGAAGAATTTGTTATTGTGAGAGGCAGCATATCCTTTGGGAAGCAACGACGTGTGTCCTTCCATCCTCTTGTTCTGCAATTAAAAAGACCGTCACTTTTGGAAAGACCCCCCCCCCCCGATGATTTGTTCATCAGAAATCTAGTGCAAAGTGTTTCTGTTGCTTGGAGCCTTCGAAAATATCACGCTCTAACTTTCACGAAGAAACGTGACAACAAGTGGCTTCCGAAAGTGTTCGGGTTACAGTTGAGTATTTTGACGACAATAGCAGGTGGCGATACAAACTCGGACCCTCATCTGGCGCTGGGGACCTCTTCCCGTCAGGGCTTGCAGCGAGCGGCTGGTAGTTCTGGCTCCAGCTGCTTTCCGGCAGGCCCCACTGCGGAAGTGGGAAGCGGCACCCGCTGAGGCAAGTGCGGGGGGCAAGGGGCTGCGGGCTTCGCTCTCCCATCGAGTTGCTCGCCTCCTCAGTCTCTGGGCACAGGGATGATGCTAATGTGCAGGAAATTGTCTGGGTAGCTCAGATACTCGCTGAGCCACTGCAAAGGCGTTTCCAGCATCGGTTCAATCCCGTGGATCACTACTTGATATTGCTTCTCCATATCTAGTGTGCAAGAACAAAAACAAAAAGCGAGTTACTTCAAACAGTGATTGTGCACACTTCCAATTTTGCTGGGGAATGGTCATTAAGGAATATGAACAAATGATGAATTCATAAGTACATAAGTTCTAGGAGCAGAATTAGGCCATTCAAGTCTACTCCGCCATTCAATCATGGCTGTTCTATCTTTCCCTCCCAACCCCATTCTCCTGCCCTCTCCCCATAGCCCCTGACACCCGTACTAATCAAGAATCTGTCTTTCTCCGCCATAGAAATATCCATTGACTTGGCCTCCACAGCCTTCTGTGGCAAAGAAGTTCCTCCTCATCTCCTTTCTAAAGGTAAGTCCTTTTATTCTGAGGCTATGGCCTCTGGTCCGAGACTCTCCCACTGGTGGAAACATCCTCTCCACACTCAGGGCTTTTCACTATTCGGTAAGTTTCAATGAGGGCCCGCCCCTCATCCTTCTAAACTCCAGCGAGTACAGGCCCGGTGCCGTCAAATGCTCATCATATGTTAACCCAATCAACCCTGGGATAATTTTTGTAAACCTCCTCTGGACCCTCTCCAACACCAGCATATCCTTCCTTAGATATGGGGCCCAAAACTGCTCACAATACCTAAAATAAAAAATTAGCCTAGCTATTTGGGTAGAACAGCACAGAGGCTTTCTAGGGCAACAGATTGCACACTTAATTTTCAGTTATACCTGAGATTTCAATATGCTCTCCGGGTGTCAGGGGTTATGGGGAGAAGGCAGGCGAATGGGGTTAGGAGGGAGAGATAGATCAGCCATGATTGAATGGCGGAGGAGACAATGGGCCGAATGGCCTAATTCTGCTCCAATCACTTATGATCTTATGATTTTGACAATTTAAGTCTTATTGTTAAAAGCACATTCCTACAGATTGATTTGCAGAGCATCACGTATAAACATATATGCACATTATTTATTTTCATTTTTCACTGCCTCGGCAAGGCCAGCAGCATAATCAAGGACAAGTCGCACCCCGGCCACTCCCTCTTCTCCCCTATCCCATCGGGCAAAAGGTATAGAAGTGTGAAAACGCACACCTCCAGATTGAGGGACAGTTTCTTCCCAGCTGTTATCAGGCACTGAATCATCCTACCACAACTAGAGAGCAGTCCTGAACTACCATCTATCTCATTGGTGACCCTCGGACTATCTTTGATCGGACTTTACTGGATATATCTTGCACTAAACGCTATTCCTTTATTACGTTTCTATACACTGTGAATGGCTCGATTGTTAACATGTATAGTCTCTCTGCTGACTGGTTAGCACGCAACAAAATCTTTACTCTGTACCTCGGTACACGTGACAATAAACTAAACTTTCAGACACTTAACCAGCCTTAACCAGCTTTAGATGTGGCATCTTCTAGCTTTATATATACAACCCCCTCACACTACAGGTTTGCACAATGTCGTTTTGTTTTAGTTTAGAGATACTGCACGGAAACAGGCCCTTCGGCCCATCGAGTCTAGGCTGACCATCGATCACCCGAATACTAGTTCCATGTTATCCAGATTCACTCCCTACACACTACTCCCTACACACTAGGGGCAATTTGCAGAGGGACAATTAACCAACAAATCCGCACATCTTTGGGATGTGGGAAGAAACAGGAAATGAGTAGGCTAACCTATGATGAGCATTTGTCGGCACTGAGCCTGTACTCTCTGGAGTTTAGAAGAATGAGGGGGGACCTCATTGAAATGTACAGAATAGTGAAAGGCCTGGATGGAGTGGATGTGGAGAGGATGTTTCCACTCATGGGAGTGTCTAGGACAAGAAGTCATAGAATTAAAGGACGGAGATGAGGAGGAATTTCTTGAGTCAAAGGGTGGAGAATCTGTGGAATTCTTTGCTACAGAAGGCTCTGGAGGCCAAATCAGTGGATATTTTTAAGGCAGAGATAGATTCTTGATTAGTACGGGTGTCAGAGGTTATGGGGAGAAGGCAGGAGAATGGGGTTAGGAGGAAGAGATAGATCAGCCATGATTGAATGGCGGTGTAGACTTGATGGGCCAAATGGCCTAATTCTACTCCTATTCCTTATGACTTTAAACCGGAGCACCCAGAGAAAACCCACGCAGGCCACAGGGAAAATGTATAAACTCTGTACCAACAGCACCCGCAGTCTGGATCGAACCCAGGTCTCTGGTGCTGTAAGTCAGAATCTCTACCACTGCGGCAATGTGCCACCACAAATTCAATATGTTAATTTACGGTTTGCAACCTTCAAATTGGCGGCTTCTTGCAACTAGGTTTACATAGGAAGTTTTTGCACAATATTGTCAGGTAATGTTGAAGAATGCAATGGGGGCAAGGTCCACTTGGAGACAGGAGGGGTGGAGGGAAGGTAGGGGTGTGTGTGTGTGCGCGTGCATACATGCATATGTATGTGTATGAGCACGCATGTAAAATCTAACTGCGGGTCAGTCAACTTATCAAGTGTTTTCATTTAATAAATGAACGGTGAACGATGCACGGTTGCGCAGCGGTAGAGTTGCTGCCTCACAGCGCCAGAGACCTGAGTTCGATCCCGACTACGGGTGCTGTCAGTACAGTGCTTGTACCTTCTCCCCGTGACCTGCGTGGGTTTTCTCCGAGATCTTCGGTTTCCTCCCACGCTCCAAAGTCATACTGATTTGTTAGGTTAATTGGCTTGGTGTACATGTAAATTGTCCCTTGTGTGTGTAGGATAGTGTTAGTGTGCGGGGATCGCTGGTCGGCGCGGACATGGTGGGCCAAAGGGCCTGTTTCCACGCTGTATCTCTAAACTTAACTAAAGCAAATTAAAACCAAAGTAAAGGGTCTGTCCCACAGTACGAGCTAATTCAAGAGTTCTCCCGAGTTTCCCCTGATTCGAACTCGGAGAATTACGGTAACAACCGCTCGTAAGTACTCGGGGCTCTCGTGGACATTTTTCAACATATTGAAAAATCTTCACAAGTCTTCACGAGATTACCGCGTTTCCAGAGTACCTGCCGTTAGCGTTACGAGCCGCTAAGAGACGTCCCGAGCTCCGACGTACCCGCTACATACATTCTACGTGCTTACCACGAGTTTGATTTTTTTTTAAACTCGGGAGAGCTCTTGAATTAGCTCGTACAGTGGGACAGGGCCTTTAGGAGATGAGGTGTCTTGGCTGGACACAGGAGCACGAGAGCCTTAATCATTCTGCTGATTAAAGCCGGGAAAGTTAACAAATTGAGCATCCTGTCAAATACTCGCAGTAGACAAGGCTTGCTAAAAAAAAACAACAAACAGCTTGAACTAGCATTTTCTACAAAATTAGTAAGAAATTAAGACCAGACGGGTTATGTGGTTGAACTAGAAGTCTGGACAGTTTTTCTTTAGGTTCTCACAAGTGTATAACCTTTCTTCCACTCATCAGTAAAAACTTATTTAATTGATTCCATCTACATGGGAAAACCACAGTCTGACGTCTGTGGCCCATAGATGACGGTGAAAGATCTTGCCATGGCAATTGGAGTTATAGCCAGTGGTCAGGTCAAAAAGGATTTACCAAGCCAGCATACACCAAAGGGGGGGACATCAAACAATCATTTTAAGAGGATCATTAATCTTGAAAGAAAGTTTGATCTGATGTTTCTTGGTGAAAGGGATCTCAGTCTTACAAGCAATACATGATGATGTAGTAAAACAAATATATATATAAACACACACATGCAAGGTTCAAGAACTTTCAACCTTTGATAGTGTAAAAACATTGACAAAGTACACATAAAGCAAATTTATATTCGTTTTTTCTCTCCAGAAATTGCCCTAATGCAAAACTGTTTATATAATTCATTAAATCATAGTCCACTTCACTTCTTCTCTTCTGCAGTCTTTTAAAAAGGTTATACATTTAGGGCGGCACGGTGACGCAGCGGTAGAGTTGCTGCCTCACAGCGCCGGAGACCCGGGTTCGATCCCGACTACGGGTGCTGTCTGTACAGAGTTTGTGCGTTCTCCCTATGACCTGCGTGGGTTTTGAACGAATGAATAAGTTTATCGCACAAGTATTCACATACAAGGAATTTGCCTTGGTGCTCCACCCGCAAGTGACAACATGACATACAGTGACAGCTAGGAATGACACATAAAACATTAAACATTAATAATAAAACATTATTGATTAAACATGTGAATTAAATAAAATACCAGAGCAAAAGGAGGCTACAGATTTTTGGTTATTGAGTAGAAAAAAAGCTGTTTTTATGTCTGGCTGTGGCAGCTTTGACAGTCCGGAGTCGCCTTCCAGAAGGAAGTGATTCAAAGAGTTTGTGGCCAGGGTGAGAGGGGTCAGAGATGATCTTACCCGCTCGCTTCCTGGCCCTTGCAGTGTACAGTTCGTCAATGGGGGGAAGGTTGCAGCCAATAACCTTCTCAGCTGATCGGACGATTCGCTGCAGCCTCCGGATGTCGTGCTTGGTGGCTGAGCCAAACCAGACCATGATGGAGAAGGTGAGGACAGACTCTACGATGGCCGTGTAGAATTGGACCATCATTGCCTGTGGCAGATTGTGCTTCCTCAGCTGCCGTAGGAAGTACATCCTCTGTTGTGCCTTTTTGACTGTGGAGTCGATGGTAGCCCCCCACTTAAGGTCCTTGGAGATGATGGTTCCCAGGAACTTAAAAGACTCCACAGATGTGACTGAGGTGTTGTTGATGGTGAGAGGGGTGAGGGAAGGGGGAGCTCTCCTAAAGTCTACTATCAATTCCACTGTCTTAAGAGCATTGAGCTCCAGGTTGTTGCTACGGCACCAGGCCGCCAGCTGTGTCACTTCCTGTCTGTCGGCAGATTCTTCCCCATCCTGGATCAGTTCAATCAGGGTTTCCCCGGATGCTCCGGTTTCCTCCCACACTTCAGAGACACACAGGTTCGTAGGTTAATTAGCTTGGTATAATTGTAAATTGTCCCTGGTGTGTGTAGGACAGTGCTAATGTGCGGGGATCGCTGGTCGGCACGGACTCAGTGGGCCGAGGACCTGTTTCCGTGCTGTATCTCTAAACTAAACTAAAAATATTGTGAAGGCCTACAATATCCAAACATTTTAAGTTTGCTTCTGCACATGTCATCCCGTGCTACCTGCTCCATGGTCGGATAGTCGGCGACTAAACCGTCTCCCCCACCTGGTTTGCCAGGTGAGGAGGGGGCTGTGGACCCCCAGCAGGACCAAAAACAAGACCTGTCAAAGGGCGGATGAGCAACTAGCGAGCCAACGGCCATCTACACTTCAGTACGTTGCGATCACTGTCGTACACGGCAATGTAAGGCACCGTACCCGTTGATGTTTTCAACAATGATGATGAAGATGATTTGCATTCTGACCAAAGATCATCTTTCTGCAATGTGAAAGATCTTTGCGAGATAACCAGTCAGCATTAATGCATTGGCCTGAATTGCTTGCTTATAAGGAGGAACTTACAGACGCTTTGACCGGGTGATTATCCTATTGGGCAGCACGGTGGCGCAGCGGTAGAGTTGCTGCCTTACAGCGCCAGAGACTGACTACGGGTGCTGTCTGTATGGAGTTTGTACGTTCTCCCCGCGACCAGCCGGTTTCGTCCGGGTGCCAACATTGTGGATGGCTTCACTGTAGTCATGCATAGACAGAAAGTGCTGGAGTAACTCAGCATCTCTGGGGAAAATAGATGGGTGACTTTTTCGGTTGGAACTCTTCTTCAGACTGAAAGTAGAGGGGAGGGAACTGGAGGAAAGAAAAGGCCAGCACAAAACAGATGGCCTAGGAAGGGTGGAGGCCATGTAATCCTGTACAGTCTTTTCGTTGAATGGATCGCACGCAACAAGAAAGATTTTTACTGTACTCGGTATACGTGACATTAATAAACTAAACTAAACTGAACCTTTCCAATCCATGTACCTGTTTAAATGTTTTTCAAAGGCTATTGTAGTATCTGCTTCAACCTCCTCTTCTGGCAGCTCGTTCCATATACCATTCTTCATGATTCCATCAAAGTGATATTCATGTTCATATGATGGGGTGGCACCGCGATGGCAGCCTCGCCAACAGTCTGTCTGCCACTTCATTTTTTTTGTTAGTTTTAGTGCGTTTTAAAAGTTTGTGTTAATGTTCTCTGGTTTGTTTTATGTGTGGGGGTGGGGGTGGGGGACGGGGTCAGGGGAAACTATTTTTTTCAATCTCTTACCTTGCCGGAGATGCGCTTGTTTTCCGGGTTGTATCTCCGGTCGCTCTGCGGCCTAACATCATGGAGCTGGAGGCCTTGCTCGAGAGTGACTTTGAGCCCCACCGCGGGGCGTGGACTTACCATCGTAGCCGATCCCTTGCCTGTGATCGACGCTCCAACCGCTACCTGCGGACTTTAACATCGCGGAGCTCGCAGTCTCAGGAGAGACCGAGTCGGGAGCTCCAAAGACGCAGAAGGTTTCGACCAGCCCTGACCCAGATCGCCTGGCGCGGGGAGCTGAGATCGCCCCGATGCAGGAGCTTGATCGTGCCGACATGGAGGGCTCGCCGCAGCCTACGGTAGTCAAGATCATCCCGTCAACGGAAGGCTCGTGGCCCCCGACCGCAGGAGAACAAAGAAGGGAAGAGATTGAACTTTTTATTGCCTTCCATCACAGTGAGGAATGTGGAGGAGTCACTGTGGTGGATGTTTATGTTAAAATGTATTTTGTGTGTTCTGTTGCTTTTTATTAGTACGACTGTATGGCAAATTAAATTCTTCGTATGTTGCAAAACATACTTGGCTAATAAAGTATGTTGATGATGATGATGATGATAAGTGATAGGAGCAGAATTTGGCCATCAAGTCTAAACACGTCCATTAAAATTAATTTAATGCAAGGAGCTGTCACTTGGTTTGATATAATGTCAAGTTTTATTTGATGGTTTGAGAACAGAGGTGTACACAATAATCTCACATGAAAGCCACTGAAGATGTAACTGGCCTTGGGCAAAATTCTTCCAGTGTGCAATTCAGTCATACCTGCAAGCAACACCAGGGTGGAACTGCACACTCCTCCTACACCTGCTGTCCGTGAGTCAATAACACCACCAGTTTCTGCTAATATCTCCGGAATGATGGAATGGAAAAGACAACAAGTTGCGAGAATCTATTTCTATTCTTCATTGTTTAGTTTCGCATTGTTCAGTTCAATTTATTGTCGCCTGTATACAACAAAAACGTTTTTGTTGCGTGCTAACCTGTCAGCAAAAAGACTATAGATACATAAGTTCATAAGTAATAGGAGCAGAATTAGTCCATTCGGCCCATCAAGTCACATTTATTTATATAGCACATTTAAAAAACAACTCTCGTTGGCCAAAGTGCTTTACATTTGTTATAAGAATAACATAAACAAAACAAACTACATACATATATACATGTAGCCCTCACTCAGAGGACGTCAGGAAAGGCTTGGGAGTATAGATAAGTCTTTAGTCTTGACTTAAAAGAGTCGATGGAGGGGGCAGTTCTGATGGGAAAGGGGATGCTAATCCACAGTCTAGGGGCTGCAACCACAAAGGCTCGGTCGCCCCTGAGCTTATGCCTAGACCGTGGGATATTCAGCAACCCCAAGTCGGCCGATCTGAGGGGCCTGGAGGTGGAGTGGTGGGTGAGAAGACTTTTTATGTAGGTGGGGGCAAGCCCATTGAGGGCTTTGTAGACATGGAGGAGCATCTTGAAGTTTATACGGAACCGCACAGGGAGCCAGTGGAGAGAGGCCAGGATCGGGGTGATGTGGTCCCTTTTTCGGGTGCCCGTCAGGAGTCTCGCTGCGGCGTTTTGGACCAGTTGCAGGCGGGACAGGGAAGATTGGCTGATGCCAGTGTAGAGGGAGTTGCAGTAATCTAGGCGGGAGGAGATGAATGTGTGGATGATCTTTTCGAGGTCATCAAACTGGAGGAATTGTTTTATTTTAGCTATCGTCCGAAGCTGAAAGAAGCTAGCTTTTACCACGGCATTGACTTGTTTGTCAAATTTCAGCGCTGAGTCAAATATCACGCCAAGGTTTTTGACGTGAGATTTGAGTAATGGGGTAAGGCTTCCAAGGCTGCCTGCTATCATTTTGATTGCGTCCGAGGGGCCGAGAAGGATGACCTCAGACTTACTCTCGTTTAGTTGGAAGAAGTTCTGGGCCATCCAACACTTTATATCCTCGAGGCAGTGGGTAAGGTTAAACAGATTTGATTGGTTTTGGGGCGTCAGGGGAGATAGAGTTGTGTATCGTCTGCGTAGCAATGGAAGGAAATGCCGTGCCTTTCAATGACTTGGCCTAAGGGGAGCATATACAGGGAGAAGAGAATGGGGCCAAGGATGGAACCTTGTGGAACCCCACAGCAGAGATTAGCTGGGGAAGAGAAAGAGTTGCCTATGTTAGTCGAGAAACTCCTACCTTTGAGGTAGGAGATGAACCAGCTCAGGGCAGCGCCATCAATACCAACCCCGTACCGGAGACGGTCAATTAGGATGGTGTGGTCGACAGTATCAAATGCTGCGCTGAGGTCAAGAAGGAGCAGAATTGCACAGTCGCCAGAGTCAACGGTGAGCAGTAGGTCATTGTGTACCTTCAACAAGGCAGACTCTGTGCTATGGTGAGCCCTGAAACCTGATTGGAAAGTTTCCAAGATAGTGTTTTGGTGAAGGTAAGGTATAAGTTGACTTAAAATTTCCTTTTCAAGGGCTTTTGAGAGGAAAGGCAGTTTAGAAATGGGTCTGTAGTTGCTTGGCAAGTCTACTCCGCCATTCAATCATGGCTGATCTATCTCTCCCTCTCAACCCCATTCTCCTGCCTTCTCCCCATAACCCCTGATACCCATACTAATCAATAATCTATCAATCTCTGCCTTAAAATATATCCACTGACTTGCCCTTCTGTGGCAATAAATTCCACAGATTCACCACCTTTTTAGTAAAGACATTTCTCCTCATCTCCTTCCTAAATGAACTTCCTCACAAAGCCAGGTCAATGATAACATCTCTCACCCCAGGACCATTAACTCAGCACAGGCTGGTGTTCGAACCTGAGTGACAGCGAAACGCAACAGTTGACCCAAAAGAGGCCCGCAAATAGGTAGCGACATTTGTTTATAATGGAATTCAACCAAAGCAGTGGGGTGGGAGATTGCAACCTTCACGTGGTCCACCCTGTTTCGACTAATGCAATCAACCCAACGTGCACAAACAAGATCAAATAGAACAAGATGACCTAGAACTTTATAGCCCTGTCCCACAGTACCGAGAGCTCTCCATAGTTTAAAAAAAATCAAACTCGTGGTAAGCACGGAGAATGAACGTAGCGGGTACGTCGGAGCTCGGGGACGTCTCTTAGCGCTAACGGCAGGTACTTGGGAAGACTCGCTAATAGCAGGTAAGCACGGGAAGACTCGTGAAGATTTTTCAACATGATGAAAAATGTCCATGAGAGCCCCGAGTACCGACCATAAATCTCCGAGTTCGAATCAGGGCAAACTCGGGAGAACTCTTGGAATGAACTCGTACCGTGGGACAGGGGTTTAAGGCTGTGCACGCCATACGCAAGAAGAAGCAGACCAAGGCAGTAGGTTCTGGAGGTGCGGCTGCAGGGAGAAGTCTGGAATGCTCTTTAATTAGACGAAGAGAGAGTATGATTGCAATTCCTGATGTGTCGCTGTTTGTGATTTATTATTGCATATCACCTCTTTCTTTGCACATAACCACGTTTGGAGTTTTTCCCAGACCAATTATCAGTGTTTCTTCTCAGCTGTGCAGGAACGTGGAGTGACACATCAGGACTTGCAATTATACTCCATTAGCTTCAACTGTGCTTCTTGCTGCCTTGGGAAAGCAGCCAACATAATCAAGGACCACTCACACCCTGGTCATTCCTTATTCTCTCCTCTCCCAGCAGGCAGAAGATACAAAATTTCATGGCGGCATAGTGGCGCAGCACTACCGCTGCTGCCTTACTGTGCCGGAGACCCGGGTTCGATCCCGACTACGGGTGCTCTCTGTGCGGAGTTTGTACGTTCTCCCCGTGACCTGCGTGGGATTTCTCTGAGATCTTCGTTTTCCTCCCACACTCCAAAGACGTACAGGTTTGTAGGTTAATTAGCTTGGTGTAAATGTAAATTGTCCCTAGTGTGTGTAGGATGGTATTAATGTGCGGAGGAATCACAGGCCGGCACGGACAAGGTGGGCTGAAGGGCCTGTTTCCGTGCTGTATCTCTAAACTAAACTGAATGTTTGAAAGCCTGTACTGACAGGTTCAAGAACAGCTGCTTCGCCGATGTTATCAGACTCGTGATCAGATACATGTTTGGGACAAAGACCCATCATTTATTTATTTGCCTCTGTACTCCACAATTTGAGATTTGTAATAGAAAAAAAAATCACATGTGGTTAAAGTGTACATTGTCAGATTTTAATAAAGCCCATTTTTATACAAATTGGGGGACTACGTATAAACACAGCTGTAATTTCTACATGGGGAAACCAAAATGTATAAAAATGGCCTTTAATAAAATCTGACAATGTGCACTTTAACTACATGTGATTTTTTTCTATTACAAATCTCAAATTGTGAAGCACATAAATAAATGCCTCAAAGGGCGGTGGAGGTCGGTTCTCTGGATACTTTCAAGAGAGAGCTAGATAGGACTCTTAATGATAGCGGAGTCAGGGGATATGGGGAGAAGGCAGGAACGGGGTACTGATTGGGGATGATCAGCCATGATCACATTGAATGGCGGTGCTGGCTCGAAGGGGCGAATGGCCTATTCCTGCACCTATGGTCTATTGTAAAATCTACACTTTCACTGTAGCTGTAACATGTGCTCTGTTGAATTTCTCTTTTGCACGCATGTAGATATGATCTGCCTGACAGGATGCAAAAGATTTACTACATCTCAGTACACGTGACAATAAGAAACTACTGCCAATACTCTTCCTTGAGTCTGTTCTACCGACGGATTAGAGTCATAGAGTGATATAGTGTGGAAACAGGCCCTTCGGCTCAACTTGCCCACACCAGCCAACATGTCCCAGCTACACTAGTCCCAAAAAAGACACTATAAACCAAGTGACTTCCATTATCATTGTCATTTGGTCAGTCAGGCAGACTGGGTATTATGAAGGTTGGCTTGTTTCCTTTGAATAACAGAGGCTGTCCAGATCTGAGAGCGTTAAAATCATCATGTGTGTCTCATCTCCAAAACGTGCATGAGGAACTGGAGGGGCAACCTTTGCACTGTGGGTAGTGGGAATATGGAACGTTTACTGGTGGCAACCCTTAATTTTCCATTTACAGGTGACCACTTAATTCCACCATTTACAGGTGCCCTCTCCTAATTCCCCATTTGCAACCACCCCTTAGTCCTCATGTACAGGTGCCAGGTTCCTGTTAAATCTTGCACTGTCACCTTAAAACCAATTCCTCTGGTCACGTCACAAGGAATAGGAGTAGAATTAGGCCATTCGGCCCATCAAGTCTACTCTGCCATTCAATCATGGCTGATCTATCTCTCCCCATAACCCCTGACGCCCGTACTAATCAAGAATCTATCTATCTCTGCCTTAAAAATATCCACTGACTTGGCTTCCAAAGCCGTCTGTGGCAAAGAATTGCACAGATTCTTTGATTCTTGGTCCGTGATTCACTTACCCAGGGTAAAAGCCTCACTGCATTCACCCTATCTATTCCCCTCATGATCTTATACATCTCTATAAGATCACACTTCACCCTCCTGCACTCCATGGAATAAAGTCCTAGCCTGCCCATCCTTTCCCTGTAGCTCAGGCCCTCGAGGCCTGGCAATATTCTTATAAACATTGTCAGATGATGTATCAAAAATAATGACATTGGGTGTGGTTGCATCAAATGTGGGTCGGTTTTTAATTTTATACTGAAGCAGACCTCAGGCAAGCAGAGGTGCAAATAAATAAAATGCGAGCGAGAGCTTTATGGCAGCTCAGGTCCTTGGTCAAAGGCCAACCCCACAGAACAACACTGCTGAAATAAGTGCCGGCATCGGCCGCATTGCAATGCTATTGTTGGGTCAGCGAGCGAAAATAGCACAGGCAGATCACAGAGTAAACAAGGGTAAAGGTCAATCAAATGCAAGAGGCGTTGATGTTTAAGGGCCTGTCCCACTTGGGCGACCTAATCCGCGAGTTCTGGCGAGTTTGCCCTCGACTCATACTCGCAGCATGGTCGACACGAGGTCGTAGGAGGTCTTT
Organism: Malacoraja senta; assembly: GCA_038087875.1. Taxonomy (NCBI): domain Eukaryota; kingdom Metazoa; phylum Chordata; class Chondrichthyes; order Rajiformes; family Rajidae; genus Malacoraja; species Malacoraja senta. The sequence continues at coordinate 92,019 of JAXLNO010005130.1, forward strand.
GTAACTCTCCTTCATGCTCGAGAGTAGTCCCCGCGTACTCGAGGCCTCAGCTAGGTCGCGGCGTTTTTTTCACCATGTTGAAAAGTGCCCGCGAGTAAAAAAAGGTCGGCAGGGAAAAAAATCGATACTTTTTTTATTCTTAGGTTTCGTCGTAGTAGGTCGGCATGTTAGTCGTAGGTAATCGAGGGTAGTCGAAGGTAGTCGTAGATGGTCATCATCATAGTTGAAGGGAGGTCGAAGGAGATCGAAGGAGGTCTTCTTCACTCTCCACTATTCGGTGTCCAATTTTCCCGAAGTTAGTCGTAGCTAGTTGAAGCTGGTCTTCAACATAGTCGAATGAGGTCGAAGGAGTAGTTCTACATAGTAGAAGGAGGTCTTCAACATGACATTTTTCAAACTCTCCTAAACTCTTCTAAACTCGCCAATTAGGTCGCCCAAGTGGTACAGCCCCTTTAGTTCATGAGTGAAAGGAGCAGAATAAATGTTGCGACACTTGAGGAAACACCGCGCGTCAATATGTCATCACGCGCGATTTTTTCGGTGACCTGATACGTCAGTCCATGATGCCGGCAGTTGCTGAAAAAATCGCCGTGGGACAGGCCCTTTAGTTTAGTTTAGAGATACAGCGTGGAAACAGGCCCTTCGGCCCACGAGTCCGCGCTGACCAGTGATCACTAGTACATTAGTTCGATCCTACACACTGGGGACAATTTACAGGGGCCAATTAACCTACAAACCTGCACGCCTTTGGAATGTGGGAGGTAATCGAACACCCTGAGGAAACCCACACACGCGGTCATAGAAAGAGTGTACATGGGCAATCATCATGGATTGTTACATTGGCACGCTATTCCCTAGATCTCAGCAATTTCAGTTCCGTTTTTTTTCCAGTTGAGTTTAGTTTATTGTCACGTGTACGTATTATTACTAATTTATGTATTATCCGTATGTATTATTACTGATTTATGTATTATTAGTATGTATTATTAATGATTACTAATTTAGTTAGTATGTATTATTACCTCCATTTATTAACTATGGCAATACATGTGGCCCTCCATCCGCTCACAGACATGGGTCCTGGCCCCTATGCAGAACAAGGTTGCCGACCCCTGGTCTAATGTCTATTGTCTATTGTCTAATACATGATTACAATCAAGCCATCCACAGTGTACAGATACATGATAAAGGGAATAATGTGAATACTATTTAGTGCAAGGTAAAGCCAGTAAAGTCCGATCAAAGATAGTCCGAGGGTTTCCAATGAGGTAGATAGTAGCTCAGGACTGCTCTCTAGTTGTGGTCGGATGATTCAGCAACTACAATGTACCTTCCGTTTATGAGGTGTGAACCAGCTTTAAGTAATCTTAGGTTGTTACAAACTGGGCTCTCTGAAAAATACACATGGCCCAATAAACAGTGTGGAGAACAGAGCTGGTAACAAGCAGGCAGCACGAACTTGGCAAAGAATGAGTGTGGGTTAATCATCCAGCATAATCTTTGTGCCCAACTCTGGAAGCCGCCCAACTCAACCCCCAGTGACTAATGTATCAAAGTATTTTCTGTCGGTTTGTTTGTCATCAATGAGTACAACAACAAATATGGAGCGTTAAGGGCCTGTCCCACTTTCACCACCTAATTCACAACCTTTTTTACTCGTGGACATTTTTCATCAGGCTAAAAAAAACGCCCGACCTACTTGATGCCACAAGTACCTACGACTAGCATCAGGGCCTGCTACGACCTCCTACGACTTCCTACGACCATGCTGCGAGTATGAGTCAAGGGCAAACTCGGCAGAGGTCGTGAATTAGGTCGTGAAAGTGGGACAGGCCCTTAAGGACTCTAACCAAAGACTAAGATAAAAACTCAACTCGGAAAAGCAACCCATAAGCTCAATGGGAATAACATAGTTAGAAACAAACCAGTGGAATAGAAATGGGCGGCAGGGTGGCGCAGCGGTAGAGTTGCTGCTTCACAGCGCCAGAGACCCGTGTTCGACCCTGGCGACGGGTGCTGTCTGTGCGGAGTTTGTACGTTGTTCTTCCTGTGATATGCGTGGGTTTCCCCCAGGATCTTCGGTTTCCGCCCACACTCCAAAGATGCACAGGTTTGTAGGTTAAATGGCTTGGTATAATTGTAAAAATGTAAAATTGTCCCTTGTGTGTGTGTAGGGTAGTGTTAATGTGCGGGGATCGCTGGTCGGTGTGGACTCGGTGAGCCGAAGAGCCGGTTTCCGCGCTGTATCTCAAAAAACTAAAACTAAAATTGGGAAAATGTAGAAACAAAGAACTGCAGATGCAGGTTTGGGTTGACATATCTGAGGAAAGATGTGCTGGCGTTGGAGAGGGTCCAGAGGATGTTTACGAGAATGATCCCAGGAATGAGTGGGTTAACATATGATGAGCGTTTGATGGCACTGGGCCTGTACTCACTGGAGTTTAGAAGGATGAGGGGACACCTCACTGAAACTTGTCAAATAGTGAAAGGCCTGGATAGAGTGGATGTGGAGAGGATGTTTCCACTGGTGGGAGAGTCTAGAACCAAAGGTCATAGCCTCAGAATAAAATAACCTAGACTAAACTAAATGTATTCATTGGTAATCTTAGGTTAGACCTAGGATTTAATTTTATTTATTTTGCTTTTATGCTTGGTGACAATGCATCATTTCAAATCTTTGCTTTTAATTATAGATTTAGATACATTACAATATTAATAGTTTTGATTCTCTCAATGTCCTTAAGAGCCATTAAATTTAAATGACAACATTCCAATTCTGTGTTGTATGTTTCGATGTGTAGGAAAGAACTGCAGATGCTGGTTTAAATCGAAGGTAGACACAAAATGCTGGAGTAACTCAGCGGGTGAGGCAGCATCTCCGGAGAGAAGGAATGGGCGACGTTTCGGGGTCGAGACCCTTCTTCAGTCTGAGGCTGAGATACAGAGCGGAAGCAGGCCCTTCGGCCGACTGAGCCCGTGCCGACCGGCGATCCCCGCGCTTTAACACTATGCTACACATACGAGGGACAATGAACTTACACCAAGCAATTAACCCACCAACCTGTACGTCTTTGGAGTGTGAGAGGAAACCGAAGATCTCCGGAGAAAACCCACCCAGGCCACGAAGAGGACGTACAAACTCGGTACCGACAGCACCAGTGGTCTGGATGGAACCCGGGTCCGTGGCGCTGTAAGGCAGCAACTCTACCGCTGCGCCACCGTGCCCCCCCCCCCCCCTCCCATGCTAAGCTTGACATAATAGCACACATTTTGAGATGTGTGTGTATACAAGTCTCGTGATGGCGTCGCACTGCAAAAGGCGGGCCCTGTGTCTCGGAAATGAGGACGTGAATGTTTATGGCGACTGAAGGAGATGACGGCTTGGTGGCGCAACGAGTTGCTGCCTTACAGCACCAGAGACCAGGGATTAAGGTATGACATGGAAACTGGTCCTTCGACCCACTATTCCAGTGGTTCTTAACCTTTTTGGCATACGTACGAGCATGTGGGAACAAAATACTGTATGTGGTATGAACCTTTTGTTAGGTTCCTAAAAATGGGCTCAACAAATGGATATGTCATTTATGACCACTTCATGTCCCCCGGTAAAGCCCCAAATGACCGCCCCCCCCCCATGAGGGGTCCAGACCCCCAGATTAAGAACCACTGCACTATTCCATGCAGACCATCACACACCCATTTACACCAACCCCACACTAGTCTAATCCAACTTTATTTTCTTCATGAAAACATAAAGTGCTGGAGTAACTCAGAGGCTCAGACAACATCTCTGCAGGATGTGGATAGACAATATTTAGGTTGGAACCCTTATTTTTGTAAACCAGCGTCTGAATTTCCTTAGAGTGTGACAGTGTGGAAACAGGCTCTTCAGCACAACTCGCCCTCACCGGCCAACATGCCCCATCTACACGAGTGCCACCTGCCTGCCCTCCAAACCTGTCCTATCCATGTACGTATCCAACTGTTTCTTAAACGTTGCGATAGTCCCTGCCTCAACCACCTCCTCTGGCAGCTTGTTCCATACACCCACCACCCTTGGTATGAAAAAGCTACCTCTCAGATTCTTAATAAATCTTTTCCCTTTTGCCTTAAACCAATGTTGTCTGGTCCTTCATTCACCAGTGTAGGAAGGAACTGCAGCTGCTGGTTTAAACCGAAGATAGTCACAAATGCTGGAGTAATTCAGCGGAACAGGCAGCTACTCTGGAAAGAAGGAATGGGTGATGTTTCGGGTCGAGACCCTTGCTTAGACTTCAGACTTCGATTCACCTACTCTGGGCAAGAGATTCTGTGCACCTACTCGATCTATTCCTCTCATGATTTTATACACCTCTATAAGATCACCCCTCATCTTCCTGCGCTCCAAGGAATAAAGAGCTAGCCTGCTCAACCTCTCCCTATAGCTCACACCCTCGAGTCCTGGCAACATCCTCGTAAACCCTAGCCCTAGTCTTTGTTCTCTGCATGTCGTCATCAATTTCGGCTCGGTTCCACTACTGATGTACGCACAAAGTGGTCATTTGTACTGTCCAACTAACCTACCAACCCAAACGGCTTTGGGACGTGGGGGAAGCTGGAGCACCGGGAGGAAACACATGTGGTCACAGAGAGAAGGTGCAAAGGCCATACAAACAGCACTCAAGGTCATGAGAGAGGCAGCGGCTCTACTAACTGTGTTGCAGTACAATGCATTACTCTCTCTGCACTCTAGGCTGAAGATGTTTGCCATTAGATATACAAGGAGGTGTCACTTCACTTCAAATGGTGAAGTGTTTGGCCCCATTTAGTCTGAAGAAATTTGATCCCATCCAGTGGCGAACGCATCGGCCACGACTATATTCAGCAAACTCCTTTCATTCTTCATCCACATATTCAGCATATAGCAATTGAAACATTAACTGGATTGAATGCTTGACATAATTTTCCAAATCTGCTCTTAAATCGGTTATTAGTTTCAAGCAGGGGTCGGCAACATACGGCCCACGGGCCAGATCCGGCCCATAACCCGAAATCATCCGGCCAACAGGCGTTTTTTTTTCCAATTCATTTTCGTGACCTGGGAACCACTGCAGCCAGTCCCGGGGCACGTAGGCGACCTGGGAACCACTGCAGCCAGACCCGGGGCACGCAGGCGACCTGGGAACTGCAGCTAGTCCCGAGGAGGCGAAGGATCTGGGAACTGCAGAAAATTAATTGAAAAACATGTGAAAACTAATGCGAAAGACAACACCAATGTCACACTAGTTGGTATGTATTATTAGTATGTATTATTACTAATATATGTATTATTAGTATGTATTATTACTGCTTACTAATTTAGTTAGTATGTATTATTATTACCTCCATTTATTAACTGGCGATAGATGTGGCCCGCTATCCGCTCACAGACATGGGTCCTAGCCCCTATGCAGAACAAGGTTGCCAGCCCCTGGTTAGACAATAGACAGTAGGTGCAGGAGTAGGCCATTCGGCCCTTCGAGCCATTCAATGTGATCATGGCTGATCATCCCCAATCAGTGCCCCGTTCCTGCCTTCACCCCATATCCCCTGACTCCACTATTTTTAAGAGCCCTATCTAGCTCTCTCTTGAAAGTATCCAGAGAACCCGCCTCCACCGCCCTCTGAGGCAGAGAATTCCACAGACTCACAACTCTCTGTGAGAAAAGGTGTTTCCTTGTCTCCGTTCTTAATGGCTTACTCCTTATTCTTAAACTGTGGCCCCTGGTTCTGGACAGGACAGTCCAAAAATATGTCAGGCCTTCATAGGGCGGCACGGCGACGCAAGGGCAGGGTTTCTGCCTCACAGCGCCAAAGACCTGGGTTAGATCCTGACTACGGGTGCTGTCTGCACGGAGTCTGTACGTTCTCCCCGTGACCTGCGCGGGTTTTTTCCGGGAGCTCCGTTTCCCTCCCACACTCCAAAGACGTACAGGTTTGTGGGTTAATAGGCTTGGTATAAATGTAAATTGTCCCTAGTGTGTGCAGGATAGTGTTAGTGTGCGGGGATCGCTGGTCGACACGGACACGGTGGGCCGAAGGGCCTGTTTCCACGCTGTATCTCTAAACTAAAACGAATCATCATGTCAGGCTTAGACCTGCCCGGCAAAAACATCTAAGAATATTCTAAGTCTGTAGTAAAACAATGAATGAGCTTATAATGGAACAATATGCTTGACTTCGGAAGATGCCACTGTACAAGTAGCAACGATTTTGTCTGGGTAAGTTAGAGAAAGATATCGGAGCAGCTGTTCTGAAATATATAAGAATAAGATTTGAAAACCACACTCCCAAGAGCTGTCTAAAATGGAAACAATGTTCATCAAACTATTGTTGAATATCCAGAAAAAACGGTAATGTTTATTTAAAAGTCCACAGTCCAAGGTAGTGACTAAGAGTGATAAATAAAACAGAAAGAGAGACATGAGGCAAAAATGCCACTCTTATTTGAAAATGTATTAGGATGGGAAGTACACAAAGGGTTTAACAGATGTTAGACCTCTGTAATAATGTGGCACAGTGGCACAGCGGTGGAGTTGCTGCCTTACAGCATCAGAGACCCGGGTTCAATCCCGACTAAGGGTGCTGTCTGTACGGAGTTTGTACGTTCTCCCCGTGACAAAGTAGGTTTCCTCCGGGGTGCTCCAGTTTTCTCCCTCATCCAGGTTTGTGCAGGTGTGAAGGTTAATTAGCCTCTGTACATTGACCCTGGTCTGCAGGGATTGGACGCGGAGATATCATAGAACTTATGAAGATGTCGCTGGGACTCGATGGCCTGAGCGTTGGGACTCGAGGGGGAGGTTGAGCAAGCTTGGACTATATTTCTTAGAGCCCAGCAGTATTAGTATTAATCTTATAGAAGTGTACAAAATCGTGAGAGGAATAGACGCACAGAGTCTCTTGCCCAGAGAAGGGGAAATCAAGAACGAGAGGACACAGGTTTAAGGCAGTGGTCGGCAACCTACGGCCC
>JAXLNO010005131.1:0-56115 GCA_038087875.1 Malacoraja senta
ATTCCTTTACTGCCTTGTGGTGTTGATTTAATGTCTGGAGGATCGGCTCCAACTTAGAATCAAATCTAGATTCCATCGAATTCAGTTTATCATTTACTTCTTCAACACTTTGTTTCAAATTTTCTTCCATGTCTAACTTCCAATCTGAGTGCAGTCCATGATTCTGTTGTAACTCTTGAAATGAAAGAAAAATGCCTTTCCTATAAAGATGTCCAATCTTTTTAATTCCATAATTTTTTCCATTGTGTGAAACCTTTATCCAATATGGATGGCTTGAATAAAGGATTATTTACAATGGGAAGACATAGTGGTATATTATTCAGTTTTAAAGCTTTTTTAAATTGTTTCCAAATTCGTATTCCACTATGTATTATAGGGTTTTCCTTATAGGTTTTTTTATGCAGTTTTGTGGGAGCAAATATAATCGAACCAATTTCAAATGGTAAACAGTCTTCCTTTTCCATCCTTAACCAATCTGGTTGTTGATCCATTTCTTCCAGCCAGAAATTCATGTTTTTAATATGGACTGCCCAAAAATAAAATAAGAAATTTGGCAAGGCCAAACCTCCATCGCTCTTTGACTTACATAAATGTTTTTTACTTATTCTATGATTCTTATAATCCCAAATAAAGCTTGTAACAATGGAATCGACTTTTTTGAAAACGTTTTTTGGGATAATATATCGGAATTAATTGAAATAGGTACAGTAGTTGCGGTAAGAAGATCATTTTAGAGTTTCGGAGGCTCCGGCTGCGGGCCCGGTGGACAGGAACATCGGGAGCTCCAGGTCCCTGGTGGGAGACGGCTTTTCGGAGATCCCGCAACGGCAACTTCTCCCGCTGGAATCGCGAGGTTCAAAGGACACGGACGGGACTTACCATCGCCCGCCGGGGGGCTCTAACATCGGAGCCCCAGTTCGCCTAGACACTGCAGTTGGACTGCTTGAACCGCGGGGTTTGAAGGGCGCGGAGCCGGGGCCTAGCATCGCCCGGCGTGGCTGAATGGCCACGGGACTTGCCATCGTCCGCCGGGGGCTTTAACACCGGAGCCTCAGTTCGCCTAGACGCTGCAGTTGGAGAGATAAGACTTTGCCTTCCATCACAGTGAGGAGGTGTTGGAGACTCACTGTGATGGATGTTTATGTAAACTGTGTTAAGTGTGGGTCTTGTTTTTTTTGTTGTAATGTGTTAAAAAAACTGTAGTAATGATATTTCGTTCAAGCCTACGCTTGAATGACAATAAATAGCATTCAATTTTTATACCATTAATTCTACCAAGCATTGAAATGGGAAGTGTTTTCCAGTACTGAATATTCTTGTGTAATTTATTAAGTAAGGGTGGAAAATTTAGTTTAAATAAAGAGGTATATGTCTTAGTTACGTAGATTCCTAAATATTTAAGTTTATCTTTAACTATTTTAAAAGGGGATTGTTGCAATGTGTTTAAATTGAATTTTGTTATTGGCATGATTTCACTTTTATTCCAGTTAATTCTATATCCTGAGAGCTGACCAAATTGAGTTATTAGATGTAATAGATTTGGAATACTAGTTTCTAACTTTGTAATATATATTAGTACATCATCTGCATATAAAGACATTTTATTCCTTGTATCTCTAGTGTTGTACCCGTGTATTCCTGGATGGGCTCTAACGCTTTCTGCTAATGGTTCAATTGCAAGAGCAAATAATAGTGGGGATAGTGAACATCCTTGTCTACAACCTCTAGAAAGATTAAATTTAGCTGATAACATTTGGTTTGTTAATATTCTAGCTGTTAGGTTAGAGTATAACAATTTAACCCATGTACAGTACTTCTCTCCCAGTTGAAATTTTTCCATTACCGAAAATAAATATGACCATTCTACCTGGTCAAATGCTTTTTCAGCATCTAACGAAATAATTGCTAGATCTGCATTAGGAATTCTATTTGTATATATATTATTGAATAGTCTTCTCAAATTATAAAATGAGTAACGTTTTGGAATAAAACCTGTTTGGTCGGGGTGTATTAATTTGTTAATCACTAAGCTCAATCTATGAGAAAGGATTTTAGTTAATATTTTCTGATCAGTATTTAAGAGAGCTATTGCTCTATATGAACCTGGGTCTTCAGGATCCTTATCCGTTTTTGGTATAAGTATGATTGTAGATTCATTTAGAGTTTCTGGGAGTTTCTGTTGAGTGTAAGCGTATTTGTATAGTGTCTGTAGGCGTGGAGAAATCAGATCGTAAATTTTTAAATAAAATTCAGAGCATAGACCATCAGGACCTGCGGCCTTTCCATTTTTTAAAGATCTAATTGACTCTTCGATGTCTTTTACCGTAATTTAAGCATCTAGTGATTCTCTCTCTTTCTGTCTAAACCCGTAAGATTACATTTCTGTAGAAATGTTTCCATTCCTGCTGATTGTTCTGTTGTTTTAGATGAGTACAGTTTTTGATAGTATTGTTAAAATCTATCATTAATATCTTTACGCAGTGTTAATGTTTCTCCCTTGTCTGATCTAATTTTGTAAATTGTTTTTTCCCGTCCAGTTTACGAAGTTGATGTGCCTATAGTTTTTGTGGTTTATCACCAAATTCAAAGTTTAATTGTTTTGTATGTTGATATAGTTTTATAACTTGGTCTGAGTATATCTTGGTTTAACTTGTATTTCAGTACTGTAATTTTATTGTGTTTTACCATAGATGGTGCTTGTAAAGACTTGTCAGATACGTGATGTCTTCACTACTAGTTTATTGCAGACATTGTAATCACACACACACACAATGCCCTAGCTGTTCGTGGTCCATCACCGGAGCTAGGGAGAGAGCTGGGGGTGGGGAGGCTACAATTATACTGAAGATAATGGGGAGTGGTTAGTAGTGGTGAGGTCACTATGTTAAAGGAGCATGCACTGATCTACATCCTTCCCCTTGGAAAACAAAACATTACCATGATGACAGTGCGACCACGACTCATACGCTAGAAACAAACCAGCGCGTACACCGGCAGGAAAAAATTGAAACATTCAAGCAATCTCCCCGTAACGCACAGGCGGCTTGACCAACCGCCCGGAGCGGGTACGCAGCCCGCCCTCCCCCCCCCCTCCGCAGGAAGAGCAGGGACAGGAGCATGAGCGGTGATAGGGGAACGGGCAGGAGAATGAGCAGGAGAGGGAGGACGAGGAGACCGGGGAGGAGAAACAGGCACCGCAGCGGGCACGCGAGCGGGAGAGGTAGGAGCAGTGAGAGAACGGGGCACCAAGGGTTGAGAGGGCAGAGTCCTGGGCATGTGAGGAGCGGTAGGCAGAGAGGTAGCAACCGGAGGTGCAAAAGGGGCTGCAGGAGGCGGAGCGGGCTCGTTGACCGGCAGCAAATGCTGGCAGGACCGGCGGTAGATGGTACCCTCGTAGTCAACCAGGTAAGACCGCGGAGAGGCTGCAGAGCCGACGACAACAGCCAGCCAGTAGTGTCCTGAGGGGGACTGCATCCGGACGACCTGGCCCTGGAAGAGACGTGGAAGGGGACGGCAGGATTTGTCGTGGGAGTGCTTCTGGATAGCCTGTTTCTGGGCAATGCGCTCCTGGACAGCAGCAGGGCTGCGGACCGCGGGCTCTAGAGATCGCTGGGAGACAGGGATCGGAGGGTGTGTGGTGCGGGACATGAGCCGCTCAGCAGGCGAGCCTCGGGCAGGGTCACGAGAAATATTGCGGAGATTCAGTAGGGCCAGGTAAAAAATCCGAATGCGATAGTCTACACTGCTCCAACAGCTCCTTGGCACTGCGGATGGCGCGCTCAGCAAGGCCGTTGCTCTGCGGGTACTCAGGGCTGCTGGTGATGTGGCGAAAGTTCCAGGTGGCAGCGAAGGCGCGGAACTCCGCACTCGAGAACTGGCCGCCGTTGTCAGACTGCAAAGTCACAGGAGAGCCAAAGATCCCAAAGTTGCGGTGCAGCTTCCCGATGACAGCAGCAGAAGTGAGGGAGAGCAGCTGATCCACCTCGAACCAGCTGGAATAGGAGTCTACAAGGACCAGGAAATGTTTGCCATGCCACTCAAATATGTCAGTAGCGACCGCCATCCACACCAGGTCGGGGGCAGGCTGTAGCAGGAGTGGCTGGTGTTGCTGGTGGGGAGAGAGGGTATTGCAGGTTGAGCAGGCGGAGACCCTATCCCGGATGTCCTGTGCCATGCCGGGCCAATAAAATTGGCTCTGGGCCTGGGACAGGGTGGCATCGGCTCCGGGATGGCCGCTGTGGGCAGTTTGGAAATAGTGGTCCCGCAGCGCAGCAGGAACCACAACCTTGTGGCCCTTCACCACCACGCCGGCATGCAGCACAAGTTCATCCCGGACTAGGAAGTAGGGCGCAGCACCAGCCGGCAAGGATGAGCGACGGTCAGGCCAGCCACGACGGATGACGTCTACAAGCTGTCGCAGGGCAGGATCATTGGCAGTGTGCTGAATCAGGGACTGCATCTACGGGAAGGCACAAAGTTAACGTTTAGCACCATCAGGTCGGACGATTCGTACGGGTGGCGGGCAGTAGACGCCAGCGGTGCGCGGGACAGCGTGTCGGCCACAAACATGTCTTTGCCCTTTCGGTACACGATTCGAAACGTGAAGCGCTGGAGCTGCAGCATCATACGCTGCAAACGGGAAGAGGCAACGTGGATCGGTTTGTTCAAGATCGTGACCAGCGGCTGGTGGTCGGTCTCGATAGTGAAAGTGTTACCCAGAATGTAGTCCCTGAACTTCGAGCAGGCAAACACCACGGCAAGGAGCTCCTTCTCAATCTGAGCGTAGCGTTGTTCGGCAGGGGTCATGGTGCGGGAAGCGTAGGAGACAGGTAGTTGCAGGCGGTCGTAGAGTTTTAGGCAGGTGGCACCGAGACCGAAATTCGAGGCATCGCAGGTGAGGACGATGGGGCGCTTTAAGTCGAAGAACTTGAGAGTGGGGGTGCGAACCAGCCGGGACTTCAGGGCATCGAAGGCTGCCTGATGCTGCGGGTGGTACCAAACCCAGGCAGTGTCCTTCTTGGTCAGTTCCCTCAGGGGCGCACTCAGCTCGCTGAGGTCGGGAATGAATTTCCCCAGGTAGTTCACCATGCCCAAGAAGCGCTGCAGGCTGGGCACGTCGACCGGAGCTGGCATCCCGAGACCGCAGCTGTCTTCTGTGGGTCTGGTTTCAGACCCTCAGCCGTGAAAACGTGGCCCACGTATGTGACCTCCGGGACGCGGAAACGGCACTTTCTGGGGTTCAGTTTGAGGTTGATCTCACGAGCCCTATCCAGGACTTGGCGGAGGTGGAGGTCGTGCTCAGCGATGTCTCTCCCGTACACTAAGATGTCATCGACGATGATAGCACATGGCAGACCGGCAAATAGCTGCTCCATGGTGCGCTGGAAAACCTCGCTGGCAGAATTGATCCCGAAAGGCATGCGGAGGAAACGGAACCTGCCGAAAGGTGTACCGAAAGTGGTCAGGAAGGAGGAACGTTCATCTAGTGGAATCTGCCAGAAAGAGCTCTTGGCATCGAGGACAGAGAAGACAGTGGCTGGGCCGACCTGTGCAGCGACGTCCTCCACCGTTCGCATGGGGTAGTGCGGGCGCTTGATGGCAAGGTTCAGGTCCTTGGGGTTTATACAGATCCGAATCTCACTCTTGTCCTTCTTAGCAGCAACGACCATGGTGGAGACCCACCGGGTGGGATCACTCACCTCCTTGATGATGCCCACGTCCACCATGTGGCGCAGAGTCGACTCCACCCTTCCTTCATGGCACAAGGAGACGCGGTGTGCCGGGCGGATTATCGGATCGACCCCCGGGTCCACATCGATTTCGTAATTGAAGGGTAGTTTGCCCCAATACATCGTCAAACGATCAGGGTACTCGCTCATTGGGTCCATGGGGCCCTGCACCAGGTGGATATCGCGGTGGAAGGAAACCAAACCGAGGTCCTGGCACGCACTGGCGCCCAACAGAGTAACATTCTCAGATTCCAGCAGGAGGAAAGAGAGGGGCCAAGAGGTCTTCAGAACTGTGCAGATAAGGGTTGCCTTCCCGACTGGTACGAGCACTCCACCCCCATAGGCATGAAGACGGGAGTCGTCGGCAGTAACCTTCTCACCAGATCTTATCTGCTCAAAGAGGCTTAATGACATAACATTGGCAAACGCCCCCGTGTCGACCTTTGCAGGAAAGGTCATCCCATTCACAGTAATTCGCACTGAGGGATCAGCTATCAAAGCAGGTGCACCCAAAACTGAAAAAATACGCGATTCATCATGGGAGGAACTGGTATCAGAATCAGGGAGTTCGTCTGAATGGTACTGGGAACCATGAGTGCTATCAGTCACAGCAAGGTTGTTTAGACTCCTTCTCGGAGCAGGGACAGGCTGGCCCCTGGAACGACACGCTGCGGAGAAGTGATTCAGCTTTCTACAGAAATGCAAGTTTTCCCCAGCGCAGGGCAAACATTAAATTGATGATTGGCGAAGTTGCAGTTGGGGCAACGACGTGGGCTGTCCCTCGCGGGTGCGGGAGTGCTACGCTGGCGTGGCGGGCCATCATTCCGCCGGCGTCCAGCAGCACCGGCATAGTGAATGTCCTGAGCCTCAGGTGGAGATACGGAGTCGACAGCAGCAGCCATGCGAGAGGCATGCAGAGCCTCGTTTAAAGTGAGGTCTGGCTTCCTCAAGAGCTCTGCCCGTAGCTTCTCGTCCTGTAGGCCGTGAACTAGGACATCCCTGATCATTTGGTCGGGGGTCACCGCGTCCAGGCGGCAAAGCCGAGCCAGGTGACGCAACGATGCAATGAAGGAGTCGATGTGCTCCCCGGGTTTCTGGCGCCTGGTGAAAAACTTAAACCGCTCTATAATGCAATTGGTGGGAATGTCACATAGCGCGGTAAATTTAGTCGTAAGACATACCGGGTCCTGAGCATTCTCACCAGCGGCGTACTCGAACGATTCAGAACGTTCCATGGCCTCCCGGCCAGCCAGGTTGAGGAGCAGATGTGCCGTAATCGCAGGGGTAGCATTAGGATGAGCAATCGCGATGTAATGCTCGAAGTCGCGCCTAAAGACAGTCCATCGGTGCACGATGTCGGAGTCAAACACCAGCATGTCAGGCTTACGACACGAGTTGGCCATGGTAAATAAAGGGTTGGAAAAGAAAAACTGGGAGAAAACAACAAAAAAAACAATAGACAGGAGACGCAAGGTTCAATTTTGTGACACCATGTAAAGACTTGTCAGACACGTGATGTCTTCACTACTAGTTTATTGCAGACATTGTAATCATACACACACATAGTGCCCTAGCTGTTCGTGGTCCGTCACCGGAGCTAGGGAGAGAGCTGGGGTGGGGAGGCTACAATTATACTGAAGATAATGGGGAGTGGTTAGTAGTGGTGAGGTCACTATGTTAAAGGAGCATGCACTGATCTACAGTGCTATTGCATTTTCTATGTCTAATTGCCTTATTTCCATTTCCAATGTCTGTTGTTTGGCCCTATTCTCTTTGTTAAGAAATGATTGGGAAGAGATTAATAATCCTCGCACAAATACTTTAAATGTTTCCCAAAGAAGGGAGGCAGAGATTTCAGGGCTATCATTAGCCTCAAAAACATATTAATCTGTTTTACGAGGTATTCATTACTTAGCTTTTCTTTTAAGATTTGGGGGTTAAGTCTCCATTGTGACTGTGTCTCGGTCATTCCGTTTAGTTTAATCATAAATGTTAGTGGAGCATGGTCCGATATTATAATATTATGATATTGCGAATTATAGGTAAATGGGATAAGTTAGAGTCTACTAAGAAATAGTCTATCCTTGAGTAAATTTTATGCACTGGTGAGTAAAATCAATATTCTCGACCACATGGGTTTTCAATTCTCCAAACATCCTTAATGTTGGTAGTATTAATATATGAGTTTAGAAATTCACTTGACTGAGATTTTAATTTTCTTTGAGTTGATGATCTATCCAAGTAAGCATCCAGTGTACAATTTAAGTCACCACCGATAATTAAGTTATGTTGTGTGCATTCCGGAATAATGTTAAGTATTCTCTTAAAAAACAGGGGTCTATCAAAATTTGGTCCATACACATTAAGGAGAGTCACTTTTTTGCGTATAACTCCCCTACTAATACAATATATCTGCCTTCGATATCTTCTATCGTTGATATATGTTTAAAGGGTATACCTTTACGAATTAATATTGCAACCCTCTAGATTTATGTGAAAATGAAGAGTGATACGCTTTAGCAATCCATTTTGCTTTCAATCTATGTTGTGCTTCCTTTTTAAGATGTGTTTCCTGGAGAAATATTATATCTGCTTTAAGTGATTTTAAATGAGCTAATACTTACCTCTCTTGATTGGTTCATTAATTCCCTTAACATTCAGCTACAGAATTTAATTCCTTCACCCCCAATTTTCCTATTAACGTCTTGCATCTTGTGATTAGAGTGGTCTATGTTAGAGCAGATGGCTCAGCTCACTAAACCCTACCTTATACCCGAACATCAGGTAGATGAATTTTAGGTCTCGTTGGTTTTCCATCCGGATATATCTCCCTAAATAAAATATATAATTCCATTCCAAATACAAAATATAATATAACATAAGATAGAAAAGGTAAAAAAATGTTGCATTAGTAATGTGTAAAGAGTAGAAAAAGAAGAAAACTACAACTATGATTAGTGCAGTTAGTGATAGTGTCGCTAAGCATCTAAGTACTTCCGTAGCTTTTGTAAAAAATATATATTACTAGCTCCGTACTTTCCTTAAAAGAAAAGTTTCAATTACAATGAAAATAATTTATGGGGGGGAGGGAAACAATAGTTATATTTCATTATTGAACTAATTATTAGTCTCCAATTGAAATGTTAGTCTCGTATAGCAAAAAAAACAACAAAAAAAGCATTATCAAAGAGTAATCAAAGTCAAAAGTATCAAAGAAAAAACTTCCTAAATTTTTATTAATAAATTACCTGAATCACACTTTATTTATATTTCATACTTTCAGTAATTCTGAGTTGATGCAGTTAACAATAATTAGTATTAATTAGTATTCATGATTAGTAATAGTTGTTAGAAATTAGTACTAAAATGTAAATATTATATATCAGTAGCAAGATAATTGCCCAATTCTTATTGCAGATTTTGGACAGTTCTTAAGTATAATAGTTTAAAGTTCCATTTCTTCTCTGCAGGGTAACAATATCCGATATCTTCAGGTGAATGTTGGGTGTAGAGTATTATTCAATCTTCGGTCTTATTCACGATGCTCTGGGCGAATTCAAGTGCCTCTGTGTGCTTGATGAAGAAATGTTCCTTCTGCTCGTAGGTTACTCTTAATGTTGCGGGATATAACAGTCCATATCTCAAATTTTTTATATTCTTAAGTATTCTTCTTGTTTCTGTAAACAGCGCTCTCTTCTTGGCGACTTCCACAGGGTAATCTCTAAATATACTGATCTTGTCTCCTTCAAATACGAGGTTTCTGCTTTGAACAATTTTCTTCATCATATCATCCAAAACATGGTCATATTGCACCTTCACTATCAGTTGTCTTGGGGGGACGCCGTCCCTTGGGCGACGTCTCGATACTCTGTGCGCTCGGGCAAGTAGTGGTGCTTGATCCATTTCAAGACTTTTTCAGTAGATCTGCAGCAAATTCCCGGGGGTCACGATTCCCCTCTCTGCCTTCCTGGACGCCCACAATTCTTAAATTCTGGCGTCTCTTTCGTCCCTCCAAGTCAGTACATTTTTCGGTTATTTGATGTAATAACTTTGATAGGCGTTTGTTCTCGGCAATAAGATTTTTTGTAGTTTCGGTGCTTGTCTCAGCAATTTCCTCTAATTCCTTTACTGCCTTGTGGTGTTGATTTAATGTCTGGAGGATCGGCTCCAACTTAGAATCAAATCTAGATTCCATCGAATTCAGTTTATCATTTACTTCTTCAACACTTTGTTTCAAATTTTCTTCCATGTCTAACTTCCAATCTGAGTGCAGTCCATGATTCTGTTGTAACTCTTGAAATGAAAGAAAAATGCCTTTCCTATAAAGATGTCCAATCTTTTTAATTCCATAATTTTTTCCATTGTGTGAAACCTTTATCCAATATGGATGGCTTGAAATAAAGGGATTATTTACAATGGGAAGACATAGTGGTATATTATTCAGTTTTAAAGCTTTTTTAAATTGTTTCCAAATTCGTATTCCACTATGTATTATAGGGTTTTCCTTATAGGTTTTTTTATGCAGTTTTGTGGGAGCAAATATAATCGAACCAATTTCAAATGGTAAACAGTCTTCCTTTTCCATCCTTAACCAATCTGGTTGTTGATCCATTTCTTCCAGCCAGAAATTCATGTTTTTAATATGGACTGCCCAAAAATAAAATAAGAAATTTGGCAAGGCCAAACCTCCATCGCTCTTTGACTTACATAAATGTTTTTTACTTATTCTATGATTCTTATAATCCCAAATAAAGCTTGTAACAATGGAATCGACTTTTTTGAAAACGTTTTTTGGGATATATATCGGAATTAATTGAAATAGGTACAGTAGTTGCGGTAAGAAGATCATTTTAGAGTTTCGGAGGCTCCGGCTGCGGGCCCGGTGGACAGGAACATCGGGAGCTCCAGGTCCCTGGTGGGAGACGGCTTTTCGGAGATCCCGCAACGGCAACTTCTCCCCGCTGGAATCGCGAGGTTCAAAGGACACGGACGGGACTTACCATCGCCCGCCGGGGGCTCTAACATCGGAGCCCCAGTTCGCCTAGACACTGCAGTTGGACTGCTTGAACCGCGGGGTTTGAAGGGCGCGGAGCCGGGGCCTAGCATCGCCCGGCGTGGCTGAATGGCCACGGGACTTGCCATCGTCCGCCGGGGGCTTTAACACCGGAGCCTCAGTTCGCCTAGACGCTGCAGTTGGAGAGATAAGACTTTGCCTTCCATCACAGTGAGGAGGTGTTGGAGACTCACTGTGATGGATGTTTATGTAAACTGTGTTAAGTGTGGGTCTTGTTTTTTTTGTTGTAATGTGTTAAAAAAACTGTAGTAATGATATTTCGTTCAAGCCTACGCTTGAATGACAATAAATAGCATTCAATTTTTATACCATTAATTCTACCAAGCATTGAAATGGGAAGTGTTTTCCAGTACTGAATATTCTTGTGTAATTTATTAAGTAAGGGTGGAAAATTTAGTTTAAATAAAGAGGTATATGTCTTAGTTACGTAGATTCCTAAATATTTAAGTTTATCTTTAACTATTTTAAAAGGGGATTGTTGCAATGTGTTTAAATTGAATTTTGTTATTGGCATGATTTCACTTTTATTCCAGTTAATTCTATATCCTGAGAGCTGACCAAATTGAGTTATTAGATGTAATAGATTTGGAATACTAGTTTCTAACTTTGTAATATATATTAGTACATCATCTGCATATAAAGACATTTTATTCCTTGTATCTCTAGTGTTGTACCCGTGTATTCCTGGATGGGCTCTAACGCTTTCTGCTAATGGTTCAATTGCAAGAGCAAATAATAGTGGGGATAGTGAACATCCTTGTCTACAACCTCTAGAAAGATTAAATTTAGCTGATAACATTTGGTTTGTTAATATTCTAGCTGTTAGGTTAGAGTATAACAATTTAACCCATGTACAGTACTTCTCTCCCAGTTGAAATTTTTCCATTACCGAAAATAAATATGACCATTCTACCTGGTCAAATGCTTTTTCAGCATCTAACGAAATAATTGCTAGATCTGCATTAGGAATTCTATTTGTATATATATTATTGAATAGTCTTCTCAAATTATAAAATGAGTAACGTTTTGGAATAAAACCTGTTTGGTCGGGGTGTATTAATTTGTTAATCACTAAGCTCAATCTATGAGAAAGGATTTTAGTTAATATTTTCTGATCAGTATTTAAGAGAGCTATTGCTCTATATGAACCTGGGTCTTCAGGATCCTTATCCGTTTTTGGTATAAGTATGATTGTAGATTCATTTAGAGTTTCTGGGAGTTTCTGTTGAGTGTAAGCGTATTTGTATAGTGTCTGTAGGCGTGGAGAAATCAGATCGTAAATTTTTAAATAAAATTCAGAGCATAGACCATCAGGACCTGCGGCCTTTCCATTTTTTAAAGATCTAATTGACTCTTCGATGTCTTTTACCGTAATTTAAGCATCTAGTGATTCTCTCTCTTTCTGTCTAAACCCGTAAGATTACATTTCTGTAGAAATGTTTCCATTCCTGCTGATTGTTCTGTTGTTTTAGATGAGTACAGTTTTTGATAGTATTGTTAAAATCTATCATTAATATCTTTACGCAGTGTTAATGTTTCTCCCTTGTCTGATCTAATTTTGTAAATTGTTTTTTCCCGTCCAGTTTACGAAGTTGATGTGCCTATAGTTTTTGTGGTTTATCACCAAATTCAAAGTTTAATTGTTTTGTATGTTGATATAGTTTTATAACTTGGTCTGAGTATATCTTGGTTTAACTTGTATTTCAGTACTGTAATTTTATTGTGTTTTACCATAGATGGTGCTTGTAAAGACTTGTCAGATACGTGATGTCTTCACTACTAGTTTATTGCAGACATTGTAATCACACACACACACAATGCCCTAGCTGTTCGTGGTCCATCACCGGAGCTAGGGAGAGAGCTGGGGGTGGGGAGGCTACAATTATACTGAAGATAATGGGGAGTGGTTAGTAGTGGTGAGGTCACTATGTTAAAGGAGCATGCACTGATCTACATCCTTCCCCTTGGAAAACAAAACATTACCATGATGACAGTGCGACCACGACTCATACGCTAGAAACAAACCAGCGCGTACACCGGCAGGAAAAAATTGAAACATTCAAGCAATCTCCCCGTAACGCACAGGCGGCTTGACCAACCGCCCGGAGCGGGTACGCAGCCCGCCCTCCCCCCCCCTCCGCAGGAAGAGCAGGGACAGGAGCATGAGCGGTGATAGGGGAACGGGCAGGAGAATGAGCAGGAGAGGGAGGACGAGGAGACCGGGGAGGAGAAACAGGCACCGCAGCGGGCACGCGAGCGGGAGAGGTAGGAGCAGTGAGAGAACGGGGCACCAAGGGTTGAGAGGGCAGAGTCCTGGGCATGTGAGGAGCGGTAGGCAGAGAGGTAGCAACCGGAGGTGCAAAAGGGGCTGCAGGAGGCGGAGCGGGCTCGTTGACCGGCAGCAAATGCTGGCAGGACCGGCGGTAGATGGTACCCTCGTAGTCAACCAGGTAAGACCGCGGAGAGGCTGCAGAGCCGACGACAACAGCCAGCCAGTAGTGTCCTGAGGGGGACTGCATCCGGACGACCTGGCCCTGGAAGAGACGTGGAAGGGGACGGCAGGATTTGTCGTGGGAGTGCTTCTGGATAGCCTGTTTCTGGGCAATGCGCTCCTGGACAGCAGCAGGGCTGCGGACCGCGGGCTCTAGAGATCGCTGGGAGACAGGGATCGGAGGGTGTGTGGTGCGGGACATGAGCCGCTCAGCAGGCGAGCCTCGGGCAGGGTCACGAGAAATATTGCGGAGATTCAGTAGGGCCAGGTAAAAATCCGAATGCGATAGTCTACACTGCTCCAACAGCTCCTTGGCACTGCGGATGGCGCGCTCAGCAAGGCCGTTGCTCTGCGGGTACTCAGGGCTGCTGGTGATGTGGCGAAAGTTCCAGGTGGCAGCGAAGGCGCGGAACTCCGCACTCGAGAACTGGCCGCCGTTGTCAGACTGCAAAGTCACAGGAGAGCCAAAGATCCCAAAGTTGCGGTGCAGCTTCCCGATGACAGCAGCAGAAGTGAGGGAGAGCAGCTGATCCACCTCGAACCAGCTGGAATAGGAGTCTACAAGGACCAGGAAATGTTTGCCATGCCACTCAAATATGTCAGTAGCGACCGCCATCCACACCAGGTCGGGGGCAGGCTGTAGCAGGAGTGGCTGGTGTTGCTGGTGGGGAGAGAGGGTATTGCAGGTTGAGCAGGCGGAGACCCTATCCCGGATGTCCTGTGCCATGCCGGGCCAATAAAATTGGCTCTGGGCCTGGGACAGGGTGGCATCGGCTCCGGGATGGCCGCTGTGGGCAGTTTGGAAATAGTGGTCCCGCAGCGCAGCAGGAACCACAACCTTGTGGCCCTTCACCACCACGCCGGCATGCAGCACAAGTTCATCCCGGACTAGGAAGTAGGGCGCAGCACCAGCCGGCAAGGATGAGCGACGGTCAGGCCAGCCACGACGGATGACGTCTACAAGCTGTCGCAGGGCAGGATCATTGGCAGTGTGCTGAATCAGGGACTGCATCTACCGGGAAGGCACAAAGTTAACGTTTAGCACCATCAGGTCGGACGATTCGTACGGGTGGCGGGCAGTAGACGCCAGCGGTGCGCGGGACAGCGTGTCGGCCACAAACATGTCTTTGCCCTTTCGGTACACGATTCGAAACGTGAAGCGCTGGAGCTGCAGCATCATACGCTGCAAACGGGAAGAGGCAACGTGGATCGGTTTGTTCAAGATCGTGACCAGCGGCTGGTGGTCGGTCTCGATAGTGAAAGTGTTACCCAGAATGTAGTCCCTGAACTTCGAGCAGGCAAACACCACGGCAAGGAGCTCCTTCTCAATCTGAGCGTAGCGTTGTTCGGCAGGGGTCATGGTGCGGGAAGCGTAGGAGACAGGTAGCTGCAGGCGGTCGTAGAGTTTTAGGCAGGTGGCACCGAGACCGAAATTCGAGGCATCGCAGGTGAGGACGATGGGGCGCTTTAAGTCGAAGAACTTGAGAGTGGGGGTGCGAACCAGCCGGGACTTCAGGGCATCGAAGGCTGCCTGATGCTGCGGGTGGTACCAAACCCAGGCAGTGTCCTTCTTGGTCAGTTCCCTCAGGGGCGCACTCAGCTCGCTGAGGTCGGGAATGAATTTCCCCAGGTAGTTCACCATGCCCAAGAAGCGCTGCAGGCTGGGCACGTCGACCGGAGCTGGCATCCCCGAGACCGCAGCTGTCTTCTGTGGGTCTGGTTTCAGACCCTCAGCCGTGAAAACGTGGCCCACGTATGTGACCTCCGGGACGCGGAAACGGCACTTTCTGGGGTTCAGTTTGAGGTTGATCTCACGAGCCCTATCCAGGACTTGGCGGAGGTGGAGGTCGTGCTCAGCGATGTCTCTCCCGTACACTAAGATGTCATCGACGATGATAGCACATGGCAGACCGGCAAATAGCTGCTCCATGGTGCGCTGGAAAACCTCGCTGGCAGAATTGATCCCGAAAGGCATGCGGAGGAAACGGAACCTGCCGAAAGGTGTACCGAAAGTGGTCAGGAAGGAGGAACGTTCATCTAGTGGAATCTGCCAGAAAGAGCTCTTGGCATCGAGGACAGAGAAGACAGTGGCTGGGCCGACCTGTGCAGCGACGTCCTCCACCGTTCGCATGGGGTAGTGCGGGCGCTTGATGGCAAGGTTCAGGTCCTTGGGGTTTATACAGATCCGAATCTCACTCTTGTCCTTCTTAGCAGCAACGACCATGGTGGAGACCCACCGGGTGGGATCACTCACCTCCTTGATGATGCCCACGTCCACCATGTGGCGCAGAGTCGACTCCACCCTGTCCTTCATGGCAAAGGAGACGCGGTGTGCCGGGCGGATTATCGGATCGACCCCCGGGTCCACATCGATTTCGTAATTGAAGGGTAGTTTGCCCAATACATCGTCAAAACGATCAGGGTACTCGCTCATTGGGTCCATGGGGCCCTGCACCAGGTGGATATCGCGGTGGAAGGAAACCAAACCGAGGTCCTGGCACGCACTGGCGCCCAACAGAGTAACATTCTCAGATTCCAGCAGGAGGAAAGAGAGGGGCCAAGAGGTCTTCAGAACTGTGCAGATAAGGGTTGCCTTCCCGACTGGTACGAGCACTCCACCCCCATAGGCATGAAGACGGGAGTCGTCGGCAGTAACCTTCTCACCAGATCTTATCTGCTCAAAGAGGCTTAATGACATAACATTGGCAAACGCCCCCGTGTCGACCTTTGCAGGAAAGGTCATCCCATTCACAGTAATTCGCACTGAGGGATCAGCTATCAAAGCAGGTGCACCCAAAACTGAAAAAATACGCGATTCATCATGGGAGGAACTGGTATCAGAATCAGGGAGTTCGTCTGAATGGTACTGGGAACCATGAGTGCTATCAGTCACAGCAAGGTTGTTTAGACTCCTTCTCGGAGCAGGGACAGGCTGGCCCCTGGAACGACACGCTGCGGAGAAGTGATTCAGCTTTCTACAGAAATTGCAAGTTTTCCCCAGCGCAGGGCAAACATTAAATTGATGATTGGCGAAGTTGCAGTTGGGGCAACGACGTGGGCTGTCCCTCGCGGGTGCGGGAGTGCTACGCTGGCGTGGCGGGCCATCATTCCGCCGGCGTCCAGCAGCACCGGCATAGTGAATGTCCTGAGCCTCAGGTGGAGATACGGAGTCGACAGCAGCAGCCATGCGAGAGGCATGCAGAGCCTCGTTTAAAGTGAGGTCTGGCTTCCTCAAGAGCTCTGCCCGTAGCTTCTCGTCCTGTAGGCCGTGAACTAGGACATCCCTGATCATTTGGTCGGGGGTCACCGCGTCCAGGCGGCAAAGCCGAGCCAGGTGACGCAACGATGCAATGAAGGAGTCGATGTGCTCCCCGGGTTTCTGGCGCCTGGTGAAAAACTTAAACCGCTCTATAATGCAATTGGTGGGAATGTCACATAGCGCGGTAAATTTAGTCGTAAGACATACCGGGTCCTGAGCATTCTCACCAGCGGCGTACTCGAACGATTCAGAACGTTCCATGGCCTCCCGGCCAGCCAGGTTGAGGAGCAGATGTGCCGTAATCGCAGGGGTAGCATTAGGATGAGCAATCGCGATGTAATGCTCGAAGTCGCGCCTAAAGACAGTCCATCGGTGCACGATGTCGGAGTCAAACACCAGCATGTCAGGCTTACGACACGAGTTGGCCATGGTAAATAAAGGGTTGGAAAAGAAAAACTGGGAGAAAACAACAAAAAAAACAATAGACAGGAGACGCAAGGTTCAATTTTGTGACACCATGTAAAGACTTGTCAGACACGTGATGTCTTCACTACTAGTTTATTGCAGACATTGTAATCATACACACACATAGTGCCCTAGCTGTTCGTGGTCCGTCACCGGAGCTAGGGAGAGAGCTGGGGGTGGGGAGGCTACAATTATACTGAAGATAATGGGGAGTGGTTAGTAGTGGTGAGGTCACTATGTTAAAGGAGCATGCACTGATCTACAGTGCTATTGCATTTTCTATGTCTAATTGCCTTATTTCCATTTCCAATGTCTGTTGTTTGGCCCTATTCTCTTTGTTAAGAAATGATTGGGAAGAGATTAATAATCCTCGCACAAATACTTTAAATGTTTCCCAAAGAAGGGAGGCAGAGATTTCAGGGCTATCATTAGCCTCAAAAAACATATTAATCTGTTTTACGAGGTATTCATTACTTAGCTTTTCTTTTAAGATTTGGGGGTTAAGTCTCCATTGTGACTGTGTCTCGGTCATTCCGTTTAGTTTAATCATAAATGTTAGTGGAGCATGGTCCGATATTATAATATTATGATATTGCGAATTATAGGTAAATGGGATAAGTTTAGAGTCTACTAAGAAATAGTCTATCCTTGAGTAAATTTTATGCACTGGTGAGTAAAATCAATATTCTCGACCACATGGGTTTTCAATTCTCCAAACATCCTTAATGTTGGTAGTATTAATATATGAGTTTAGAAATTCACTTGACTGAGATTTTAATTTTCTTTGAGTTGATGATCTATCCAAGTAAGCATCCAGTGTACAATTTAAGTCACCACCGATAATTAAGTTATGTTGTGTGCATTCCGGAATAATGTTAAGTATTCTCTTAAAAAACAGGGGTCTATCAAAATTTGGTCCATACACATTAAGGAGAGTCACTTTTTTTGCGTATAACTCCCCTACTAATACAATATATCTGCCTTCGATATCTTCTATCATTGATATATGTTTAAAGGGTATACCTTTACGAATTAATATTGCAACCCCTCTAGATTTATGTGAAAATGAAGAGTGATACGCTTTAGCAATCCATTTTGCTTTCAATCTATGTTGTGCTTCCTTTTTAAGATGTGTTTCCTGGAGAAATATTATATCTGCTTTAAGTGATTTTAAATGAGCTAATACTTTACCTCTCTTGATTGGTTCATTAATTCCCTTAACATTCCAGCTACAGAATTTAATTCCTTCACCCCAATTTTCCTATTAACGTCTTGCATCTTGTGATTAGAGTGGTCTATGTTAGAGCAGATGGCTCAGCTCACTAAACCCTACCTTATACCCGAACATCAGGTAGATGAATTTTAGGTCTCGTTGGTTTTCCATCCGGATATATCTCCCTAAATAAAATATATAATTCCATTCCAAATACAAAATATAATATAACATAAGATAGAAAAGGTAAAAAAAATGTTGCATTAGTAATGTGTAAAGAGTAGAAAAAGAAGAAAACTACAACTATGATTAGTGCAGTTAGTGATAGTGTCGCTAAGCATCTAAGTACTTCCGTAGCTTTTGGTAAAAAATATATATTACTAGCTCCGTACTTTCCTTAAAAGAAAAGTTTCAATTACAATGAAAATAATTTATGGGGGGGAGGGAAACAATAGTTATATTTCATTATTGAACTAATTATTAGTCTCCAATTGAAATGTTAGTCTCGTATAGCAAAAAACCCAACAAAAAAGCATTATCAAAGAGTAATCAAAGTCAAAAGTATCAAAGAAAAAACTTCCTAAATTTTTATTAATAAATTACCTGAATCACACTTTATTTATATTTCATACTTTCAGTTAATTCTGAGTTGATGCAGTTAACAATAATTAGTATTAATTAGTATTCATGATTAGTAATAGTTGTTAGAAATTAGTACTAAAATGTAAATATTATATATCAGTAGCAAGATAATTGCCCAATTCTTATTGCAGATTTTGGACAGTTCTTAAGTATAATAGTTTAAAGTTTCATTTCTTCTCTGCAGGGTAACAATATCCGATATCTTCAGGTGAATGTTGGGTGTAGAGTATTATTCAATCTTCGGTCTTATTCACGATGCTCTGGGCGAATTCAAGTGCCTCTGTGTGCTTGATGAAGAAATGTTCCTTCTGCTCGTAGGTTACTCTTAATGTTGCGGGATATAACAGTCCATATCTCAAATTTTTTATATTCTTAAGTATTCTTCTTGTTTCTGTAAACAGCGCTCTCTTCTTGGCGACTTCCACAGGGTAATCTCTAAATATACTGATCTTGTCTCCTTCAAATACGAGGTTTCTGCTTTGAACAATTTTCTTCATCATATCATCCAAAACATGGTCATATTGCACCTTCACTATCAGTTGTCTTGGGGGGACGCCGTCCCTTGGGCGACGTCTCGATACTCTGTGCGCTCGGGCAAGTAGTGGTGCTTGATCCAATTTCAAGACTTTTTTCAGTAGATCTGCAGCAAATTCCCGGGGGTCACGATTCCCCTCTCTGCCTTCCTGGACGCCCACAATTCTTAAATTCTGGCGTCTCTTTCGTCCCTCCAAGTCAGTACATTTTTCGGTTATTTGATGTAATAACTTTGATAGGCGTTTGTTCTCGGCAATAAGATTTTTTGTAGTTTCGGTGCTTGTCTCAGCAATTTCCTCTAATTCCTTTACTGCCTTGTGGTGTTGATTTAATGTCTGGAGGATCGGCTCCAACTTAGAATCAAATCTAGATTCCATCGAATTCAGTTTATCATTTACTTCTTCAACACTTTGTTTCAAATTTTCTTCCATGTCTAACTTCCAATCTTCCAGAACTTCATGTGCGGAAACTGTAACCTCTTCTTTAATTTGTTCTTTAATTTCATCTTTAAAAGATTTCAGCTCTTCCCTGAAGTTCTGTTTAAGATTTTTTAATTCTTTCATTATATTAGAGATTTCCTGTGTAAGGAAGATTCTTAATTCTTCCACATCTGTCTTTTTCTTCTTTGAGATATCTTCTTGGGATGCTGTTAAAACTGAGGCCGAGGCTTCAGTTGGGCCTACCTCTTTAGCCTTGTCGGTTTTTCTCGACTTGGGAGGGGGAGTATGTTGAGTCGACATTCTGCCGGAGTCGCGCGCCTGATGACGTCACGAACTTGATACAAACAGTCGGTGCAGTTTTCAGCAGGTAGGTCCCGTCTTTTTCCCCCATTTTCAGCGTTTTTTTCCCGGAGCTAGTCGGCGCGAGTCTCTCCTACTCCATAGCACCACCGGAAGTGTTTGAATGGAATTTGAAGTTTAGAAATGTGCTTTCCTTCTCAAGGTTTTCTCATATAAGATTGTTAAGGGCTTGGACACGCTTGAGGCAGGAAACATGTTCCCGATGTTGAGGGAGTCCTGAACCAGGGGCCACAATTTAAGAATAAGGGGTAAGCCATTTAGAACGGAGACGAGGAAACACTTTTTCTCACAGACAGTTGTGAGTCTGTGGAATTCTCTGCCTCAGAGGGCAGTGGAGGCCGGTTCTCAGGATACTTTCAAGAGAGAGCTAGGTAGGGCTCTTAAAGATAGTGGAGTCAGGGGATATGGGGAGAAGGCAGCAACAGGGTACTGATTGGGCATGATCAGCCATGATCACAGTGAATGCCGGTGCTGGCTTGAAGGGCCGAATGGCCTACTCCTGCACATATTGTCTATTGTCTATTGTCTATTATTTTGATTCAAGACTTTCAGCTGGATTAAGTGGGAATTGCATTCCATTTCTCATTTGTCCCTTTTACTCAATTCTCTGACATTATTGTTTCCTTTATCTTTCCTTCATTCTCCTTTTTCCTCTTTGGCTTGCATATACTTTGGTACAGCTATAATGCCCTCTGGGCAACACCCAGACATCTTACCTGCATTCTCTGTACGTTTACTGACTTCCCTCTCCCTTTTCATTAAATCCTGATATTTGGTCTTTTTCTGATTCTGTTTTCTCACTTTTACCCTAGGCTCCCTGCTTTTTTTCCGTTTCTTATGGTCAATTTCCCATTCCTCCCATTCCTCTGCCTGCTTTTCTCTTTCTGGCTTACTCATTTGTTATCCTTTCCTTCTTTGTCTCCTTGTCTCCCTCTCCCTCACTCCCTCTCCCTCTCTCCCTCTCCTAGCCTCACTATCGCTTGATCTCCGATTTTCTGCTCTTTATTGTCAGTTTCGATAGATGGTACTCAAGTCAGTGGGCAATAATTGATGTTTAAAATTAGCTTCAATATTCCTTGCTATCCATATGTTCTGTGCACTCGGCATATTTCTCTTAAATTCTGAGTGACAGAGCCATGGAGTCAGACAGCATGGAATCAGGCCTTTCAGCCCATTGTATCCATGCTGGCAATCAATTAGGTCTGTATATTAATCTTATTATTCAGCTCTCAGTCCATTCAAGTTCCCATCTAAATGCTTCTTCATTGATATAAGATTCCTTGTAAACAATTTAAGCTTATCTCATTTGTTAGTAAGTTAGGGTTAAAATTTGCTGATGACATGAATCTAAGTGGGAATGTGAGTAGATTCAAGGTGCATAGCCCTTCCCGTCATTGAAGGTATCTACACGAGGTGCTGGCTCAAGAAGGTGGCACCTAACATCATGGATCCCCACCATCCGTGCCATGCCTTCTCTTGCCGCCACCATTGGGAAGGAAGTACGAAAGCCTGAAGTCCCACAAGAGACAGGAACAGTTAAAGCCCTGTCTCACGGTGCGAGTTGACCCACGAGTGACCCCGAGATAACGACTCGTGGTTGCGTACGAGACTCCAAGTTTATGATCAAGAGTTTAACCGAGTTCCCACGGGTATGTCTAAGTTTGCCGTTTACTTCTCATTTCTGCGATGTTCCAAGTTCCTCTCCCGAGTTAATCTTGAGCCAACTGTGAATGAAGGCCTGTTTTAAGTATCAAATAGAGGAGCTGGACAGCATCTCATACAGTAAGTATATTCTGATTCAGTATTGAAAGTTATTCAATTTCAGAACTTAAAAAAATTAGGCAAGAGTTCGGCCCCGCACTCGCTGCCATTGTGCAACAAGGAGGCGGTGGCGGCGAAGCAAGTGTTAAAGAAGACAGCTCCATCCTGCGGCTTTTTAAAGGTAGAATTCAGCGCGGCCGCATCTATTGATATGACCTACAAAGGGAAAATGTGCACCGTCCAGTGCCAGAGCTAGGCTGGGATCATTCTCTGCTCTCATCTCTCTCTTACTGTGTGTGCATTTGCAGGGGGAAGAGCGGTCTACCTCGCTGGGGCACAAGACCTCTGCCACCTGCCCCTTGCAGCCATCAACTTGTTTGTTCCTTTGGTGCGCCTCATCTGCCCTGCTCCCATCCCAGCGCTGCCCCAGCTCTCTGCCCCATTCTCTTGGAAATGTCGCTTCCGCCGCTCTAACGAGGAGGGGTCCGGCTGGCTGGCTTGGTGGGTGGGTGGGTGAGCAGGGAGGGGGAGTGAGTACAAACCACTGAATCCATTCTCAAAAGTCGGGCAGAGCCGTGTAGAACTCACGTTTCTCTCTGCTTCATATACGTGGGAATTCCCTCAGTATGGTCACTCAGCGGGCAGGCAGCATCTCTGGAGAGAAGGAATGGGTGACGGGATGACATTTAAAATTTAAATCATGGGCAAACCATCTTGCCCCAGGCTGCTTTACATTATTTATTGTGTTGAGTTGTTTGTGAGGCTGGGACATCTCTGAGGGTCGCCACCTTGTAGTGGAGACATATGCGTGTGCCTTGATCCTGTAAGCTGGCCTCATGGCAGGAAGGTCGAGCGGGAGGTCCCTGACAAAGGGCGGCCCAAGAAGGTGACCTCAGTGGAACAGGCCGAGGATGGTGTTTGACCGGCGGCTGAGAAGGTGGAAGAAGGCTGCAGCAGGGAGAGACTCCCAACCGTGGTGGAGCCCACATCATTGGACCCGGGACTGTCAGTGAATGTTGTCAGGTTAAAGAGGGCGGACTTGTCTGTTCTGAGCAGTCCCTGGGCTTCAGTCAAGGGTCAGTGTGTGGGGCAGTGCCCTGGAGTTTACATCCTGCTGATCCCTGTAGACATCCACCATGGTTCCCCGCTCCCCGTCCCTCTCTCAATGTGTGACGGAGAATGGCCGAGACTCTAGTGTACTGAGTTTGAAGCCATTACCCTGTCAGTGAGGGTGATGAGAAACAGGAAGGACAGTGAGTTGTCCCTTACCCCGATGTAAACAGCCCTTTATTCTGGAATCGACACCACTACTTCTGCTGATCTGGTTTAGAGAGGAAACATCGCAAAGCAAGGTCATATTCAACAAGTGCAGTTTGAGGACATTGGATTTTCCTCTCCACATTTTATTGGTTTTTGTAGCCAGAAAAGTCAAAACATGCAATCATTATTATCTTTAATTCTTACGTACCCTCGTGATGAAACATTGTTAATCTCCAGTCAATTATATTCCCTCCTTTACTGAAACAACCCTGACTGATCATCTCTATGTCATTGGGTTGGAGAACATGATCCCACAGGTGAACATCAGTTATCTCTCCGACAAACGACTGACTGGCGTCAAAACCTCCACCGACTGAGTCTTGTTCCTGACCTAGAATAAACTGACCAGACCCTTTCACAACCTGACCCTTATCACCAACCTTCCGTACACTGCGTCTCCCATTGACCCAGACTGTTATCTCACCCCCTTGAGACTCCCAGGTCACACAGATGTGTCTCAGTAAAGAATTCATGTCTGGGATGTAAAACTCTGTTACAAAATTTCCTAAATACAGCCAGAGTTGTGTTTTAGATTCTTCCCAAATCAGCAGTTCGTTGTCGGAAAAGCTCGTTGCGTAGGAGAGCAAACTGTAAGAGTGAGTCGCTTCAGAGGCTGCCCTGAAACAGACAGCAAAGGCGGTCAAACAGGTGAAGTCAGGCGCATGCAACCTGACGAAGCTGTTGGATGCTTTGCTTGAAAATATCACTGATTTCGCATCCAATCCTGTAAAATGTGAAGAGTTAAGATTGTCATATGTCAGTTTAAAGTTGCAGCAGATGGAGCACAAAGATGCAGCAGAAATTTGGAAAAGTCATCCCGTCACCCATTCCTTCTCTCCAGAGATGCTGCCTTCCCGCTGAGTTAAAGCGTGCCCACGGTAGACTCACGAGACACTAAGGTAAACGCACGTGCCACTACGTTCTTACAACGAGTTTAAATGTTTCAATTTTTAACTTCAGCAGTACATTTTACTCGTGGAAAAGTTTAAACATGTTTGAATTTTTCCAAGAGTTAACAAGTTTCACGGGTACCTGCCGTTAGCGCCAAGAGTCGCTAATTTGCGTCCACGAGTTCCGACGTTCCCGCTACGTTAATCGTATGTGATTACCACAAGTTAAATTTGTTTTAAGCTCGGGGTACCTCGTGGGTCAGCTCGCACCGTGAGACAGGGGTTTTAGTCTTTACGTTAATGACAGTGTTCACAGGACACTGGGCTTCTCCGAGCGATTTCAGCTTTCCAGGGACGTCGCTGGTAACAGCTACTCACTGACCATCACCATCAGAGGGGTGGAGATCAATGACTCTGCCAATTATATCTGTGGCATTTAGGGGAAATTATTTGGATATGGAACCCAGCTGAATGTAACCAGTATTGGTTCTTTAGTTTTTGGTTTTAGAGATATCGCGCGGAAACAGGCCCTTCGGCCCACCGAGTCCGCACCGACCAGCGATCCCTACACATTAACACTACCCTACACACACTAGGGATTTTTAAAATTTATGCCAAGCTAATTATCTACAAACCTGTAGGTCTTTGGAGTATGGGAGTAAATCAAAGATCTCGGATGAAACCCACGCGGTCACGGGGAGAACGTACAAACTCCATACAGACAGCACCTGTATGCGGGATCGAACCCGGGTCTCTGGCGCTGTGAGGCAGCAACTCTACCGCTGCGCCCCCGTGCCACCCATATGATTATATTTTGTTATATTTCTAGTTATGTTCCTGTATTAGCACCTCACGATGAATGTGATACCCTGTTATCGGTTCTAATGAGACAGTCATTAGAAGAACAGAGGATGAAAAATGGGCTAAGGTTCATTTATTTTTAACTAATTACCGTGGATGACTTCACTGTGTCCTGAGATTGGGGGCAATTAAGGAGGAAGAATAAATGCTGCCATTGACGGTGCTACGTCCTGGGAACGGATAAATATATTCAAATACACAATATTCAGAAATACTCCATTAATCCTTTATTCGAACTTTTGGCTCACCAGGTGATCTTTGCTGTGGTCCCCGTCCACTCACCGGCTCTTGGTTCCCGCGTTACCTTTAAACTTATCTCTTCTGCCTCCTGTGCTCAATTAATCACTTACCAGCTTAACTATATGTACGAAGGAACTGCAGATGCTGGTTTACTCCAAAGATAGACACAAAAAGCTGTAGTAACTCAGTGGGTCAGGCAGCATCTCCAGTGAAAAAGAATAGGTGACGGTTCGGGTCGAGACCCTTCTTCAGACTGATAATCAGTGAAGAGGGAAACGAGAGTTATAGAAGGTACATCGAACAAATGAATGAAAAATATGCAAAAAGCAATGATGATTATGGAAAGGTGGAGGCCACAATGGTCCATTGTTGGCTGTGGGGGAGCTGACAAAATAATTACTCTTTAACTTCTTTAGTTTGAAAGAGAATTGAAAATATGTTTGAGCATTAACAAAGTGACCTCCAAGAGTCTGAAATATTTGCCAATCTATTTCCAACAAAACCCTGAGTGTGCCAGATTATTGGAGTTTTAATGTTTCAGATCCCAGCCTCTCTCAGCAGGTCCAAACAATCTTTGATAACTCTCTCTCCAAATTCTGACCAAGAGTCTTGGATCTGAATTGTTTCCTCTGTTCCTCTCTCCACAGATGTGTGACCTGCATTTTTTGTTTCAGTTCCTACTTTTATATGCTATCCTGTTTGACATATTTCATTGCCTTCCTCATTACTTGCAAATTGGAGGGTTTTGTAATAGCCAACTACCTACAGTGCGAAAGTTGAGAGAACTATTAGTGTTCTCCGAGTTTGTCCTCAGGGGGTAAAATAAGTCAGGGAATATAGAATATAGAACATAGAACAGTTCAATAGCACAGGAACAGGCTCTTTGGCCCAACATGTGTGCCCAACATGATGGCAATCAAAACTAATCTCATCTGCTAACACATAGTTTATAAAGCTCTGCCCATTCCTTGCCCATTAATGTGGCAGTACAAATGCCTCTCACATGTTGCTATCGTTTCTGGTTCCAATACTTCCTCTTGCAGCACGTTCATTTCCCCTCTCACCTTAGACCTGAGCCATTTTGGTATTTGACATTTCCATCATGGGAAAAAGGCTTCTACCCAAGCAATGCCTGTCATAATTTTATAAATTACAATTGAAACCCAAAGTACATGCTATAACTTCAGGATAAGCGCTCAACTAAGAAAACCAAGCCCAAAGCCAAAGTATTATCTAATTATCTAACTGAATATACTAACTTATGCTAAGGACAATAATTAACTCCGTATGCAAAAAGCAGTGACCTATATGTTAAATAGCTCATAAAAAAAGGGTTCCCATCATCAGGTTTTCTATCATATTCGGACACTTGAGAAAAGAATTCAAGGTTGTCCAAACTCCCCTGATGGCTAACTTCACGAATCCACCATCAAAGCTGACAGAACAGCACCTCAAGACCTCTTTAACAGCTTAGTGAAAACGGAAGAATTAGAAGAAGAAATAGACCACTCAGCCCCTCAATCGGTTCATGACTGCTCTCCGACTACACCATCATTTGATGCACTCATATCTGGCTTGATTTGCCTGGATAGGTCACAAAACTAAGATTATAAACTAAACTTGTGTCCAGCGAAGATTTGTCCACCTTCAAGCCAGCTGAGGCATTGAGGGTCTATATTACTAAAAGTCTGATCTTGACCACTTCCTGTTGTTTTGTATATTGATTTTAGAAAAACCGCTGCCACTTACGGCTGTGAATTTTGGCTACCTTATTCACAGTCCCCCTCTGCTGTGCAGGACAAGAGGATTTTTCCCATCGAAAAATAAAAGATTAGTGTTTAAAAAATGTTGAGTTTCTCTCTCCTGAAGGCCACGCCGCTTCCGGAGGGACTATAAAACCCGGAAGTATTGAGTGCCTCAGTCATTCTCTGCAAGATGGGGGAGCGAGAGGGTCATGTCTCCCAGTCTCAGCTGTGAATAACACTGAACACATGTCTACTAAACTGTGAGTGTGGTTTTACTGACCTTGTGCCCTTAATGTGGTTTGGAAATGAAAATGTGGTTGGTTTGAAATAAAGCACAGCAAATGGTGGTTAGTGGTGCTGGTTTGAAATAAAGCACTGCAAATGGTGGCTGGTTTGAAATAAAGCACTGCAAATGGTTGTTGGTGATGGTTGGTTTGAAATAAACCACAGCAAATGGTTGTTGGTGGTGGTTGGTTTGAAATAAAGTTCTGCAAATGGTTGTTGGTTTGAAATAAAGCACTGCAAATGGTTGTTGGTGGAGGTTGGTTTGAAATAAAGCACTGCAAATGGTGGTTGGTTTGAAATAAAGCACTGTAAATGATGGTTGGCATCTGGTGGCCTTGCACCCTGCTTGAAGTGCCATGAAACTGCACTTGAATTTGGTGGCCCTGCACCCTGCTTGAAGTGGCAGGAAACTGCACTTGAGTTTGGTGGACCTGCACCCTGCTAGAAGGTGCAGGAATCTCCACTTGCGTTTGGTGGCCCTGCACCCTCCTTGAAGTAGTAGGAAACTGCACTTGAACTTGGTGGCCTTGCACCCTGCTTGAAGTGGTACGACACTGCACTTGAATTTGGTGGCCTTACACCCTGCATGAAGTGGTACAAAACTGCACTTGAATTTGGTGGCCTTGCACCCTGCGTGAAGTGGTACGAAACTGCATGAATTTGGTGGCCTTGCACCCTGCTAGAAGTGGACGGAAACTGCACTTGAATTTGGTGGCCTTGCAACCTGCTTGAAATGGTATGAAACTGCACTTGAATTTGGTGGCCTTGCACCCTGCTTGAAGTGGCATGAAACTGCACTTGCATTTGGTGGCCCTGCACCCTGCTTGAAGTGGTAGGAAACTGCACTTGAGTTTGGTGGCCCTGCACCCTGCTTGAAGTGGTAGGAAATTGCACTTGAGTTTGGTGGCACTGCACCCTGCTTGAAGTGGTAGGAACTGCACTTGAGTTTGGTTACCTTGCACCCTGCTTGAAATGGTAGGAAACTGCATTTGAATTAGGTGGCCTTGCACCCTGCTTTAAATGGAATTTCAAGGAATAGCCGTGAGTCAACTGCCAGCCCACCAGCCGTGAGTGAGCTGCCAGCACATCAGGCTTGAGTGACTGAGGTGTCACCCCAAGAATCCATTTGGCCCGCAATGTCCATACTAGTCCTCTGGAAACCAGTCCCTTCAGCCCACAACACCCATACTAGCGCTCCAGAAAGCCCGCCCTCCCCCCCACTGGCCACCAATATTGGAATTGGCGGAGAGGTGGAATATTGCGTTGGGGGACCAGCCCTCCCGTGTGAACATGGGACCCAACAGGGTCCCACTTAGTCTAGTTTATTTATAGAGTCCTGCTCTGAGTCTTTAAAAATGTCACCGAGTTCTCGAGCTACAACGTCTGTTCCATGGTGAATTCCGATGAGAAGTACTCATTTAGGGCATCATGTATACATCTAGGCTCCATGTACAGGTTGCCCCTGTTGTACCTAATGAGTCATTTTTTCCCAGTTTTTAATTTTTCCCTTAATATATTTCAAATGTATTTTAATTCACTCTGCCAGTGTTAGGTCCTGACCTCTCTTTGTCTTCCTAACTTTTTAAAGCAACTCCCAGCACTATTTATACTTGTGAGGGCTCTCTTCTTTAGTTCCCAAAACCAGCCATATGCTTCCTATTTTCTCTTTATCCAACCCACTGCATCCTGGGTTCCCTATTCTTGTTACTCTTGACATTCACCCTTACAAAATATGTTGACCTTGAGTTCTCGTTCTTTCTCCTTCGAATGCTTTCCACTGCGCAGACTTTGACTTACAGGTACTGTAAGTAATTTCTCACAGTCTACATTTGCCAGGTCCTGAGTTAATGTTGTGAAATAGGCTCTCCTGCAATGTAAGCCCCCTATTCCAATCTATCGCTGTCATTTTACGTAACCATTTTGAAATGTACAGATTTATGGTCACTGGGGCGGCACAGTGGCGCAGCGGTAGAGTTCCTGCCTTATAGCGCCAGAGACCCAGGTTCAATCCTGATTAGGGGTGCTGTCTGTATGGAGTTTGTATGTTCTCCCTGTGACCACCAGCAGGCCAGGCAGCATCTGTTGAGAAAGAAAAACAGACTTAAAACATTTCTGTGAGAAGGAAGAAATGGGTAGTACAAAGGAAATATCTCTGATTGAATTCAATGTGATGATTTGTAAGCATATTATGCTTCCTTGTCTGTGAGATGTGTTGTTAATAGTGTGCTCAAGGACACATCTAGCAGGACAAACTGAGCCAAAATGATGATGGGAAGAAACAATAAGTTACCCTAAGAGATGCCACTGAAATGTCTTCCTTCATCCTGAACAGTGACTTCTCCTCTACTAGAGTGGACAGAGTCCTTGATCACATCTTATTGTTTTTCCTGCATCTATGCCAAGGGTTACCAACCTGGGGTAAATTTACCCCCAGGGTGTAAATTTCATCTACCCAAGTGGTAAATTTGTTGATTCTGGATTTGTACTTTTTTTTTTTCATTGACTGTGTTTGGTTCTGGTATCATTAGTTGTTCATAAATAAGTGAAATAACATTGTTATGTGCTATTAAAGTTGCCTGGGGTAAACGGGACTAAAAGGTTGGGAACCCCTGATCTACGCTCTCACTCTTCCTCTTTCCAGGAGTGGATAAGAACATATTTCCCTTGCTCCTTACCTTCCACCCAGGAACCTGCCTTATTCATCCGATCATTCTTTGCATTTTTCACCAGTCACCATCTCATCCATCCCCACCAACCACTCGCACTCATACGGCGTGTCTCCATGCAAAAACACAGGAGAAGCAACACTTGACTTTTCACCTCTTCCCTTCCCACCGTCCAGTGACACAAATAGCCCTTCCTGGTTAAGCAGTGAATGACTTGCACTTTTTCCAAACGGATGTACTGCATTTGGTGTTCTCCGCGTGGTCTCTTTCACATGAAGGAAATTAAACATAGTTGACACCAAGTGCTGGAATAACTCAGCGGGTCAGGCAGCCTCTCTGGTGAAAAAAGATGGGAGGCGTTTCAGGTCAGAACCTTTTTTCAGACAATGTAACAGTGCAGGGTGTAAACATGGGTTCTAACCCGGTACATCACCCATCCTTTTTATCCAGAGATACTGCCTGACCCACTGAGTTGCTCTAGCACTTTGTGCCTGTCTTCGGCTTAAACCAGCATCTGCAGTTCTTTTCTACAACGATGGAGTGAATGCTTTGCGGAATATTTCCACTCCATCTACAGGAGTGACCTTGAGCTTCCTGTTGTCACCACTTTAATCCCCCTCCACTGCTACCCTGACCTCTCTATGTGTTACCTCCACACTGTTACAATGGGACCCAATTCAAGCTTGCTGACATTTAATGATTTCTAAATTAATGCTTATTTGGTTCATTAGGAAGTATTCCAATAACTGGCCAGGTAAACACACTGGCTTGTGACCACTCGGTGCTCCACTTCCTTCCTTTATCACAGTAACCATATAACCATATAACCATATAACAATTACAGCATGGAAACAGGCCATCTCGGACCTTCAAGTCCATGCCGAACTTCCTCCTAGTCCCATCTTCCTGCACTCAGACCATAACCCTCCATTCCTTTCTCGTCCATATGCCCATCCAATCTATTTTTAAATGATAAAAGCGAACCTGCCTCCACCACTTCCACTGGAAGCTCATTCCACACAGCTACCACTCTCTGAGTAAAGAAGTTCCCCCTAATGTTACCCCTAAACTTCTGTCCCTTAATTCTCAAGTCATGTCCTCTTGTTTGAATCTTCCCTACTCTCAATGGGAAAAGCTTATCCACGTCAACTCTGTCTATCCCTCTCATCATTTTAAAGACCTCTATCAAGTCCCCCCTTAACCTTCTGCGCTCCAAAGAATAAAGACCTAACTTGTTCAGCCTTTCTCTGTAATTTAGTTGCTGAAACCCAGGCAACATTCACGTAAATCTCCTCTGTACTCTCCCTATTTTGTTGAAATCCTTCCTATAATTTGGCGACCAAAATTGTACTCCATACTCCAGAATTGGCCTCACCAATGCCTTGTACAATTTTAACATTACATCCCAACTTCTATACTCAATGCTCTGATTTATAAAGGCCAGCACACCAAAAGCTTTCTTTACCACCCTATCTACATGAGATTCCACCTTCAGGGAACTATGCACAGTTATTCCTAGATCCCTCTGTTCAACTGCATTCCTCAATTCGCTACCATTTACCATGTACGTCCTATTTTGATTTGTCCTGCCAAGATGTAGCACCTCACATTTATCAGCATTAAACTCCATCTGCCATCTTTCAGCCCACTCTTCCAAATGGCCTAAATCTCTCTGTAGACTTTGAAAATCTACTTCATTATCCACAACACCACCTATCTTAGTATCATCTGTATACTTACTAATCCAATTTTCCACACCATCATCCAGATCATTGATGTACATGACAAACAACAGTGGACCCAACACAGACCCCTGAGGCACCCCACTAGTCACCGGCCTCCAACCTGACAAACAGCCATCCACCATTACTCTCTGGCATCTCCCATTCAGCCACTGTTGAATCCATCTTGCTACTCCACTGTTAATACCCAACAATTGAATCTTCTTAACCAACCTTCCATGAGGAACCTTGTCAAAGGCCTTACTGAAGTCCATATAGACAACATCCACTGCTTTACCCTCATCAATTTCCCTAGTAACCTCTTCGAAAAATTCAAGAAGTTTAGTCAAACATGACCTTCCAGGCACAAATCCATGTTGACTGTATCCTTTCCATTAATTTTCCCACCACTGACGTCAAACTAACAGGTCTATAATTGCTAGGTTTACTCTTAGAACCCTTTTTAAACAATGGAACAACATGCACAGTACGCCAATCCTCCGGCACTATTCCCGTTTCTAATGACATTTGAAATATTTCTGTCATAGCCCCTGCTATTTCTACACTAACTTCCCTCAATGTCCTAGGGAATATCGTGTCAGGACCTGGAGACTTATCCGTTTTCATATTTTTCAAAAGTGTCCACACTTCCTCTTCTTTATATCTCATAGTTTCCATTGCTTCTCTGCTCGTTTCCCTTACCTCACATAATTCAATATCCGTCTCCTTGGCGAATACCGAAGAAAAGAAATTGTTCAATATCTCCCCCATCTCTTTTGGCTCAGCAGATAGTTGTCCACCCTTACTCTCTAATGGACCAATTTTATTCCTTGTTATCCTTTTGCTATTAATATAGCTGTAGAAACCCTTTGGGTTTACTTTCACCTTACTTGCCAAAGCAACCTCATATCTTCTTTTAGCTTTTCTAATTTCTTTCTTAATATTCTTTTTACATTCTTTATACTCCTGCAGCACCTCATTTACTCCATGATGCCTATAAATATTGTAGATCTCTCTCTTTTTCCAAACCAAGTGTCCAATTTCCCTTGAAAACCATGGCTCTTTCCAATTTTTACTATTTCCTTTCAACCGAACAGGGACATAAAGATTCTGTACTCTTAAAATTTCACCTTTAAATGTCCTCCATTTCTCTTCTACATCCTTCCCATAAAACAACATGTCCCAATTCACTCCATTTAAATCCTTTCGCATCTCCTCAAAGTTAGCCTTTCTCCAGTCAAAAATCTCAACCTTAGGTCCAGTTCTGACCCTCTCCATAATTATATTGAAACTAATGGTATTGTGATCACTGGACCCAAAGTGCTCCCCAACGCATACCTCCGCCACCTGCCCTGTCTCATTTCCTAACAGGAGGTCCAGCACTGCCCCATCTCTTGTAGGTACCTCTGTGTATTGCTGCAAAAAACTATCCTGCACACATTTTACAAACTCCAAACCATCCAGCCCTTTTACAGAATGTGTTTCCCAGTCTATGTGTGGAAAATTGAAATCTCCCACAATCACTAGTGCTTACTACTAATATCTGCTATCTCCTTACATATTTGCTCTTCCAATTCTTGCTCTCCATTAGGCGGTCTATAATACACCCCTATAAATGTTGCTACCCCTTTCCCATTTCTCAGTTCCACCCAAATAGCCTCCCTAGACGAGCCCTCTAATCTATACTGCCAAAGCACTGCTGTAATATCTTCCTTGACAAGCAATGCAACACCCCCACCTCTTGCCCCTCCAACTCTATCACACCTAAAGCAACGAAATCCTGGAATATTTAGTTTCCACTCACAGCCCTCCTGCAACCAAGTTTCACTGATCGCAACAACATCATACTTCCAGGTGTCAATCCAGGCTTTAAGCTCATCCACCTTTCTTACAATGGTCCTAGCATTTAAATATACACATTTAAGAAACCCACCACCACTTATTCTCTGTTTATTATCTTTTTCTTCTTTCTCCCCTACATTTTGGTTCCGAGTGCTTCCCTTCTCTGCCTCCTGCCTCACACCCTGACTACTAGCTTTCCCTATTCGAGTCCCTCCCCCCAACCGTTCTAGTTTAAAGTCTCCCCAGTTGCCTTTGCAAATCTCCCCGCCAGGATATTGGTCCCCCTCGGGTTCAAGTGCAACCCGTCCTTTTTGTACAGGTCACACCTTCCCCAAAAGAGGTCCCAATGATCCAGAAACTTGAATCCCTGCCCACTGCACCAGTCCTTCAGCCACGCATTTATCCTCCACCTCATTCCATTCCTACTCTCACTGTCTTGTGGCACAGGCAGTAATCCTGAGATTGTTATTTTTTTGGTCCTTCTCCTTAACTCTCCTCCCATCTCCCTAAATTCTCCTTTCAGGTCCTCTTCTCTCTTTTACATTTATGTTTAGAATGGTCAATGAAGGTTGAATGAACAGGGTGCCTCTGGGGACTGCGCTTTATTCAGTGGCCAGTTGGGTCAGCTGGTGGACGCGGGTTGAATAGCAATGTTAAATTCCTGTGTGAACCTTTTGCAGAACTCTGGGGAATGAGTGGGTTAGGATCAGTGGACCACAGTGGGCCAAGTGGCTTTCTTCTGCACTGACATTATTTTTCCCTGATCTTTATCGAATTATGTGATTTCTTTGCAGTTATTCAAACAAAGGAGAATCAAGTTGTGGTGACGTGCCTTCCCTGGATCATTCTGCCTTTGGTGCTGGGATTTCTTGCTGTTACTGGAGCCATTTGCCTCATCAGACACAGAGCTTCGGGAAGCCACCAGTCCTGTATGTGTAACTAAATAATTCAGTCTGATCCAATCGCTGTGTGGTTAGTGAAATGGGAAGGGTGGTTCCGATTGTCAAAGAGCCGTCATTATGCTGTTGG
Source organism: Malacoraja senta (assembly GCA_038087875.1). Taxonomy (NCBI): domain Eukaryota; kingdom Metazoa; phylum Chordata; class Chondrichthyes; order Rajiformes; family Rajidae; genus Malacoraja; species Malacoraja senta. The sequence goes on from JAXLNO010005131.1 coordinate 34,568, forward strand.
GCAGCAAAGTGGGATTCACAGCTCCTAGGCTGCTCTTAGTGAGACCTTGTTCTCTATTTCACAGCTCAGTCCGGAGCGGCTGATGACCAGACCCCAGGAGCAGATTATGAAAATATTTCCGTGGCAAGAAATGTCCCGGTGAGTTCTGATGGTTTTCTGGGATAAGCAGACCTGTGATGGGATCTCTCTCCCTGATGGTGTGTTATTAGCTTCCCATCAGGCATTTATTCCACTGTCTTTGTTAATCATTGAGTGTTTTGTTAATCATTGAGTGCATTGATCATCATCGCAATGTCTTTATGATTTGTAAATGTACATGGTGCATCTGTTGATGGAGAGTGGGACATGCACTGCTCGTGAGCAGGCGTGTGAGAACACTACCAGGTCTAACAATCCACTGAAGGTTCAGCTCCAGCAGTTTAACCTGAGAGGAGTTCAACCTCTGGATCTCTCCTGCTTTTGTCTGCTCAGATCCATCCTCTCTGGCCAAACATTTGGCCATCAGCTCCACCATGAGCACAACTATTTCAACTGTTGTCTGATAATGTCCACTTCAAACTAATTGGAGTGTTTAACCACAATAAAGGCAGGTTCTTGATTAATATGGTTTCAGAATCCTTTCAAAAATCGTTCCCATTGACTTGGATGATAATCATTCTTAATACTTTGCTGAAACTGCTGACTCCTGCGTGACATGGAGTGTGTGTGGTGTGTGTGTGTGCTTGTTGTTCCCATTTCCATGGAGTGTGTGTCCCAGATTAGAGATTGCAGTCGTTTCAGTGTGTGGAGAAGTTATTTTTTTCTTAGTTCCATCATGTCTCATCATCGCACTGAACATATTCAGTACTTGTTCTCCTGAACAATGAAGGGAGCTGCCAGGATTCCTGCTACAATCTTTCAGACACTCTGCTCCGATTTATTTCCCCTCTCCCTTCAGTAGCCCGACCACAGACTGACTGGGAGTTTCAGAGATGGGGAAACAAAGTCTGATCTCAGGCTGCTCTACACCCCCTGCCAATGGGGTTTGTGTGAAGTGCCCAGCATTCTGTTCCTTTCATCTTCCTGATCCTCTGTCAATTATTTGCAGTGACTGCAATATTTTGCTTAACTTTACAAAAACCTCCACTTCCTTCGGTGCACTTGACACCTGACTTTGTAGTTTTCAATAACACGAGTGGCCATGGTGACTGCAGTGAATTCTGAAGCCAGCTTTTTGACCAAAGTAACTGTTTGATTGTGTTGTGTTGTAGAACACAGGAGATCACCAGGCAGATCCAAACGCCATCTACATGGTAAGAAAAGTCACATTTAGTACGTTGAAGCGTTTCGCTGACCACGAGTTGCTAAGCTGCTGTTTCCAACATTTCTTTGTTTTCTGCTAGGATTTGCAAAGACCCACTCAGTCGATCTACGGTCATCTCTGAGGTACGTTCCAGTAACTGTTGCCAATGGCGCATCTGCACCATATGATATCTGTCAACTACTGCAGAAATTAGGAGGATTCAGGCAGGAATGATTAGCGTGGAGATGGGCCAACAGGAGTCCAGTCTGACTACAAGTTTGGTTCAGAGAGTAAATTAACACCCATCACCGAGTCGGATTATCTGGCTTTGAACACACATCCTTGTAATCCTGGTAATGCTGAGTATTTAATCCAGGTGAAGGGATCCAGTTCAAGTTAATTTCTAATTCATTATCCCACCTTGGTTTCAGATATTGTCTCTGACATTTCCAACAAAAGCTGTTCCATGAATTGTTGGGGATTGGACGATAGTGATCAAGATGAAACTCGCATTCCCTGATCACATCCTTTAGTGATCAGTCACTATGATATCAGAGAGAGGGCATCTGTCACTAAGCAAGAACTCAACCCTATTCTTACCTTAATTACCATCAGGGGTGAAGCAGGGTTAATTTTTTTCAGCAAAAGCCACAAGACTTAAGTTGCCTTCAGTTTGGGTGGTGAAAGTGGGGTCTTACTGACCTTACTGCCATAAGCTCAGGATTGAGGAGCACTTCAACAACAACTCTGACCCCCGACGCATGTGGCAAGGCATCCAGGTCATCACGGACTTTAGACCCACCAACACCACCCCAACATCGAGCAACGCCTCCTTCCTTGAAGAGCTTAACCACTTCTATGGCCGCTTCGATAGGGACAATCTAGAGATGGCCATCAAGGCGGTGCTCCCTGCCGATCACCAGCCCCTCTCACTCACCCCCTACGACGTGTACATGGCACTGAGTAGGACTAATGCACGTAAGGCTGCTGGCCCTGACGGCATCCCCGGGCGCGTCCTCAGGGCCTGTGCTGCGCAGCTGATAGACGTCTGGACTGACATCTTCAACCTGTCACTTGCTCAAGCAGTTGTGCCCACGTGCCTTAAATCCACCTCCATCGTGCCGGTGCCAAAACACTCCACTGCGGCAAGCCTCAACGACTTCCGCCCAGTTGCACTTACTCCCATCATCGCCAAGTGCTTCGAGAGGCTGGTCCTGGCACACCTCAAAGGCTGCCTACCCCCCACATTGGATCCCTATTAGTTTTCCTACCGCAAGAACAGGAGTATGGAGGATGCCATCTCAACGGCACTTCACTCCGCCCTCTCCCACCTCGACAACAGAGACACTTACGTAAGAATGCTGTTCATCGATTACAGCTCAGCATTCAACACCATCATACCCTCTAAACTGATCAAAAAACTCGGTGATCTGGGCATCGACCCCTCCCTCTGGAACAGGATACTGGACTTTCTAACCAACAGACCCCAGTCTGTTAGGTTAGATAAGCACACCTCTTCAACCCTCACCCTGAACACTGGCGTTCCACAGGGCTGTGTGCTGAGCCCCCTCCTCTACTCCCTCTTCACCTATGACTGCACACCTGTACATGGTACTAACACCATCATCAAGTATGCAGATGATACAACGGTGATTGGCCTCATCAGTAACAACGATGGGTCGGCCTATGGGGAGGAGGTCCAGCTCCTAGCAGCATGGTGCGCTGACAACAACCTGGCCCTTAACTCCAAGAAGACCAAGGAGCTCATTGTAGACTTCAGGAAGTCTAGGGGCAGCACGCACACCCCCATCCACATTAACGGGATGGAGGTGGAACGTGTTTCCAGCTTCAGGTTCCTGGGGGTCAACATCTCCGATGACCTATCTTGGACCCACAATACCTCAACTCTGGTCAAGATGGCTCACCAGCGTCTCTTCTTCCCGAGGAGACTAAAGAAGGTCCATCTGTCTCCTCAGATTCTGGTGAACTTCTACCGCTGCACCATCGAGAGCATCCTTACCAACTGTATAACAGTATGGTATGGCAACTGCTCTGTCTCCGACCGGAAAGCACTGCAGAGGGTGGTGAAAATTGCCCAACGCATCACCGGTTCCTCACTCCCCTCCATTGAGTCTGTCCAAAGCAAGTGTTGTCTGCGAAGGGCGCTCAGCATCGTCATGGACTGCTCTCACCCCAACCACAGACTGTTTACCCTCCTACCATCTGGGAGGCGCTACAGGTCTCTCCGTTGTCGGATCAGCAGGTCCAGGAACAGCTTCTTCCCTGCGGCTGTTACACTACTCAACACTGTACCTCGGTGACTGCCAATTACCCCCCCCCCCTCGGACACTCCTCCCACCAGGACTTATTAGATTTATTTATTGCTCATATTTATGTCGCTCTTCTAGGGAGATGCTAACTGCATTTCGTTGTCTCTGTACTGTACACTGCACAATGACAATAAAGTTGAATCTGAATCTGAATCTACTGAAGTGTTTTAGATTTTAATGGGTTCTCTATAGGAACATAGAACATAGAACCATACAGTGCATTCAGAAAGTATTCAGAACCCTTCACTTTTTACACATTTTGTTACGTGACAGCCTTATTCTAAAATGGATTAAATTAATTTCTTTATCATCAATCTACACACAATATCCCCAAAATAAAAAAGCGAAAACAGGTGTTTCGAAATTTTTGCAAAGTAAATAAAAAGAAATAACTGAAATATCACCTTTACATAAGTATTCAGACCCTTTACTCAGTACTTTGTTGAGGCACCTTTGGCAGCGATTACAGCCACAAGTCTTGGCACACCTGTATTTGGGTAATTTCTCCCATTCTCTGCAGATCCTCTCAAGCTCTGTCAGGTTGGATGGGGAACGTCGATGCGCAGATATTTTCAGGTCCTCCAGAGATGTTTGATCCGGTTGAAGTCCAGGCTCTGGCTGGGCCACCCAAGGACATTCACAGACTTGTCACGAAGCCACTTTCCTGCGTTGTCTTGGCTGTGTGGTTGTTGTCCTGTTGGAAGGTAAACCTCAGACCCAGTTTGAGGTCCAGAATGCTCTGGAGCAGGTTTTCATCATGGATCTCTCTGTACTTTGCTCCTTTCATCTTTCCCTCGATCCTGACTGAGGAGTGGCTTCGGTCTGGCCAATCTACCATATTGGTGGAGTGCTGCAGATATAGTTGTCCTTCTGGAAGGTTCTTCCATCTCCACAGAGGAACTCTGGGGATCTGTCAGAGTGACCATCGGGTTCTTGGTCCCTGACCAAGGCCCTTCTCCCCCGATTGCTCAGTTTGGCCGGGTGGCCAGCTCTATGAAGAGTCTTGGTGGTTCCAAAGTTAAGAATGACTGAGGCCACTGTGCTCTTCGGGACCTGCAATGCTGCAGAGATTGTTTTATACCCTTCCCAGATCTGTGTCTCGACACAATTCTGTCTTGGAGGTCTACAGACAATTCCTTCGTCTTCATGGCTTGGTGTTTGCTCAGACATGTACTGTCAACTGGGGGACTTTATTTAGACAGGTGTTTGCCTTTCCAAATCATGTCCAATCAATTTAATTTACCACTGGTGGACTCCAATCAAGTTGTAGAAACATCACAAGGATAATTAATGGAAACAGGATGAACCTCAGCTCAATATTGAGTGTCATAGCAAAGGGTCTGAATACTTATGTAAATGTTATATTTCAGTTATTTCTTTTTAATTACTTTGCAAAAATTTCTAAACACCTGTATTCGCTTCTTTATTCTGGGGTGTTGTGTGTAGATTGATGATAAAAAAAATGAAAAAAATGTGGAAAAAGTGAAGGGGTCTGAATACTTTCGGAATGCACTGTAGAAAATTCGAGCCAGCACTGCCATTCAATATGATCATGGTTGATCATCCCAAATCAGTACCCCGTTCCACATTTCTCCCCATGTCCCTTGATTCCATTAGACCCAAGAGCTATATCTAACTCTCTCTTGAATACATCCAGTGAATTTACCTCCACTGCCTTCTGTGGCAGAGAATTCCACAGATTCAGAACTCTCTGGGTAAAAATGTTTTTCCTCATATCAGTCTTCTTCTTCTGCATGGCGTGCACAGCCAAAGTTGTAGGACAACTTGTTCTATTTGATCTTATTTAATTGTGCATGCCGGGTTGATTGCATTCGTCGAAACAGGACGGACCACGTGAAGGTTGCAATCTTCCACCCCCTCATATCAGTCCTAAAAGGCCTACCCCTTATTCTTAAACTGTGACCCCTGGTTCTGGACTCCCCCAACATCAGGAACATTTCTCCTGCATCTAGCCTGTCCAATCCCTTAAGAATTTTATAAGTTTCTATAATATCCACTCTCATCCTTCTAGATTCCAGTGAATATAAGCCCAGATGATCCATTCTTTCATCATATGTCAGTCCCGCCATCCCGGGAATTAACCTGACTGTACTGGGCAGAGAGCAGCAACTTGGTCTGGTGGCGAATCTCGAAGGAGAGGTGCATTGGCTGGAACTTTCAGATTTGGAGCGTAGGAGTCTGAGGGGTGGTCGGTCTTATTGTGGTGTTCAAGATGATGAGGGACATGGATAAAGTTAATTCGCACAGTCTTTTTCTCATGGTAGAGGATTGTAAAACTAAAGGGTATATGTTTGAGGTGAGAGGTGAGAACTTTTTGAGGGACCTTTAGAGGCACCTTTTTCATGCAGACATTAGTCCATTTCCCAAATGAGTTGCTGAGAAAGCTAGAGAATCCGATACAATTACGACTTTCAAAGAACATTTGGACAGATATTTGAATAGGAGAGGGCCAAATGCAGATAAGTGGAATTAGCCCAGAATGACAACTTGGTTGGCATGGACAAGGTGGGCTTAAGGGCCTGTTTCCATGCTATATATGTTACAAAATTTTGAGATTTAAAAAATCAAGTCTGCAATTTATCCCATCAGATAAAGCATAAAAAGAAGCTTAATTTGACACCGAATTCACTTTCATATCTTCAGTATTAAAAAAGTTATGGCCATTTTCATACTCGGAAATTAGCATCTTGTTCCCTATTGCTTTTCCATTGACTTAACACAAAAGCTGTGATCAAGGACAGTCAAAAGCCCATAACTTTCATAAAAATTAAGAGAACAATGAAATTTTCAGTTATTATAGATTAATAACAATCTTACTTGGATGATCTGAAATTAAAGCATATAATTAGTTAGTTACCCAATTGTAGCTAATTACAAAATTCAATTACTAGATCTAAATATCTATCCATTTCTTAAGAAAAAGTTAACATTTTTAAAAAGCCTGTCCAAATAACATTCACACAAGAATTCACAATATAACATTATTTTTAAATCTCATTGTCATTAATTTATAGGCCAAATGGAAGGAATTTAGTGTTTAATTCCTGTAAATTAATGGCCATTTAAATCATCTTGCGAGTGGGATTTTGTGGAACGCGCTGGTTTGGAAAGCTGCGGTTGCACTGAATTATACCCCAATATTGGCAGGAAAAATACTGCCGGTTGGTATATTTAAATAATCACATTTTCGCAACTTGAAATTTTTATTAAAGGCATCCTAAGAAGCAAGTTTATATGAAAAAATAAACGGTGAACCTTGCCTTGTCCCGTGCGTGAAATCCGTCCCGTTGTCGGCGTTGACGGCATTTGAAGATGATTTTAATTTTACTCCAACAATTAAATTATAAAGCGCTAATTTTAATAAAATTAATAAAATGGCAGTCGAAGCAATTTTTCTTGAAGGGGATGAATATTCTGCAGCGTGACTTTAGAGAGCTCGGAAAAATGCTGAAAAGCAGGACCTCCAGGGTTGTTATCTCTGGTTTGCTTCCAGTTCCTCGTGCTGGCGAGAGCAGGAACAGGGAGATACGGGACCTGAATGTGTGGCTGAGGAACTGGTGCACGGGGCAGGGATTTAGATTCTTAGATCACTGGGATCTGTTTTGGAGTAAGGGGGAACTGTACAAAAGGGACGGATTGCATCTTAACAGGTGGGGGACCAGCATTCTGGCAGGCAGGTTTGCCACTGCTACACGGGTGGTTTTAAACTGAATAAGGGGGGTGGGGTGTCGAATGGGATAGTTGAGGATGGAGTTAAAGGGAAAGGGTTTCTTAAATGTGTGAGCGTAGAAACAGAGGGGTGTAAAATGAGGGTAGAAGCAATAGGTAGCAAGGTGAAAAGTAAAAGTGGCAGGCAGACAAATCTAGGGCAAAAATCAAAAAGGGCCAATTTTCAACATAATTGTATAAGGGGTAAGAGTGTTGTAAAAACAAGCCTGAAGGCTTTGTGTCTCAATGCAAGGAGCATTCGTAATAAGGTGGATGAGTTGAATGTGCAGATAGCAATTAATGACTATGATATAGTTGGGATCACGGAGACATGGCTCCAGGGTGACCAAGGCTGGGAGCTGAACATCCAGGGATATTCAATATTCAGGAGGGATAGACAGAAAGGGAAAGGAGGTGGGGTAGCGTTGCTGGTTAGAGAGCAGATTAACGCAATAGAAAGGAAGGACATTAGCTTGGAGGATGTGGAATCGATATGGGTAGAGCTGCGAAACACTAAGGGGCAGAAAACGCTAGTGGGAGTTTTGTACAGGCCACCTAACAGTAGTAGTGGAGTTAGGAATGGCATCAAACAGGAAATTAGAAATGCGTGCAACAAAGGTAAAACAGTTATAATGGGTGACTTCAATCTACATATAGATTGGGTGAATCAAATTGGCAAGGGTGCTGAGGAAGAGGATTTCTTGCAATGTATGCGGGATAGTTATCTAAACCAACATGTAGAGGAACCAACGAGAGAGCAGGCTATTCTAGATTGGGTATTGAGTAATGAGGAAGGGTTAGTTAGCAGTCTTGTTGTGCGTGGCCCCTTGGGCAAGAGTGACCATAATATGGTTGAGTTCTTCATTAGGATGGAGAGTGAGATTGTTAATTCAGAAACAAGGGTCCTGAACTTAAAGAAGGGTAACTTTGAGGGTATGAGAAGTGAATTGGCCAAGATAGACTGGCAATTGATTCTTAATGGGTTGACGGTAGATATGCAATTGAAGGCATTTAAAGACTGCATGGATGAACTACAACAATTGTTCATCCTAGTTTGGCAAAAAAATAAATCAGAGAAGGTAGTGCATCCATGGATAACAAGGGAAATCAGGGATAGTATCAAAACAAAAGATGAAGTGTACAAATTAGCCAGAAAAAGCAGCCTACCAGAGGACTGGGAGAAATTCAGTCCAGCAGAGGAGGACAAAGGGCTTAATTAGGAAAGGGAAAATAGATTATGAAAGAAAACTGGCAGGGAACATAAAAAACGGACTGCAAAAGCTTTTATAGATATGTGAAGAGAAAAAGATTAGTTAAAACAAACGTAGGTCCTTGCAGTCAGAAACAGGTGAATTGATCATGGGGAACAAGGACATGGCAGACCAATTGAATAACTACTTTGGTTCTGTCTTCACTGAGGAAGCCATAAATAATCTGCCGGAAATAGCAGTGGACCGGGGGTCAAATGAGATGGAGGAACTGAGTGAAATCCAGGTTAGCCGGGAAGTGGTGTTAGGTAAATTGAATGGATTAAAGGCCGATAAATCCCCAGGGCCAGATAGGCTGCATCCCAGAGTACTTAAGGATGTAGCCCCAGAAATTCTGGATGCATTAGTGATAATTTTTCAAAACACTTTAGATTCTGGAGTAGTTCCTGAGGATTGGAGGGTAGCTAATGTAACCCCACTTTTTAAAAAGGGAGGGAGAGAGAAAACGGGGAATTACAGACCAATTAGTCTAACGTCGGTAGTGGGGAAACTACTAGAATCAGTTATTAAAGATGGGATAGCAGCACATTTGGAAAGTGGTGAAATCATTGGACAAAGTCAGCATGGATTTATGAAAGGAAAATCATGTCTGACGAATCTTATAGAATTTTTTGAGGATGTAACTAGTAGAGTGGATAAGGGAGAACCAGTGGATGTGTTATATCTGGACTTTCAGAAGGCTTTCGACAAGGTCCCACATAAGAGATTAGTATACAAACTTAAAGCACACGGTATTGGGGGTTCAGTATTGATGTGGATAGAGAACTGGCTGGCAGACAGGAAGCAAAAAACGGGTCCTTTTCACAATGGCATGCAGTGACGAGTGGGGTACCGCAAGGCTCAGTGCTGGGACCCCAGCTATTTACGATATATATTAATGATTTGGACGAGGGAATTGAATGCAACATCTCCAAGTTTGCGGATGACACGAAGCTGGGGGGCAGTGTTAGTTGTGAGGAGGATGCTCGGAGGCTGCAAGGTGACTTGGATAGGCTGGGTGAGTGGGCAAATGCATGGCAGATGCAGTATAATGTGGATAAATGTGAGGTTATCCACTGTGGTGGCAAAAACAGGAAAGTAGACTATTATCTGAATGGTGGCCGATTAGGAAAATGGGAGATGCAACGAGACCTGGGTGTCATGGTACACCAGTCATTAAAAGTAGGCATGCAGGTGCAGCAGGCAGTGTAGAAGGCGAATGGTATGTTAGCATTCATAGCAAAAGGATTTGAGTATAGGAGCAGGGAGGTTCTACTGCAGTTGTACAGGGTCTTGGTGAGACCACACCTGTAGTATTGCGTGCAGTTTTGGTCTCCTAATCTGAGGAAAGACATTCTTGCCATTGAGGGAGTACAGAGAAGGTTCACCAGACTGATTCCTGGGATGGCAGGACTTTCATATGAAGAAAGACTAAATAGACTTGGTTTGTACTCGCTAGAATTTAGAAGATTGAGGGGGGATCTTATAGAAACTTACAAAATTCTTTAGGGGTTGGACAGGCTAGATGCAGGAAGATTGTTCCTGATGTTGGGGAAGTCCAGAACAAGGGGTCACAGTTTAAGGATAAGGGGGAAATCTTATAGGACCGAGATGAGGAAAACATTTTTCACCCAGAGAGTGGTGAATCTCTGGAATTCTCTGCCACAGAAGGTAGTTGAGGCCAGTTCATTGGCTATATTTAAGAGGGAGTTAGATGTGGCCCTTGTGGCTAAAGGGATCAGGGGGTATGGAGAGAAAGCAGGTACAGGATACTGAGTTGGATGTTCAGCCATGATCATATTGAATGGCGGTGCAGGCTCGAAGTGCCGAATGGCCTACTCCTGCACCTATTTTCTATGTTTCTATGTTTCTTCATCAACTATTCAGCCTGTTCAAGATCGTTTAGAACAGGCTGCCAAAATATCGCATTTTAAACCCGCCCCCCTCTCAAAGGCGCCAAAGTCGCGCACACGGGCAGTGACAGAACTGCAGCGCCGCTGAAGGTAAGTTTTGTAACATACCTAATATAGCTCTGTGACCATGACTTTAAGATCCCATGGGGTTCACCGTTATTTGAGAGCAGAGATACATACCATAGATTGGGCCTGTGTTTAGACACTCAACGGAACAGTTCGGTCAATGTCTGGAACTGATTTGAACTCATGCATTGAAGCACAGAAAGTGCTGTATTATCACAAGGGGTCAGGCAGCATCTCTGGAGAACATGAACAGATGACCCTTCAGACTCATGCATTCTTCACCATTTTGCTTTGTGTAACTGGTTTCTGTTTAATTTTCTTTAAACAGGCAGCAAATAAGTGTCCCACAGCTGAACTGTCTCGGCGTCCTTGTTTAATTGAAGGAAGATTGGATGATATCTGCACAGGCAGACACGTCAGACATGCAAGGTATAAGTCCCAGAGGTTGCATTCGATTTATGTATGACACAAGAGACGTTTATTAGAAGGAACATTTGGGATATGTGCATCAAGAAAAAACATCCCTTTCCACATCATTCTCCCATTGATAAAAGTAGAGGAAAAATAAGTGACATCTACATTGAAGCTGGTTGATTGGATGGCATGTATCAGCTAGCTAGTTGCTTCCCAAAGTATGATAAGAATTTAACGACAATCAAGTATATGGAGACTTTGCAATGGCTGTATAAACTTCCTCAAGTTATTGTTTACTGCTTTAAAATATTGCATTGATTGTTCAAATTGTTCAACTGCTTGAATATAGATGTTGCAGCTTTCTAATAAACATGCAGCTTAAACTGTGAAGCTATGTTTGAGATAATAGGAGAGGGCTGAGTGGAAATGTTGCATTGTGGTCCCTCTTAAATATCGCCCCTCTCACCTTAAGCCAATGTCCTCCAGTTTTACAATCTGTACCATGGGGAAATAAACTGTGTGTTCACTTTATCCATGCCTCTTGTCATTTTACATACTTCAGAAAGATCACACTTCAGCTTTCTATGCTCCAAAGGAAAAAGGTCACAGCCAATCCAGCTTCTCTTTATTACTTAGGCCTGCAAGGATCTGTGAAATCCTGGTGAATCTTCTGCACCTTCTCCAACGTAGTGACATCTTTCCAATAACTAGCGACTGGAACTGCACACAGTACTCCAAGTGCGGTCTCACCAATAACTTGCACAGAAATATCATGATGTCCCAATTTTTGTATATGGTCAAGAGTACTTTTGTAATGGTCAAGAGTTTGAAGAAAAAGGCATTGGACAGGTATAGGCAGCTGGGATCAAGTGTATCCCTGGAGGAGTTTTGGGAACTAAGCTAAAAAGGGAAATCAGAAGGGCAAAAAGGGGACAGGAGATAGCTCTGGTAGATAGCAGTAAGGATAATCCCAAGAGATATTAAAAGCACATAAAAGGAAAAGGGGTAATCAGAGAAAGAGCGGGACCACTCAGGAATCAAAGTGGTCAATTTTGTGTGGAGCCACAGGAGATGGGCAAGGTCCTCAACAAGTGTTTTTACCATGGAGAAAGACAGGAGGATGGGGAGATCTTGGAAGTGGCTTGAGAGCAGTCAGTATTATGGTCGAAGAGGTGCTGTAGGTACATGAAGCGTATGAAGATAGACAAATTTCTCGGGCCTGATCAGTTATATCCTAGGACACTGTGGGGAATGAGGAGCCCTTGCAGAGACTTATGAATCATTGTTAAATACAGACGAGTTGCCGGAAGAATAGAGGGAGGCAAATGCTGTGCCTCTATTCAAGAAGGGCTGCAGGGAAAAGGCAGGAAACTACAGGCCAGTGAGCTTAACATTTGTGGTTGGAAGGTTACTCCAGAATATTCTGGGGGATACGATATGATATATATTTATGCACTTAGATGGACAGGGGCTGATTAGTGATAGTCAATATGGTTTTGTACGTGGGAGGTCATGTCGCCTGAATCTGATTGAGTTATTTGAGGATGTGACCAAAAAGGTCGATGAAGGTAGAGCTGTGGACATTGTATACATGTATTTTAGTAAGGCATTTGACAAGGTACCGCATGGTAGTCTGCTCCAGAAGGTTAGATCCAATGGGATTCATGGAGATATCGATGAATGGATAGAAAATTGACGTCATTGAAAGAAGCAGAGGGTGATAGTGGAGGGTTGTTTTTCCAGACTGGAGGCCTGTGACTGGTGGTGTGCCTCAGGGTTTAATGCTGGGCCCTATGCAGTTTGTCATCTGTATCAATGATTTGTACGAGAATGTGCATGGCATGGTTAGCTAGCTTGCAGATGACACAAAAGTGGGTGGTATAGTAGATAGTGAACATGGTTATCAAAAGTTGCAGCAGGATCTTATTGATTGGGCAGGTGGACTGAGCAATTGTTGATAGAATTTAATACAGAGACATGTGATGTGTTACATTTGGGAGCATTAACATGGGCAGAATCTACACAGTAAACGGTAGAGCAGAGGGATTTAGGAGCACAAATATATAGGTAATTGAAAGTATCATTACTAGTAGATAGGGTGGTCAAAAAGGCTTTTGGCACATTGGCCTTCATCAGTTAGAGCACTGTATAGAAGTTGGGAGGTCATGTTGTACACGTATAAGACCTTGGTGAGGCTGCATTTAGTGTATTGTACCCAGTTTTGGGAAACATGTTATGGGAAAGATGCTATCAAGCTGAAAAAGGGCGCAGAGAAGATTTACGAGGATTTTGACAGGACTCAAAGATAGCTTGGGACTACATCCTTAGCATAAAATAAAGTTATAGTCTGGATCTCCCAACCTACTCACTGCGGTATGTACCTTGTACTATTTTATTTGGACTTTCTCTGTGTCTGTAACACTGTATTCTGTACGCTTGATATTTTTGCACTCACTGTTGTACTTGTGCCTGGTTTGATTGTACTCATGTGTGGTATGATTTGCATGGATAGCACACAAAACAAAGTTTTTTCACTGTATCTCAGTACATGGGTTAATAATAAACTAATATCAATGCAAATGTGTGTAGGGTCAGGGAGATGGTGACTGCCAAGGATCTGTTTTGTTGCTGGGTGAATTGTAATGGATCAAGGCTCTCTTTGCCAGCAAACATCTTACTCCTATTAACCTTTGCAAGCTCTTGTCTAATACTGTTAAAATCAGCCTTGCCCTAATTTAAAATGTAAATTGTGGACCAGTTCTGTTCTTTTCCATAACTATTTTAAAACGTGGTACAGCGGTAGAGTTGCTGACTTAGAGTGTTTGCAGCGCTGGAAACCCTTGTTCAATCCCGACCACAGGTGCTGCCTCCACAGAGTTTGTGCGTTCTCCCCATGACCACCTGTGTTTTCTCCGAGATTTTCAGTTTCCTCCCACACTCCAAAGACGTACAGGTTTGTAGGTTAATTGGCTTTGATTTGCATACTTGGTATATGTGTACTTGGGAGATGTGTAAATTGTCTCTAGTATGTGTAGGCTTGTGTTAATGTGCAGACTCGGTGGGCCAAAGGGCCTGTTTCTGCGCTGTATCTCTAAACTAAACCAAACTAAACTAATAGACCTCTGGTCATTGTTCCAAAGTGCTACCTCACTGACACCTCAGTCACTTGCCCTGCCCTATTTTGCAAGAGTAGGTTAAGCTCTGCCCTCTCCATAGTAGAGTCCTCTATTATGTGTGGTGAAACCATTCTGAATACACTCAACAAATTCCATCCCATCTAAGCCTTTAACACTATTGCAGCCCAGCCGATATTAGGAAGGTTAAGAGATCATACTTTGAATCGGGAAAAACTAAGGGCCAAAATGCTTCTATTGCAATTTCATCGGTAAGTGGAGAACCACTTAAAGTTACTTTGGAATTTGATAAGCAGAATATAATGTATCTTATGAAAAATAACAGTTCAAGTGGAATAATGGAACGACAGTGCCCCTGGTGGTAATGGGGATACCTGCCACAGATCCGTATCTCTTCCAATGCAGAGCACTTGCCTTCAACCCTATCGGTGAGAATAGAACGGTATGGGTTGGTAGTAGATGGGCCAGGATGTTGACTCCAGCACCTTCGAGGTCCGCTGCAGGAAGTGTTCCCTGAGACACAGAGAAGGACGGGCGAGGAGAGGGACTTTGGTCGGTGGGCCGAGCTGTTCGAGGGTGATGGAGAATCTTGAATAAAAAAACATTGAACCATCCTCAACATTCACTCACTCCACCACAGGTACACAGTAGCAGCGGCTTGTAGCATCTTCAGGATACATTGCAGCAACTTGCCAAGACTCCTTAGACAGCACCTGTTAAACCCAGCTAAGGGCAGCAAATGCTCACCTAGAAGTTGTCTTCCAATCCACCCATCATACTGACCTGGAAACATAACGATGTTCCTTCACCATTGCTGGTTCAATAACCTAGAACTTTCTCTCCCTCATAGCATTGTGGGTGCACATTGATAGTGGTCGGAAATCCCAGGGGGATGTGCCCCCCCCCCCATGTTTTGAGAGGTGGGGTACAATCCTCCCCATGTTTTCTTGTATGTCGAAACATAACTTAGGCCTATTCTCGAGCATCTTTACCCGCAAGGGCGGAAATCGCTTTTAAAACGTGGGGGGACACAATTGCTTGGTGGGCCGATGACAAGTTTGCATGACAACTAACAATTTACATGGTGGCGCGACCGACGTTGCAGCGGCCTCTGCAGTCCGTCTGTCTTTTTTTAATTTTTTGTCCCGTTGAATGTATAGTTTGTAGTGTTTTTTAAAATTGTTTTTAACTGTGTATGTGTGTGGGGGGGTGGTGGTGGGGTAAACTTTTAAATCTCTTCCCTGCACCAGAGACCTGACCTTTTTCCTGTCGGGTATCCGTTTTCATTGGGACCTAGCACCGTGGAGCGGCCTCCAACCGGAATGACCTGGGGGCTCCAGTCGCGGAGCCTGCGGACCCACAGCTGGCCGGCTTCGGAGCATGGAGAGCTGTGTTAGCGCGCGGCTGCATCCCGACTCCGGAGCTTCGGAGGCTCCAGCCGCAAGCCCGGTGGACAGTGACATCGGGAGCTCGCGGGTCCCAGGTGGGAGGCCGCTTTTCAGAGCTCCCGCAACGGCAACTTCTCCCGCCCGAGTTGCGGGGTTGAAGGCGATCCGGACCGGGGCCTTACATCGCCCGGCGCGGCTTAAACGGCCACGGGACTTGCCAGCACCCGCCGGGGGCTCCAACATCAAGACCGGGCAGGGCCTTACATCGCCTGGCGTGGTCTTAATGGCTGCGGGACTTGCCATTGCCCGCCAGGGGCTTTGACATTGGGAGAAGAATGGAGAGCAGGGGAGAGACAAGACTTTGCCTTCCATCACAGTGATGAGGAGGTTCACTGTGATGGATGTTTGTGTGAATTGTGTTGGTGCGTGTCTTGGTTCCTTTTTTGTTGTATGACTGCCGAAAACAAATTTTGTTTGAACTTCATTTGAGGTTCAAATGATAATAAACGGTATTGTATTGTATTGTAATTTTATCTCCTCCCATCAAAAGTTTCTTTATCTATGTTTTTGTTAGTTTGTGAACGTTTACGTGTATTGTTTTCCCTCTCTCTCTCCTCCATGGTTAGTTCTCCTTTTCTTTTAAAATCTTTTTATTAGCTTTTTTTTTCAAAAACAAAAAAGAATAATGATAAACATAAGAATGATATTGATACATAGGGATCAGGATTACATGAATAACAGGTATAACCTAATATGAGTCCAGTGTCAAAATACACATTGAATATAGACTTCCCGGTCTCTATGTAAATATAGTTAAATGTTTAAAAGAAAACTTAAATATGTAGTAAAAAAAGAAAAAGATAAAAAGAAAAAAAAAAAAAAAAGAGAAAAAAGGAAAAAACAAAACCCCGCTAAACTAGAGAGAAAAAAAAAGCAAAACAGAATCTGAGCTGCAAAGAATTTCAACCATTTAAGTCCCTGTTTGTCATCAAGTCCATTCCACCGTATAAAGGTAAAATAATTTTTATAACGATTGGAGAGGGGACAATTTATGTTGTGTGAAAATGTTGAATAAATCTTGCCCAAGTCCTATCAAATTTAACCAAGGGTTCAACAATGTCACTCCTGATTTTTTCTAAATTTAAACATGATATTGTTTCAGAGTACCAATGGAGTGTGGTCGGAGGGTTAGAGTCTTTCCATTTAGATACAATTGATCTTCTGGCAATTAATGTAGTAGAAACAATCAGCCAATGGGCGTAATGGGACAAATGAATAGGATCTAACATTGGTAGCCCCAAAATTGCAGTAATAGGATGAGGTTGTAAATCAATACCTAAAACTACAGAAATAGTATCAAAGATTTCTTTCCAATATTTTTCCAAAAGTGGGCGGGACCAAAACATATAGGTCAGTGAGGTCAGTTATATCTGTTACAGGTAGGATTTATGACCATAAAAATGAGCTAACTTATCTTTTGACATATGAGCTCTGTGAACCATTTTGAATTGTATCAAAGAGTGTCTTGCACACATCGAGGAAGTATTAATTGAAGAATCCTCTCCCATATCTCTATAGATAGAGAAATTTGGCGTTCTCTTTCCCAGTCATTCTTAATTTTATCAAATGTATCTATTTGTAATTTCAAAATCAACATAAATAGTCGTTATTAAGCCTTTCTGATAAGGATTCAAATGAATTTTTTCCCCAAAAGTTAGGTTTGATGAGGTAACGGAAAAAAGAGTAGAGTAGCCTTAAAAAAATGTCTAATTAGTAAATATCTAAAAAATTGTGTTAGGTAAATTATATTTATTGGAGAGTTGTTCAAAAGACATAAAACGACCATCCAAAAACAAATCACGAAAAGCTACTAATCCCTTCCTTCCATAACAGAAAGGCTTGATCAGTACTAGAAGGTTGAAAGAGAAAATTAGATATGATAGGACTCGATAAGATAAAATCATTCAATCCAAAACACTTACGAAATTGAAACCATATTCTAAATGTATGTCTTATTATTGGATTAGTCATATTTTTATTCAATCTCGTAATTGTAAAAGGTAACGAGGCCCCTAGAATAGAAGCCAATGATAGCCCTTGCATAGAATCACGTTCAAGATTTATCCATCCTGGGCATTGAGTATCTTCTAAATCTTTTGTCCAAAACCTTAAATAACGAACATTAACTGCCCAATAATAGAATCTAAGGTTCGGCAGTGCCAAACCACCGTCTTTTGGGGATTTCTGTAAGTATTTTTTACTTAGTCTGGAATTTTTATTCTGCCATATGTATGAAGAAATTTTGGAGTCAATAATATCAAAGAAAGATTTAGCAATAAAAATTGGTATTGGGTGGGCGGCGCGATCCACGTCGCAGCGGCCTCTGCAGTCCGTCTGTCTTTTTTTTGTTGTTTTGTTTCGTTTGAGTTTCGTTTATAGTGTTATTTTTAACTGGGTATGTGTGGGGGGGCAGGGGTGGGGTGGGGGAAACTTTTAAAATCTTTTCCCTGCACGGGAGACCCGACCTTTCTCTGTCGGGTCTCCGTTGTCGTTGGGGCCTAGCAGCGTGGAGCGGCCTCCAACCGGAACGACCTGGGGCTCCAGTCGCGGAGCCGGTGGACTTACTCACCATCATGGAGTTGGCCGAGTTCGGAACAGGAGGAGCTGTGATGGCGCGCTGCTGCGGCCCGACCACGGAGATTCGGAGGCTCCAGCCGCCGGCCCGGTGGACGGTGACATCGGGAGCTTACGGGTCCCTGGTGGGTGACCGCTTTTCGGGTCTCCTGCAACGGCAACTTCTCCCACCCGAGTTGCGGGGTTGAAGATGACCTGGAGCGGGGTCTTACATTGCCCGGTGCGGCTTTAAATGGCCGCGGGACTTGCTACATCAAGACCTGGAGCGTGGCCTTGCATTGCCTGGCGCGGCTTTAATGGCCGCGGGACTTATTTACCATCGCCCGCCGGGGCTTTGACTTTGACATTGGGAGGAGAATGGGGAGTGCAGGGGAGAGACAAGACTTTGCCTTCCATCACAGTGAGGAGGAGATTCACTGAGTTGGATGTTTGTGTAAATTGTGTTGTGTCTTGGTTCTTTTTACTTGTTTGTATGACTGCAGAAACCAAATTTTGTTTGAACTTCATTTGAGGTTCACATGACAATAAACGGTATTGTATTGTATTGTATTGTATTGTATTGTCTGAAATAAATACAAAAATTTAGGTAAGATAAATATTTTAATACCATTGATTCGGCCGATTAAAAATAAGCACATTGGTGACCATTTAGTAAACTGTTGTTTGATATCGTCAATTAAAGGCATAAAATAAGCTTTAAATAAATCCTTGTGTTTCTTGGTAATCTTAATACCTATATAAGTAAAACATTTGGTAGTCAATCTAAATTGAAACTGTCCATAATTTGAAACTAGATTGTTTAATGGAAAAAGCTCACTCTTTAATTTATAACCAGAAAAACTACTGAATTGATTAAATGGTGCTACTATTGCCGGAATAGATTTCTCAGGATTAGAAATGAATAATAAGAGATCACCTGCAAAAAAAGAGATAGCTTATGTGTCTTATTCCCGTGGACAATACCAAAAATATTAGGGGATTCCCTAATAGCGGTGGCCAAAGGTTCCAAAGCAATATCAAACAGTAAAGGACTTAAAGGACAGCCCTGTCTAGTACCTCGAAAGAGCCTGAAAAAAGAGGATATCTGATTATTGGTAAGTACAGAAGCCTGAGGTATATGATATATCAGCTTAATCCAAGAGATACATTTTGGACCAATCTTAAATTTTTCAAGTGTATTGAATAAGCGTTCCCATTCCACACTATCAAACGCCTTCTCGGCATCAAGTGAAATGACACATTCTGGAGTTTTATTTGATGCTGTATATACAATATTCATTAATCTCCTAATGTTAAAGTTCATAAAAGGATTGTGGTAATCTATTCATTAAAAAGGCTTCTTTAAAAACCTTGCATAGCCAGGGAGACAGTGAACTTGAGAAATACTTTAAAAATTCTACTGTTAACCCATCTAAACCAGGATCTTTACCAGAATTCATCAAAAGGATTGCTTTCTGTATTTCTTCCTCTGTGATGGGTTTGTCTAACAACAGAGACTCATTATGTAATAAATTTGGCAAGTTCAGTTTCTTTAAAAACTCATGCATTATATTGGAATCAGTAAGGCATTCTGATTGGTATAGGGAGGTATAACATTCCTGAAAGGATTTATTAATTTCATCATGGTCCACAGTTAGTGTACCATCCCGTTTACTCACTTTAGTAATCTGACGTTTGGCTGACACCGCTTTCAACTGATTAGCGAGTAATTTACCAGATTTTTCACCATGTATATAAAATTGACTTTTGGTTTTAAGTAGCTGGTTCTCCATCGGTGATACTAATGTGAGTTCTTCTGTTTACCTTTATTTGCTTCAGTTTTATTCAGTGTTATTTATTACGTTGTAGCTTTTGAAAGATTTAAATGGGGGGAGGAGAGGAGGAGAGGAGGGGGAGGAGAGGAGAGGAGGAGGGGGAGGAGAGGAGGGGGAGGAGAGAGAGGGGGAGGAGAGAGAGGGGGAGGAGGAGGAGGAGAGAGAGGGGGAGGAGGAGGAGGAGAGAGAGGGGGAGGAGGAGGAGGAGAGAGAGGGGGAGGAGGAGGAGGAGAGAGAGGGGGGAGGAGGAGGAGGAGAGAGAGGGGGAGGAGGAGGAGGAGAGAGAGGGGGAGGAGGAGGAGAGAGAGGGGGGAGGAGGAGGAGAGAGAGGGGGAGGAGGAGGAGGAGAGAGAGGGGGAGGAGGAGGAGGAGAGAGAGGGGGAGGAGGAGGAAGAGAGAGAGGGGGAGGAGGAGCGAGGGGGGGAGGAGGAGGGGGGAGGAGAGAGAGAGGGGGAGGAGAGAGAGAGTGGGAGGAGAGAGAGAGGGGGAGGAGGAGAGAGGGGGAGGAGGAGAGAGAGGAGGAGGAGAGAGAGGGGGAGGAGGAGAGAGAGGGGGAGGAGGAGGAGAGAGAGGAGGAGGAGGAGGAGGAGAGAGAGGGGGAGGAGGAGGAGGAGAGAGAGGGGGAGGAGGAGCGAGGGGGGGAGGAGGAGGGGGGAGGAGGAGAGAGGGGGGGAGGAGGAGAGAGGGGGGGGAGGAGGAGAGAGAGAGAGAGAGAGCACATACATAAATAAACTAACAAAAATAAACATAAACATACTTAATTTCTTTTAATTTCATATAACATCCCTAATTATGGGTAAAAATCACTGAATAACGTGGGTGAATGAGGGGCTATACCTGCACACCATCTCGACGGCCGGGTCTCTTAATGATCCTCCGATATCCGTTTAAATCTTTCCCATCCACCAATACATCCAAAGTTCACAAAGGGTCTGAAGAAGGGTCGAGACCTGAAACGTCCCCTAATCCTTCTCTACATAGATGCTGCCTCACCTGCTGTGTTCCTCCAACATTTTTTGTCTGCTTCCAAAGCTCAAATGGTAATTATACCCGCATCAGACAGTTTTAAGAAATTCTCCCGTGAATTTTATTCAAAGAAATGCGTCAGGAATACTTGAAGGTCAAAACATAACACAATTATATTTATTGAGGAATGCATATCGATGTATTGGTTGGTGACACATCAAAATAACAGTGTTAATATGCCAGATAACACATTGTTTTAACACATCTGTCTCAGAGGAATGAAGTGATAAACGACTCCAATCATTCTGCAGTATTCATTAAACCTGAGAGCTTTTTAAAAATGTAAAATTCCAAGGCGGTTTTGTTTTTGCTGCAATCTATTTTGTGTATTGTATGAGGAATGGATGAGCGTTTATCATTACCAAAGGATGACATTTAATTATTTTCAGAGTCTGAGCCAGCTGACCATGCATGCGGCCGCGACTCCGCAATGCGCGGTCGGATGGGAACTGATTGCAAAATACATGTTTCACAAAACATGGAAGGGACATGGCCCCCCTGGGATTTCCGTCCACATGGAAGGAAGCTAGCACTACACTCTTCCCAATTATGCCAGTGCTAACTGTAATTA